>CM041804.1:18680008-19055008 GCA_023376895.1 Aspiorhynchus laticeps
TTGTTTACTTGAGTGTGTTCACTTGATCCTTATGTGCTCTGCTCCCTTTATATTGTGTTATTTTTTCCTCTCGTGTTTGCTGGTTCATTTTGTGCTTATCTGGTTAGTCTTGTCCTGTAGTTATCTTCGTGATAGTTTTTGAGCTAGTCAAGATAAAGTTCTTGTTTTTATTTTTTCCCTAGCCTTATTTTTTGGCTTCTCTAGGTTTTTTTGTTTCTCTCTAGTTTAGTAGTTCTCTGCTAGATTGCAGTCTTTTTTTACTTTTGTTTTTTTGTTCTCCTTTGGCCTAGTCAATTTGTCTTTAGGATTTATTTTCTTTTCTTTTAGTAGCTAGTTTAGGTCATCTTTAAAACTCCTTTTTCTTTTATATATTTTGTTCCTTTTCTCTTTGTAGTATTTAGTTATTGGGGTTTTTTCCCCCCTCGTTTTTGTTTTGCCAGTTTTTGTTGCTCTTGTTCTCGTCTCTCTTGTTGTCTTGTTTTGCTGTGTGTGTGTGTGTGTGTGTGTGTGTGTGTATAGTGTTGGTTCCTGCCCTTCCCTGCTCTATGTGTCCTTCCTGGTTGCTGACTCTCCTGACCTGGACGCCAACACTGGTGCTTCTGTGATTGCTCCAAGTGTCAAGCCTCTGCTTCCTTGAGCTCCTGCCCTGTTGCTGTAGCGCAGGGGTCACCAAGTTCGGTCCTGGAGGGCCGGTGTCCCTGCAGAGTTTAGCTCCAACCCTAATCAAACACACCTGAAGCAGCTAATCAAGGTCTTAACAGGTATACTTGAAACTTCCAGGCAGGTGTGTTGAGGCAAGTTGGAGCTAAACTCTGCAGGACACCGGCCCTCCAGGATCAAGTTTGATGACCCCTGCTGTAGAGTCTGGAACTGTCTCAACCCGGACCAACCTGTGCTCCAGTTGTGTGCTCTCGACCAAGCTGCCTAATTGTTTGGACTGTGTCCCCACCTCACCTTTCTTGTGCTGTGACTTTGTTGTCAATAAATATCACCCCCCTGCTCATTTCTGCGTCTGGGTCCTCCCTTGCCAAACCCTGACAATTATATTACTGTGTTTTTGTCTGTTAATAAGTAAAAATGAAATGTACAAAAAATTACAAAAGTAAACAAACAAACAAAACATTAATTTTTATTTAAATAATATTTAAATAATTGTATTTGGCTTTAGAACAACTACATATTTTGCAAAAGCCAACAAAGCCAAAGTCAATAACATCATGCTTAGTGTTTTTTTTACACACAGTATACTGTAAATTGGTCTTTATGTACAGCTGTCTTTATTTTTTAGAAAGGGGGGCCCTCACAAAGCCATCATAGTATTTCGGGGTCCCTGGCATTAAAAAAAGTGTGAAAACTCCTCAATTACATCTGAGAACAAAGTAGAACATATATAGATGGAAAAAATAAGCTTTACAACCAATATTAAACTGAACAAATTTATTTCCAACATATTTTTCCTTTTCCCCCTCACATATTACGTTGTATATGTAGGATAATAATAATGACGAAAAGTGTGTCATTTTTTTACAATGTAAAAATATTTTCTCCCATCCCAGTTTAATATGCAGAAACAACTAATTAAACAAAAACATCTGTAAGTTGATTCTCTCAAAAAGTTTAGTCACATTGCTCAGTTTATTTGTATATTATGACCAGATAAATATTTTCTCAACCAATGATGTGAGTTTGGATGCAAGAGCACCTGTTTGATTGACCAATGGCAGAAAGAGGAAGCATTCTGGAACTAGAACATTAATCAGTCATAATATATAACAATCATTATTTCTGCAATTACGCTTAGTGATGCTAGTGGCACATATCACTTTTAATGCAAGTTCTATATAATGTTATGATCCAGTTCTGAATCATTCAAGCATGCTCGTAAACTGGCCATGAGCTACTGGGAGTCTGAGAATCCTGTCAGGAGCTATTAAAAGTCCCGTTAAAGACACATTCCCAAAAACCAAATTTTGCTCTCCAAATGTCACACTCTGCAACAAAGCGGGGAGAACATTTCCACTTGAGGTTTGGAAGCTCATGGGCTTATGGGTGTGCTCTGCTTAAAATCAGATAGTTCTGTCCAAGGTTTTTGATTCATGCTATGAACTACATATGCTTCAAAGTTTTGGAAGAGCAATAGAAATACTGCGACAGTGAGCTCAATAAATAAAAGCCCACATAAAATGAAGCTGCTCCTTCTAAAATGCACAGTAATATTTATATTGTGTCAGCTTGTAATGCAGCTAAGGTCTTGTTCTCACCTCCCACCTGTAGTATGACCACAGCAGAGGCAGACCCAGCAACGTTTGAGGCTACACAGGTATAGTCTCCAGAATCCAGTTCCTGAACCCCACGGATCCGCAGCGATCCACGATGGACATTCTGCTCCGCAAATGGAACTGTTCCCAGATCCAGATCCCCTGAAGACGGATGGTGCAAGAATCAAAGAAAACATACACCGTTGCTGTAACAACCCACTTCAAGTAATGAAATATCCTAAACAGTTTCTAAAACCCAGAAAATTAATAACAGTCTCGAAAGCATGAAGAAATATTATCATTATGTTGTTTGTTGATACGTTTTTTTATACATTTGATTTGGTTGAAGTTTGGTTTGTTAGACACATTTTTGTCATTTTGCACATTATTGTTATTTTCATCGACTAAAATGATATAGTGCATTTAGAAAGTATTCATACCCCCTTCACTTTTTCAATTTTGTTATATTGCAGCCTGATACTACAATTGTTTAAATTCATTTTTTTCTAAATCTACACTCCGTACCTCATAATGACAAAGTGAAAACAGAAAAGTTTAGAAATGTCTGTAAATGTATTAAAAAGAAAAACTGAAATATCACATTGACATAAGTATTCAGACCCTTTACTCAGTACTTATTTGAAGCACCTTTGGCAGCAAAGCCTTGCGTCTTTTTGGGTATTACGCAACAAGCTTTGCACACCTGGATTGGGGATTTTCCAACATTCTTCTTGCAAATCCTCTCAAGCTCGGTCAGATTGGATGGGAACCGTCGGTGGACAGCCATTTTCAGGTCTCTCCAGAGATGTTCGATAGGGTTCAAGTCAGGGCTCTACTCTAGGACATTCACGGAGTTCTCCCTAAGGCACTCCTGTGTTGCCTTGGCTGTGTGCTTAGGGTCACTGTCATGTTGGAAGGTGAACCTTCTGTCCTGAGCGCTGTGGAACAGGTTTTCATTGAGGATATCTTTGTACTTTGCTCCATTCAGCTTTCCCGCAACCCTGACCAGTCTCCCAGTCCCTGCCTCTGAAAAACACCCCCACGGCATGAGGTTGCTACCTGCACACTTTACTTTTGGGATGGTACTCTTCAGGTGATGAGCAGAGCTGGTTTCCTTCAAACATGATGCTTAGAACTGAGGTTCATCAGACCAGATAATCTTGTTTCTCAGAGTCTGAGGGTCCTTTAGATGCTGTTTTGCAAATTGCAAGTGTGTTTTCATGTGTCTTCACTGAGGAGAGGATTGAGTTTGGCCACACCGCCATAAAGCCCAGATCGGTGTAGAGTTTTACAGTGATGGTTGTCCTTCTGTAGGTTTCTCCCATCTGCATATATGATCATGGAGCTCAACTAGAATGACCATCAGGTTCTTGGTCACCAGTGTAGACAAGGCCCTTCTCCATCAATTGCTCAGTTTGGCTGGGCGACCAGCTCTTGCATTGTCAGCTGTGAGGCCTTTTACAGAGAAGTGTGTGCCTTTCCAAATCATGTCCAATCAACTTCATTTACCACAGGTGGATCTAATCATGGTGTTGAAACATCTCAGCAATGATCAAGAGAAATGGGAGGCATCTGAGCTAAATTTCAATTGTTGTTGCAAAGGGTCTGAATACTTATGTACATATGTACATGTAAATGTGATATTTCAGTTTTTTATTTTTAATAAATTTACAGACATTTCTAAAATTCTGTTTTCACTTTATCATTATGAGGTACGAAGTGTAGATTAATGAGAAAAGAATGCAATTAAACAATTGTAGTATCAGGCTGCAACAAAAAAATTGAAAAAATTGAAGGGGGTCTGACTACTTTCTGAATGCACTGTATGTCAGTTTTGTCAGAGAATAATTAGAGCAAATAAATATGACCAATAAAATACATTTTCATCAAAAAACAAATAAAAGCTGTAAAAAGAGGTGAGGTGTCATGCTTAGGGACAGTATTTACCTTTTTGCCATTTTACCAACGGAGGAGGAGTGCCAGAAGCCTGACATTCGAGACTGGCATCTTCTCCAGCAACGACCATCACCACCTGCTGTGCCACAGAGATGCTCGGAGGCTCTGAGAAAACAACAAGTTGTTTAAATATCATGTAAATATCTGCCTTTGTAAATATCTGTTTATGTTCAGAATTAAATATTAGCTTACTACTTACTAAAAGTGCACAGTATTCACTGTATACTGCCCGCTACTTCTTTAAAATAGTAAGTGTAACAGTATGCATTATACTATGATAAATAGTGTAGTATCTTATATTGTTTTCACATGACCTCATTGCATTGAAAAATTTTAAGTGATATCCAATCATTTCATATTTTTCATCTCATTTTGTTAAAAGATTGTCTAAAACTTGAATAATATGGGAGGAACTAAATAATGAGTTAAACACTTTAAAAAAACAAAACTGATATTACTCTTGGTTCATCCATCAAACTACTTTTAACAAAAAAAAAAAAATTCAATAAGGATGCATTCATTTTAAAATGTGGCTGTAAAGACCTTTATAATGTTTTAAGATATTTCTATTTTAAATAAATGCTTTTTATTTATCAAAAAAAAAAAAAAATCCTGAAAAAAATATTTATAACAAAACTATTAAGCAACGCAAGCATTTTTAACATTGATAACATGAAATGTTTCTTGGGCAGCAAGTCAGCATATTAGAATGATTTCTGAAGGATCATGGGACACTGAAAACTGGAGAAATAGCTGCTGAAAATTCAGCTTTGCCAACACAAGATTTGAATATTAAATATATAGATATTAAAATAAAATGAATTTTATTATTTTAAATTTTAAATATATTTCACAATATTACTGTTATATTTTAAAATTAAATTATGCCAGCACAGGAATATATTTAATTTTAGAATCTATTACTATGATTTTACTGTATTTTTGATCAAATAAATACAGTCTTGGTGACTTCTTTCAAAAACATTTAAAAAATGTTTAAGTTTAGTAAGCCAATTGATTTAAATGTAACATTCCAAGGCTTGACAAAATTCAACAGAAACATTTGAGTGCCAAACAGTTTAATAGAAGCAGCTATATAACGTTTTGTTATTTTGTATTTGCTAGGTCTGCCAGCAGCTGGAATCTCATTTATGTTTATGCATGCTGTCATGTCACTATAAAAGTTTTTGTCAGTTATATATTCAATCTATAACTCAAAATGACAGAAGACTGGTTTACTATTCACAAGCATTTCCATCAACAGAGCCACTGACTCCATCGCCCACCTGCATAACTGATGCTAACAGACTGAGAGGCAGTGCCAGCCTCGTTGCTGGCCAGGCATGTATAGTTCCCAGCATCCTCAGGGACAGCTCCTCGGATAATCAGCGTGCCAGACTCAGAGATACTCATTCTGAAAGCACAGCCAGGGTTATATTATCCTAAGACTGCTGATGTAATGATTATATTACAGAGACAGTTGTGTTGAGCGCTTTTCAAACTGAACAGTGTTTTTTTCCATCAAACTGTCTTCTAAATAATCACAGCATCGATGTCAGATTTATTCTGATGTCTTGACCAAATCTCAGACTATTATTGATTTGCGGACAGTTTATTCAAACAGAAATAAACTATAAATGATCCATTTTAGGAAAGTAGATAAAAATAACCATCTCAAATTATGTGTGTAGATGTATAGTGAGAGAAGGGAGGGGGAGGCTGGTCGACTACCGATGGTGGTTGGACAGAAAGATGTTGCCATGGCTCCAGAAAACCTTTGGAGGAGGGGAACCAGATGCCGAACAGGAGATGCGGACCTCTGCACCCAGAGAGAAGCTTTGTGTCTGAGGGGAGACAACCACAGATGGGGCCTCTGTAAAGGAAACAGAAATAAACTGTGAATCATCCTATACTTACAGGGACAGTTTATCTAAAAATGAACAGTATGTCTTTATTTGCCCACTTTCATGTCGTTCCAAACCCATACACTGTTGTTGTTTTTTCCATGGAACATAAAAGAAAAATGTTAAAGAATCTTTACCTATATATTTTTTACACTGTAACATTTCATAGTAGGATTGTGCACCATTCAGAAATTACTGTAACGGAAATGACTTAAAAATTCCAATTTAATTCCTGAATTTGACAGAATGAAGAATTCCAAACAGAATGCATTCTGTTTGCAATTATGTGTTCTGTCAAATTCAGGAATTGAACTGGAATTGAATTGCATTCTGGATGGACAGAGAGAGAGAACGACAGATAGAAAGACAGACAGACAGACAGTGAGATAGATAGATAGATAGATAGATAGATAGATAGATAGATAGATAGATAGATAGATAGATAGATAGATAGATAGATAGATAGATAGATAGATAGATAGATAGATAGATAGATAGATAGATAGATAGATAGATAGATAGATAGATAGAATGACAGACTGATTTTTTTACTTTTTTGCTCAGCAGAAAAAATAATAGCACACATATTTGGAATGACATAAGGGTGAGTAAATAATTTTAGTGAACTATTCCTACACATTACTTGGCACAAAACCTTTGAATCTGCAGGCATGGCAAAATGGATAATGAAAACTCCACACACTATAATAGTATAATAACGGTGGAAGTCTAACTGCACATGTTGAAAGTTGCTCACAGTGAGATACACTTTATCGATTTGTTTGGCTATTTGTCTTCAAAAGGACCCGCCAATGTAAGATCACATTAATCTTCTTTATTCGAAACATGCAGGACTCAGTCTTGCTGGCTATGTAGAAGCTGCTCTGTGGTTTGGAGGGTTTTAATGGAAAACACATGACGGTAGGACTCGTGAGGCTGCAGGAGCTGAGTGTTTGACCAGGTGCTGCAGAATACCTAGGACCACCAGCCATATGACAGCCTGGCTCTCTCCGTGGTCGTTTGTGGCTCTGCACTGGTAGGGTCCGGCGTCCTGGCTGCGAACCCAGCTGATCTCCAAAGAGGAATTGGCCAGTACTTTCACCCTTCCTGAGCGGGATGATAAAGCAGTGCCGATCCGATACCAGGTCAGGTTGTGCCGCACAGAGCCTTGGACCTGACAGGACAGCACTGCCACTGTCCCCGGGAATGACGTCACATTCACAGGAGGATGCAGGACAGGAGGAGGCTCTGCAATAAGAGAAATGATGATGACATGCTTATAAAAAGACTACAGTATGTGAGGCAGCACATCTCTCAGTTTAATGTTGTCATAGCAGTCAAATACAAGACTTTTGGCTGTGACTTACAATTCCATTGCAAAAAGCTTTTCTCATTTAGAGTTTCCTTTAATTCTGGAGATTAAACCCTCCTTAGCAAGCTGAAGCCTTGTTTATTTTCACATGACCCTCTGCACATTGTGTGCTCAGTTCACAACACTCAAGAGGCATTTATACTTGATATGTTCCACGCTGAACTATTCTCCGCAACAACAGAAGGCAGCATGAAGAAAATATTAGCTGAACCAGCAAGTAATATTTTTACATTAGCTGAATTTCACATTAGCCTAGCCAGGGGAAAAAACGTACATGTTTTCAATGAACATTATGTTTTATTTTTTTTCCTGCCTAGGTCAATGTAAATTGCTTTTCTTGATCATATACAAAAAGTGCACAAAACAACAAATGCACTAGTATATACTCTAACTTCTACTCTGGTTGCAAACAACTACATTTTCAATTACTTTATGATTTAATATTTAATTAATATATTTAATATTTAACATATATATTTAATATATTTTATAATATACATTTTATATTTACGGTATTCATTTTTTTCATTTATTTATTTATTTGTTTGTTTGTTTAATATTAATAACTTAATATTTCATATTTATTTAATATATTTAATATTTAACATATGTTTATTTCATATATTTTAGAATAATAATTCTATTTTTAAGTTATTTAATTTTTACATTTATTTATTTGTTTGTTTGATTGTTTGTTTTATATTAATAACTAAATATTTCATATTTATGTAATATATTTAACATTCAACATGTTTATTTAATGTATTTTAGAATAATAATTCTATATTTAGGTTATTTAATTTTTTACATTTATTTATTTTTTATATATATATATATTTTATTTAATATTAACAACTTAATATTTCATATTTATTTAACATTTAGTAGTTAGCATATATGTAATATATTTTAGAATAATAATTGTATATTTAATATTTATTTAACATATTTAATATTTTAAATACATGTATTTGTTTATTTATGTATTTATTTATTTTATATAAAAAAATTTATATAGAAATTTTAACACATTTTATTTATTTATTCAAATTACATTTCCTTTTTTTAATTACAACATTTAAATCAAATTAAATATAAAACAACTGTATTTAGCTTTATATATATATATATATATATAAACAAAAAGTTTTATCTTATAAAACGTTGATTCTGAAATGCATGTTTCTTGTTTTAAGGACGTTTAGATATTTTTACTGGAAAACAAATAATTATATAAAAATAAGGATTTTTCACAGCGTGGCGACAGTGCTGCAAAGACACTGTGCTCGTAAAGTTACAAAAATCTAGAGGTGCACAATGTTCCAAAACTGAAAATGTGTGTGTGAATGCAAGACTGTATTGAGTATGGAAAAAAAAGTACGAAAAATGTGTGTATCCATGCAGTACCTCTGACAGTGAGTTGCGTGAGAGCTCGTCCCATGCCTGCAGTGCTCTGGGCCACACATTCATATGCTCCTTCATCACTGCCTGAGGCATGGGGAATTTCCCATGATGCTTTAACTGAAGACCTTCAATTACAAAAAATTAGCAGGTTTAAATGATGAGTCCAAAAGTGCAGCCTTTGATCACAAACATGCATTTAACCTGCACAGAAATTCACTTGCGCACAAGAATGGGGTCAAGAATGGAAAGAATTAGACTTAAAATATAGCGTTACAGATTACAAATGATACAAACTTATTCAAGCACACAGAGATGGCAGCAGGTGAAAAGAAAAGGACAGTCTGATGTCACTAACAACTAGCTTGCACAGAATACCTTTCAGTATAAGTCAACATTATTTCATGTTCAAAAAGTAATTCAAAACAGAGTGCCCTTTATAGAAAAAACAAAAAAACAAAAAACTTTTTCTTTCATTTTTCATGATGACTTTCTTTTTGTGCAGTACACACAACCCCTGCTGTTCATATTCATTCCAAGATTGATATGTCAGTGAAAGCTAACAAATCCTTCTTGGGTTAGGTTTGAATTTCGACTGTAAATGAATGCCCCGTGTCAGCAAACAGTATCAAACGGAGCAAGAAATTGTCCAGCAGATGTTCACTTTAACATCTGCTCCATTATGTTTACTTAGGGCCATATCACCGGAGAGAATGCCTGCAAAAGTGTTTGTACATGTTTGGGTTTAGAGAGATATGAAGAAGGAGATATGCCAGAAAGACAAAACAGAGAGAGAAAGAAATATATAGAATGGGAGGTTGGGAGAAAAAAAATCCACTTTCTACAATATGGTACAAAATTGGGCCTGAAAACTTTTTCTTTTAAAACAAATGGTCTGAAAAGAGGGGTACGGACATTTGATATGCTTAAAACAAACTACTTTTCTAATATTTTGATTACAAGAATATCTAATAGTACCCAAAATATAAAAACATGCATTAAAAAAACGAATGACAAATCTAATTGTACTGAATTTGTGTGACGTGCGAGATACAAAAGAAACTGAAACAGACAGAGAAGAGAAGAGAAGAGAAAGAGGACCATATAAAAGGGTAAGATTTGAGGAGAGCCTCACTCATAGGTTCTTTCCTCTCCTATTGTGCTTCCACCTTTGGTGAATCTCAGTCTATAGGGCAGGTCACTGTCCACAGAGCAGTCAATTTTAGCAGGCTGCATGTAGAAGCCTCTTACCACAGTGGGCATGTTCACCAGTGGAGGCTCTGCAGGGTGAGAGGAGGTCAAAAGGTTAAACAGGTTCATCACAGCTGGGTTACCCAACACAATATAAACAATGTCAACTTGTGTTTTTTATGCAAACATAAAAACAAAACACTCTCTTGACACATCTAAGAGCATCAAGCCCATTCAAACTTAAAACAAAACAAAAGATAAAAAGTATTTATACAGTGTTCAAACAGTTAAAAGTTTAAACAAAACAAAACAAAATGAAACACAGAAATTAAAAACAAAAAAAGTATTTATACAGTGTTCAAACAGTTCAAAGTTTAAATAAAAAACAAACAAACAAACAAAACAAAATGAAACAAATTAAAAACAAAACAAAAATTATTTATACAGTGTTCAAACAGTTCAAAGGTTAAGCTGAGTTAGATGGATTTTAAATGCATCTAACTAAACAAAACAAAACAAAAAACAAAACTAAGTATTTATACAGTGTTGAAAGATGCTTACCTGGGATAATGTTGGTATATGACACACTAGACAGTCTCTGAAAGTTATAGCCATCTCCATCATTTCCAGACACTTTGAGGAAGAAGCTCTGAGATGGTGTTCGAAACTCTGGGATCCTCCAAATACCTCCTGAGCCTCCATCATCAGGCAAAGGCACAGGAATGGTTCGCAACGAGCGACCCCCTAAAGATACTAGCTCCATATTGGTAACCAGACCAGGAGGCTTCAGACCTGAACACTTCAGCATCACGTGGGCTGGAACGCCTGGAGGAAAACTGGATATGTTAGATCTATAATTCTCAATACAGTTAAGTCATGTGCATTCATTTCTGGTACTAATTGAGTAATAGCCCTCTTCCAGCAAAATGTGGCTGAAGCAATTATTAAATTAAATATGAACTGTTTTAAATCATCATTTAACAATAAAAACAATTATATTTTAATAGCATTAAAATCATTATTTAATGATTTAAATAATATATATTTTTAATATTTTTAGGCTATCGCTGGAGCAATAATCAAAGAAAAAGGGTTATGTAGCCACATGATGATGTAGTAATACCTTTAATAGGTCTCTCTCTGGTTCTGTTGAACTCTGTGACAGGTATACTAGAAAAACCCGCCCTGAAATCCAGGTTGCTCACACCTGTTACTCTAAGTGTGTGTCTACCACCGCAGCCCACCTAGACGAGAGAAAAAGCAGGGTTCAATCACTGACATTCTTCAGAAGTATCTGTAGTTAACAGTTATTAACTAGGATCATGGTAGATGCTGTTCAAAGCTTCTAGGTGGTACCTTTAATGTCCATGGTCCTGGTCGAGGGTTCTTCAGGTTGACCACCCGTGCTGAGTTTGGGATGTTGAGCAGTTCTGTCAGACCCTGTCTCTCTCCAACTATGCGACCTATAATTATTTAGATATTGATTTTAAAATGGTTTATTAATTGTGGAACATTGAAGAAAGGAATCAGACATCTAAATTTAAAAGTCAGACATCTAAATTTCAAAGTGCAGTAATTCCTGGACAACTGTTTAATATAAAAGCATATGCCTACCAAGAGGGTCTCTGAGCTCAATTTGTGGTGCTGGACCACTCAATGACACGGTGACTTCTTTTAAACTGGGGTCAAAGGGCACCTCCCACTGAGTCTCCTGGGCAGTTTCATGGTCAGACGAGAGAAGGTGGACCTTCATAGCCTGGACAGTTTCCTCAACCCATTTAAGAACCTAAACAAACATATGAATAATCAAACTCTTCTCCAAAAGTATTATGAGGTTTCAAAGTGCAAACAAGAAAATAATGAACAATATTTGTGAAAGGACACTGTAAGGAAAGAGCAGCTTAAACATTATCCTAAATATCTAATTTTGTGTTCTACAGAAGAAAGAAAGTCATACAGTTTCAGAATGACATGAGGAGAGTAAATGATGATCTTCTTTTCTAGTAAACTATCCCTTTATGTTTTACCGCATGACACAGTCTATGACCAAAAGACTCAAGAGAATATGCCTGGTGAAGCTCAGATCATGAATCCATTCAAAGACAAGAATTGCAAGCAAGGTAGGATCCCAGTGACATCATCTGTTCATGTAGACTGTTCACTGTCTAATATGTCACAAGCGGATCCTTATTAAACAGTGAGGAAATGAGATCAGATCATCTGTCAGAGAGAGAATGCAAACTATTCCTGGACCGACAGGCTATTCATTTCTCAAAGAGCAGCACAAACAGTAAAGGACTGCTGTTCATCCTGGACGATCACAGAGAAGATCACAGCAGATATTTATATCTACATGGCAAAAAGTACAGGTAATGCATTAGTCATTTTGAAACCATTCCAGATAAGACAAGCAGCTTTAAATATAGACAAGAACAGCTTAAAAGGATAGTTCACCCAAAAATGAATGTTCTGTCATCATTTCCTCACCCTCATGCCCTTTCAAACCTTCTTGACTTACTTTCATGAATCACAAAATGAACAATAAAAAGCAACATAATGGTCCATATACTTCTGAAGTCATTTGATGTGAGGAACCTTCTCAAATTAAGTCATTTTTCACTAATAATCTTCTCATTCAGCTGTGACCAGATAATTTAATGGACCATATTTCTGATTATTTTATGGTGCTTTTGCATCTTTCACTTATGTGCTAAAAAAATCATACAGGTTTGGAATGACATGAGGTGAGTAAATTATGACAGAATGTTCATTTTTGAGTGAACTATTCATTTAACTTCATTTATTTTGAATACAGCAAGGTGTTCAAAATAGCAGATGTGCACAAGGACGTGATGATACTCCTCTAGCCGGAAATGTGAAATTAGGTTCATTATTTAACTCACCAACTGTCCAAATGCACTACAATGACCTGAAATAACTTAAATACATTTAAAATCAACTTTACATCCCATAGTGGATAATTAGGCATGGGTTTTTACTTGGTACACATCAATTAAAGATCATTATTGTGGACAATTTGATACATCACAAAGGCAATGGTGTTTTTACAGCAGCTTATTAGCACAAGGAGAGCGTAAGACCAACAACTAAAGGAAACTGTTTCCTCAGAGTTTGTATTTTTAGATTTCAGTCATTAACTCCTTTAGAGGCAGCTCACGAAAACACCGCTTCAGTAAGCCCTCGAGAATGACACTTATTTAACACATCTTTATACATTTACGAATGAGAGAGAAAAGTGGAGCGAGCGTAGCCTTTGATAATTTCATTACTCAGATTCTCCACTATTTCTTTCACTCTTTTGCTCTCTCATTCTCTCTGGCTGCAGATGGCAGCTGGTTCCTTTTGGAGTTTACAACTGGAAACAGCTGTAATGAGTGCCACATGTGTAACTATCCCCCACAGAGCAGCAAAAAGCTCACCAATGACCTACATCTGCTCAAACCAGTGTCTGTTTCAATGGACGTCTCATGGGAGCCGGGAAGATTAGCCTAGTGATAGAAAATCGACAAAAAGACCACAGCGGAGGGAAATATTGTCAACTACGGCATGTGTGCGTCTAGGAAAGGTTTGAAAGGTGCCCCCCAAAAGACATCATCAAAGCCAAAGGGATCCTGAAACCACATCCAGCGTGACAAACTTTATCGGGAGGCAACAGACTGGCTTCCTCTGGAAGTTAAACTGTCATGTTTCAAAGATTAGTTGTGGAGGAGTGTTGGTCGGGAAGCAGAGATGTGGAAAGGATGTGGAGGTCAGCTGAGGATGAGCCGAATTCCAGCTTAGCACCCACAATGTTTGGATAACGTATGGTTTAAAGGGACGGTTCATCTAAAAGTAAATAATAGATGACCCAAAGTCCTCAATCACTCACCCTCACGTCATTTCAAACCTGAATGCCTTGTTCTTTAGTGTTTGGGTCAACTGCCCCTTGAATGCTCCACTGGAAAGATACTGTATTATGGGGACCCAGGAATCACACACACAGGAAAAAACAGGAACTTGGACACACTGTAACTCGCTTTAGATAAAAGCATCTGCCAAATGTGTTAATGTAGGGACCCAGAGAATTAAGTCTCTAACCAAGTTAATTTCATCTATTCAGTGGAGAATGTCTAACACCTGCTTGTTTTTTGTTTGTTTTTCCTGTGACACCGAATCAAAAGGTTAATACATTTGTCTTCCTCTCTCAAAGGTGACCTCTAAATGTTCTCCATATTACAGACAAGACTTTGGTCACCTATGACAAAAACAGAGCAGGAGATCCAGACTAGACTGGATCTAGTTACACTTGGTCAGACACACTTGCTATTAGGTCTTTTTGACGGAAAACACCTGTGGGCTGGTTTAAGTGATGTTGAACCACTTTGGCTGTGAAAGTGTCATATTGAATGGATTTGTGGATAAAAAAATACTGTTATAAAGGTAGGAATATTAAGAATTATCCTATCCCTCCACCCTCTTTATTTATTCACTTTAATTTTTATTTGATCAAGTGATGTGCATTTCTGTGTATGCATCTAATTTCTGAACAATTTCTGCAAATAAAAGAGATTTTCCTTAGAAACCCTTTGATTTTATTAGTTAACAAATATATAATATTGAAATAACATAATTTAAATCTAAAATAAAAAAAAAAGCTAGAGTTCGACAAAATTAACCCTCTGAAGTTCAAAGGTATAAAGTAAAAATTAAAACGTAAAGTACAAGTACGTGACACCATTCATGATTTTTAATGTCTTTGCAATGTAAGCGTTTTTACAAAAATGCAAATAAATAAATAAATATACTGTACAGATCTAAATACAGGCCAGACTTCAAATGCAACACTCAGTTCCAGTTCCTCGCTACCTCTCTATATCCACCAAATGAAACAAGTTGAAGATCCCTGGTTTAGGTGCGCTATAAAAAACAAGATCTTCCAATACTACTAAAGTCTCCTGCCCAGCACTACCGAAATCTCCAACCTTCACCTTGAGCTTGGCCGGCCTGAGGTTTCAGCCAAACCATTAGACCCTTTAAAGCACCGACACGCTTTCATAAAGCTTTATCTGCAAATCACTCCAGTGATTAAGCTGAGCCCCGTCCTTTGTATAAGTAGTGCCTCCTCCTTCAACTCCACAAAGAGCTGTCTGTTGGAGATGTCCAACCTGGACCCTGGACAGGCAGCTGTGCTGGATAGAGCAGGCATGATAGATCATATCCGGGATTACTAAGTAAAATAAGCCCTGCTCCCTCTCTTTGCCCCCTTCCCCTCCCAAAAAAATGACAAAGCGCTGTGTGTATTTGATTTGGCTCTCACTTATTTAACTCCTATCAGAGAGCCATTGCGGTTAGATGTGGAGAACAATCATGAGGTTTCTGCGGATTTACAGATTTGCCTTCATTCATTTTTTAAAATCCCACTCATAGACTAATCAAAAGCAAAACATACACCTGACATGGGAGTGTGTTTTCATACTTGGATCTAAAATATTGGAGAAATTAGATACATGGGATGAAGAACACTGGTGTATTGGGTATTTGGTTTCATGTACTAACAATGAACAATATTTTTAAAGTATTTATTGATCTAGATAATGTTATTTTCTACATGTATCAATACACTGGGGGGAAAAAAATCTGCAGAAAAAGCTATTTTTATGGATATTTCCTTCAACCATAAAACACAATACAATGTCATTCAAAATACAGGTAAAACACTTGTGAAAAATAGGGACAATTCCTTCATATTAACAGTACAGCGGGTCCTATTTTTACAGACTGCACACTACCATGTAAAAGTTTGAGGTCAGTAAATTTTTTATGTTTTTGAAAGTCTCTTAAGCTCACCAAGGCTGCATGTATTTTTACAAAAAAAAAATGGGGGGGGGGTCATACAGGAAAAATGCAGTAAAACACTAATACTGTGAAATAATAAAATAACTTAGTAACATATATTTAGTAAAGTATTTTGCTGACCCCAAACTTTTGAATGGTAATGAAGATATTTTCTTTTCATATATTTATATAGCTGTATAAATTAACATTAGATAATGTATTATAAACATTATTTATTCATTCATTCATTGCTGAAAAAATATGATAAACCTTATTGTAAAATGTTTCTATTGTTTATCACACATTTGCTCTGCAGTCAAATGCTTATTAAATGATTCTAAATTTAAAGCTCCAGTGTTAACTCTCTATTAACTTTTTCAAGATTTACACTTTCTAAATTATTGAAATCTGGAAATGCACACAAAATATTTCAGCAGAGCACATAAAATACTTACTACAGAGAAGGCTATCTAAAAAAGTAGCTAAACTGCCTCAAAACTTTCAATTTCTCACAGGCTGTATGAGAAAGACTTGGGGGTGGGGGTATATGGTCAGAACTCTAAAGAGCAACTGTGTGACCCTGACCTTGAGACAATTCTCACAGAGCAGCAGGGGAGTTGGAGAGTGTTAACAGCTTGAGGTTAACCAGTCATCCTCAGTGCAGACTCTCAGCAACAGGTACAGGTGGTAAAGCTCTCAAACACAACTACCATCACCTGCCCACTCCCACAGGACCATAAATCAACAACACAAATATCCAATTACAAATACACACTCACAAACGTGCTTTTCTTTACTTATCAAGCTGTTTTGCCTTGTTGTCTTATGGATTACTGTTTCCATAGTTGTTGGAAGACTTCAGCTCTGCCATGTCCTGTGTTGACATGCATGATACCACCGTCTCACAAAGAGGAAGGTCTGCTTTCTTTCATGTCTGACTATGACTGAACATGCTTCGTTTTATTCTCCATGTCATGAAACACAGATTTAAACACATGGCCCTTCAGATTATTCAGCCAAGTGGATTTTACAATTCAAAATAAAGCTGTAAAATTAATGTCACATGTCAAAACTTGGTCAGTCGCTAAAACCCGCTCACATTACACAATAAATGAACACTGTACTACTAGACTATGGAGTTATTTCTGTGTCCAAAAAAACATTTGGACATTTTCTTTCTTTTTTTACAAGCATGTCAAAACTCAAAAGCATTTAGTATTTTTATTTATTTATTTAATCAAGAAGATTAACAAAGTTTAAGGAAATAGTCGCTGATGAATGTAATATGTTCTTTTGGTCTGTCCAACATGAAGGACAATATTCCAAAAAACAAAAAAAATTAATTAAATTATATATATATAGTGTGATATGTAAGTATGGATTGTCTTTAATTTAATTTAATTTTTTTGTTTTTTGGAATATTGTCCTTCATGTTGGACAGACCAAAAGAACATATTACATTCATCAGCGACTATTCCCTATATATATATATATATATATATATATATATATATAAAATCTAAATACTAAAATCTATATACTACAAACAACAATTTATTATTTTTTTATTTATTATTTTTTACTTCTAACTGCATTTCCAGCATGTGAATTTTGGAGTGTGTCTGCAATTTACATACATATGAAAGTCATATGAGTTCATGCATCTCACCTCATTGACTTGCTGTTTGTCCAGGTGAAAAATTTGACCGGAGCTGGTGGCAGCAATCTCCTCATAAGCTCTGTATCCCGGCTGAGACCGATCCCCACAGTCCCCCGTCAACACAAACACAACCTGGATTCAAATGGGACGTTAATGAGTGTGAGTGTTTGGTTAGGGGCATGGGGTTAAATATCAACACTGGGGTATATTCCTTGAAGAGCAGATTTTTTTTTAATGTGTTGTGATATATTTAGATTTCTGACTTACAACTTTACAACCTTAGAGCTCAATATAGAAAGAAACAGTTCACCAAAGTCCATAATCCATTATAACATTTCCTCCAGTGAAAAAGTCCATCACCCTGTTGTCCTCTTACATCAAAATCCACCAACATATTTATTTACTGTAGAACTGTTTTGAATAGTTTTTTCTTGTAAACAGTGCTTGATCTTTGCATATTTCTCTCCTGATTCAGATGAGAATATTTATTATAAAAGATTCTGGTTGGAATCAACAGTTTGAAGTTAAAAACTCTTAATGCTGGGTTTGTTTCTTACAATCGTGCAGCTTTTCAATTCATAAGAAGCTGATTGATGGACTGGAGTCATGTGGATTACTTGTGGATTATTGTGATGTTTTTATCAGATGTTCGGATTCTCATTCTGACGGCACCCATTCACTGCAGAGGATCCATTGCTGACCAAGGCACGTCCTGATTTTGCTGAGTTAGATGTTTTCCTAGGTCAACATATTTTGTTGACCCTGGAACAACATTTTAATCCAAAAATTTAGTCTTGACCATATCCCTACACCTAAACCTAACCTTAACCATGAGTAATCCCTAAAATCAGAGGAAATGATAGATGAATGACACTGATGTACAAGCACCAAACACTGATTGTAAGCCTAAACTTCACAAAAACTATAAACTGGTTCTTCGAATCTGATTGGTTAATCACAATGTTGCTCCAGGAACATGTTGCACTTGGTAAAATCAGGTTCTGCAGTTACGAAGTGACATACTGCTAAATTTCTCCAAATCTGTTCTGATGAAGAAACAAACTTATCTACACCTTGAATGGCCTAAGGGTGAGTGCATTTCCAGTAAATTTTCATTATTGAATGAGCTATTCCCTTAAAGACAAATAGTGATTTCTGCATCACAAGCTGCACTGAAAAGAATTGCAAAAAACTTCAAAGATCTGTCATTACCTGAGACTGTCGGAGCTGTACAAGCTGAAGAACATCTCTTTTCAAGCGATAATCTTTGGCTCGGGCATCTGTGAAAACATAGATGAAGGATCCAGGTAGAGAGACCTCCAGAGCCTTCTTGATGGCCCCAATGCTCATCTCTGGACAATCCCCTCCACCCTGAGAGAGAACAACAAGGCCTTCATCATTGACATGGACATTTATGCACTAACCAGAGCACAAGAAAGCACATATTGTATTGGCTCGGGGTACAAGTTCCAGTACTTACTCTAGAGCCCAAAGGTACAATAAGAACAGAGTGCTAATAAAACTGTAACGCTGAAGACAGATCAAGTGATGAACCCAGCCAAGATACTCAGCAGAAGCCACAGAGAGCAAATAAGAACACAAAGTACAGAATATGATTCGATGATGATTTATGAAGAAAGAGGCCAATGACTGCTGTGTCTTTTGATGCTAAAGAATACAAGTATAAAGGTGTGGAGGTTAAATATGTGTGGAAGTGATAGAGGTGGTGGTGCAGGCAGAACAATGAGTTCTATAGTAATCTAGTGTGGCATAATAAAGCAAGGACATCATTTTAACCAGTCAATGCAGTTTGAAAGATTAAGAAATAATGCTTGGAGCAACAATTAGTTGTTGATGATTTGAATGATATAAATCTATCATCTCATATAGAACTTTGTCAATTTAATATTTTATTTAATTTTACTGTATATTTAATATAAAATGTATATGTTTATTATAATTATGTGATGTCTAATTACTTATAGCAATTATTTTTTAAGTGACTAAAATAATATTTCCATTAAAATAAATATTGTTTTAATATTGGTGAATCCATATAAAATAGTGTGATTATTGAAAGGATCAATGATCAAATAAAATGATTAATCTCTCTCAAATGAAGTACCTGTTACATATTATAATATAAATACTTTTATTAATGATATTTTATAAACATTCTATGTTATAAAAAAGCACAGTCAGCATGGTCATGCTGGTATTTGGGGCATTTAAAACAGTTAAACCATCCATAAATCAGCTTGGAAGAATAGCTAGACCAGCTTAAAACAGCTAGGACCAGTAAACCAACTAATATAAGTGAACCCCTATCAAATAACTTGATTTTTCAAATGATTACTGGATCCCTATCCAAAAAAAAAAAAAAAAGATTAATCCTTATAATATAGGGTTTTTCATTCTCGACTGGTGCCCACCTGAACAAACAGCTCTTGAAGATCCTTCTGGAACTTCTTGGGATCAGTAGTGATGGAAACAGGACCGATGTCTGGAGAGGAAAAACAAGGAATCAAGAAACATCTACATTACATATTAATTGTGTACAAAAGCTTTAAAAAAAGGCTTTACGTGACCATAGTTTTGGAAAGTCTATCACAACACTTCCACAAGCATATCCCTGGGGAGCAGGAGTTTTTAAAAGATTAACCTTCTTCACCCTAATTAAAGAGTTTTAAACAGTGCGGATTAGGTACAACCAAAGCTTCTTCCACAGATATGACCCTACTAATGACTGTCTCTAGATCAGACTAACAAACTAGCTACAGACCCAGCCAACTCCTAATCACAAAACACATGTGTCCCGGATTCTATCTCATCAACATCTGCGGATACAAATGACAGTCTTGATACTTTGACAGCTGAGACTATAAATTAAAGACCATGCAAAATTCCAGCAGTCCTCAAGCAATACCAGACTTGGGTGCATAACCTCATTGCATCATTGTTTAGGATTGTCATCATCCACCTAGATAATATCTGACCTCTTTCCCTTTCACTACTATATCTCTTGTGTCTATCTCTCCCCTTCTTTCGTCTCAGGATGAATTGTGTCCTCCCTGAATTTGGCACTTATTTGGACTCACTCAGAAGCTGATTGATTAGAGAGCTGAATATACAGCACATGGATGAAAAAGCATAAAGAAGATGCATTGTTTATGATCTGAGTATGGGTCAGATATCCCACATGGTTTATTACACTGACCAAAAATTATATATATATAATTTTAAAAGTTATAAAAAAAATAGAAGACAAAGAGGTGGATTACAGTTTGACAGTGCTTTGGGAAAATGGACAAAAGAGAAAAATTTGGATTATGTCTGAGTAGAAGTATATCTTCTTTTGAGAGCGAATAGGACAGATCAATACACCATTATTTAATAAAACACATTTAAGTTATGATCTTCAGCACTGAATGCCAACAAACTTTAGATTGAAGAATCCAATTGTATTTTTGTGATATATTACATTAGAAATAATTATATCACACTATAAATACTTACATTAATGAATCCAACCCATCTCTAAATCAGCTTGCACCAGTTTAAACCAGCTAAGACCAGCTAACAAACTAAGGCTGATTAAATGTTTGTTTCAGCCTACATTATATTATATTATACATGGCCAGGCTGGTCTGTTTCACTAGTTTAGAGGAGTTTTGGAAAGTTGTAAACACAAAACTATTTAAAAACATCTGTAAGCTGGCTTGGAAGAGCAGCTAAACCAGCTTAAACCAGCTAAGACAAGCAACTATTATATTTTAAAATATATATTAATGATATTTTCTCAACATTAATATCAATATTAATATAACATTCTCAGCTGTAAACAAGCATAGGCTGGTCTGTTTTGATGGTTTAGGGGGGTTTGAGCATTTGCATACTTAAAACTGTTAAACTATCTGTAAATCAGCTTGAGAGAGCAACTAGAACAACTTAAACCAGCTAAGACCAGCAAACCAACTGAAGCTGGTTTAGTTTCTTCCAGCAGGGTTTGAAACACAAACACAAATACTAATGAACTGAAGCAGCAATGCAACCAGTTCTAACATTCGTTTTCATTTTTTGCACTTTCTCCATCCCTCTCTCAGCTGTGAGGGGCCATTAAGTTGTGTTTCTGTAACGCCTTTCTGTCGGTCACCGGCTGACTTTGTGATCTCAGTGGTTTACAAGGTCCCCAAGGGAAGGCCACATTAAAAGGTGAGGGAAGGACTGGCACCATCCCCCTACCAGTCTAGGACTGACGTCTTTCCTCTGACTGGGGGGCTGGGTTGACTCTTCCGGAGAATTAGATGGAGGACTGGGGGTGATTGTGTTAATTACATACTACCAGACAACATGTGCTTCTCATCAGCTCCTTGGGCACCCTGCCCCCCCAAGGCTAACAGATAGCTGGTTTGAACTAGGCTACATTGTGTAAGCGTACCTGAGAACACAGTATTCTCTCTGCAGTCTGTGACCAGATGTGGAATTTAAACAGATTTCATGAGCGTGACAAACATACAGTAATAGAAACTGAAAAATTCTGATGTGATTTGCAGATTAACCTGCTCAGAATTCACTGAACAAAATGTAAATGGCAAAAATAAAATACAATCCTGTTGCTTAAAGGTGCACTCAATGAGTTTTTGTTAATATTTAGCTTATAGATTTGAGTCAGGGTAGCACTATATTTAAATTTGACAGAAATGAAAATGATGCTGTGATAACGGAAGTATAGAGTGTATAATGTATTATACTCTTGTTTGACAACACACCAAGTGTGCAGCTGTCGAAATGTCTTAGTGGAAAAAAATTCAATATACAAAAGCTACATAAAACAGTTTTGGAGAAAAAGATGTGAAGCAGGAACTTTACACAATACGTGTTATTGTAAAGACTTTTAAGTCTTTCCCTCACAGACTAATTTTCTTCAACGTTAAATTCAATATGGTGTCAATAACCTGACTAAGGTCTGTTTGTCCGAGTAGCCCCAGAGTGCACCCTGGACGATGGGGCGGGGCGACACATTTGGGCGGGGTGACACGTGTCGCTCCGCCCACCCCCAATTCTATTGGTTTATAACACGGCAAATCTTATTGGTGTAGACCCGAGCATGCATTCCTTTGTGTACGATTTTGTAATTGATTTGGCCATATTACAGAAATATTATGTGCTAACTCTAGAATCATAGGCCTATCTTAATTATTATCTGTTTAGTAACCATGGTAATTTTAGTCAGATGAAGTCATCGTTTACAAATAAACTCTTGATGACAGCACCTCCGGGTTGTTCAGGCTGAATAGCGCTTCATTCATATTTCCTTGAGGATCGGCAGGCCGCGGATCAGCACTAAATTGGGATTTTATACGCAAATTATGATAATTTAGATGCATTTTAGAGATGGACAAACACAAACATAAGCGGCTTAATTCGTGAGCCGCTCATATTACACAGCTCTGTTCTCTGTTCATATGACACATGCCATCACCCATCACCAAGCATTTGATAGGAACTTAATCTAACTAATTCGTCATAAATTAAAAAAAAACACATTTGCTAATTGATTCTAACTAAAATCGCTGTTGTTAGCACTTAATATTTCTGTAGTAGCCTACAGCCAAACAGCGTAGATCATTCATAAAAACGTATATAAAAGAATGCTCATGCGCAAACGTCTACACCAATAAGCTCTGCTGTATCATAAACCAATTAAATTTGGGGGTACGCGGAGCGACACGTGTTGCCCCGCCCAAATGTGTCGCCCCGCCCCATCGTCCAGGGTGCACTCTGGAGTACTTGGTTTGTCCCAATATAGCCAGTTGGCCTGACACCTATTGGCCTGGATGCATTTACTAACTGCTGTCATTTCACACCACAACTGTTTGTTTATCTTTTGTTTCATTCCTTTTCGTCTGTTTTTCTTGATTTCTTAGCATGTAAATGGACATTATTGGATTAAATGTCAACATTGTTAGTGATTTGTGCTGTTACATGAGTTTATTTTTTTCCTATTCCTTTCATAATTATTCTGTTTGTAAAAATATAA
The DNA here is from genome assembly GCA_023376895.1 of Aspiorhynchus laticeps. NCBI lineage: Eukaryota > Metazoa > Chordata > Actinopteri > Cypriniformes > Cyprinidae > Aspiorhynchus > Aspiorhynchus laticeps. The sequence goes on from CM041804.1 coordinate 18,703,626, forward strand.
AGTAATCATGTTATTATTTTTGTCATGGTAGTAGTAGTAACTAGTTGATCATGTGATGTTAACATGGTGGCTCCTATGAGAGGGCAACCCGCTACATGTAGAATAAACATACTTCTAAAAATGTAAAGTAATTGTAATGATTTTAATTTATCTTGCGTAAATCTTCTGTAATTAGCAAAAACTGACAGTGCACCTTTAAACATCACTCCATGATGCCGTGGATCACTACCTTTCAGCGGTCCCTGGTGGTGAAGATGTTCCTAGCAGACCTTTGTTCATATTAGTTCCCTGATATTCTTTAATGCTTGGCCTCACAAACTTCATCAAGTGTAACTCCTTGGTATTTTAGACATTTATATTCAGTCAGAAGTTATTTATTTTACGGAATCACTTTTATGTGGTAAAGTAACTGGCATGGATCATTTATAGCTAATTGGCTCTAATAATAAAGCTGAAATATAGGATTGTGCATCTACCTGGATCATGGAAAGGAACAAGCACGAAGTTCTTGATTGGTCTTGTTCTGCGGCTCAGGGTTCTCTCCAAGATCCGAGAAGCACCATCTATCACCTGTTTGAGATCGTCGTACATAGAGCCGGTAACATCGAAGACAAAGGCCAGCGTTGAGGCGCTGTCATCCGCGCCGGAGTGTCTCTTCACCGGCGAGACGGATGAGGAGCACGCGCTGGTGGTCAGCGCCAAAATGAGGAAACTAACGAGAAACTTATTCATTCTTGCTTGAAATTCATTAGACCTCTATTTAAACGAGTCATAAGAAGAAATAACCTACAAAATTAATTATTAAACAATGTAAAATATGTAAACCAAGTTATTGTGGGAGAAAAAAAAAAGATAATCAGTTAATTTACAAAGAAAAAAGTTTTAAATAGTCCCTGAAGAGTTCAACCAAGTGCCTTGTTCCTAGAAAAAAGTTCGGATGTAAATAATCCTACTCGCGCTGGACAAACTCTACATGGAGTAAATTCCCTGCGTCTTGTCCCATCCTTGGCTGAGTTTCGGAGAAAACTTGTAAGAAGCGCGTGGACCCTCTGGAGCTGAACACTGCAGTGTTGGGGAGGGGTGTGAGGAGTCCTTACAACCTGATTTTTTGTGTGTAACTTGACCCGACTGTGACTCCCAACCCCATCCCACATAGCCTGCTCCAGTTTAACAGGGAGCTACTCAAGAAACCCGTGCCAACTGCCATGAGAGAGAGATGGAATACTGTATAACACTGTATATTGTTGTGCCCATCTTCTACATTACAATAACAAAGTCTGACAAGCAGCTCTACTACAAAACATGATGTTTATCAGCATTAGTGTTGCTCAGCACTTATGCAATTACTTTCTAACACTATTTGTTGACACTGAAATGTAAAGTGTGACTGGAGGAACTAATGACAGTTGTGGGGCAAGTTGTCTATGTTTACTCTAGTAAATATTTCTGAGGTTTCATTTTGAAAGTCTCTGAGTAGACACATACCTTAAAGTCTTGGCTAAAAGAAAGCGGTTCCACTGTTATTTCACTGATACAGTTTGTTCAACACACATTGAAAAAACAGTGGGGCACGTTGTCACAAATTAACCTATACTATTAAACAGCTTATTATAGGCTTGTAACCTACATTTAAATAGTAAAAACAAATATGTAATTTGAAATAAAGTAATAACAAATCATTTTAAATAGTATTAAAATTAATCTGTTGATTACATTATAATTTAAAAATTGTGACATTTATGAAAAATACCCTTGTCCTAAAAACACATTTCAAACTTTCAGTTAAAATAATTGGCTTATGTCAGAATGTATGCCAGTGTGGTTTTATTGTGTTCACAATAAAACCACTTTCCATTCCATTGTGGAGTTTTGAGGACAGAATGCATGAAAGTTATTCTAATTTACGAGCATTTGAAACTAACATACAAAACCGATAATAGAGAAAACATTCACTGGTATCACTAGACTCAAAACATAACAGATACTAAAATATAGCCTTTGTGACAACTAGCCCCAACATCTCTTACATTCTTTTTGAGAGGAATATTTAGTGCATGGATAGGGTTGAAATAATTTTAGGTTTATTAATAGAGTGAGTTTATACTCAGCTGCCACACAGCTAATAATACACATGCTATTCTCTGGACTCGGTTTAACGTGCAGCATAAATGACAAGGCTCCAGTAGAGGCATTCCAGATGCTTTCTGAAAGGAAAGACTCCGGATACGCCTCGACCCCTTTGTATATCTGGATAAATTATGCTGCTATCAGTAATTCTCAGATACATCAATCAATCATCACGCAGCTTATGGTCATAATGTAATTTATTGTTGCTTTAACTTGATAGCGAGGCAGCAAATGCTGTCAACTTGATAACAGAACATTACAAAAAAGGAAGGAAAGAAGGTCTTTGAGGATGTCAATGACCCAATAACCTCCAAAAAATAGCAGTCAGTATGTACATGGTAGCCTTTAGATTTTTCTGGAACGACACCAAAAATAAATAGCGTAGGCTTTATGACAGTACACAGATGTTGTTTCTGCGATAATTTGATCTAAAACCAACAAGAAATTTGCTCTCAGGTCAGCACATGGTTGGTCAATTGATCAAGACGCACCCAAATAGCCTTGCCAAATGACACAATGCCATTCAAAGACATTGAACTTAGGAGATGATTTCATCTTCAGCATGGGCATGTAGTTATGTTTGGTCATTGCAGAAGTCTTTACTAGAACTCTTTGAAATAAAGGTTCTAAACGGGTTTTTTTTGCAGTATGGTCATAGACGAACCATTTTTGTGTTCCCCAAAGAATCTGTCAGTGAACTGTTTTAAACAGAACCATTTTTTTTTCTTAGTGTGAAGGACATTTTAACTATACTTTAACTATAAGACCCTTTTGTGCAATGGAAAAGTTCTGTAGATGTTGAAGGTTCTTCAAGGAACCATAGATGCCAATAAAGAACCTTTATTTTTAAAGGAATAGTTCAGCCAAAAATTAAAATTCTGTCATTCATTTGCCCTCAAGTTGTTCCAAACCTGTTATGAGTTTCTTTCTTTTGTTGAACACAAAAGAAGGTATTCTGAAGAATGTTGTAACAAAAGAGTTATTAGTAAAATACTTCCATAGTATTTTTATTATTTATGTCATTATTTAAATATCAGTGAAAGTCAATGGGATCTAGTGTAGTTTTGTTGTTTCAGAGTTTCATTATACTGTATCGAAACATTCTTCAAGACATCTTCTTTTGTGTTCCACTGAAGAAAGAAAGTCAGTTTTTGGACTGATATGACGGTGAGCAAATGCTGAATTCTGGGTGAACTATCCCCTAACTTAACAGTCATGGAAACATTTTAAAGCGAAAGCTAAATGTTAATGAAAAGATAAATAAAAAGTTTATCATATTTCCATATCAGTTTACCATTAAAAAACAGTGCGTCTGTTAAAATGAAATACTCTAACATACTGTTTGCCTGCATCCTTCCAAGTCTTCTCATTTTTCCAAACAGCCGGTTCATCACCCGCTGCACTTAACAATGTGGGATAAATAATCCAGACCTCACTGCAAAAATCATGTTTATGACCCTTCATGTAACAATTTGTGCCTGTGCGAAACATACATTCCTCTCCTCCTCTATTCACTGTTATTCTCTAGCTGTCCCGTGTGACTAGGGTGTGAAGTCTGTTTTGTTTTAGTGTTGGATTGGGAAACTAAGCCTGCGAGCTGAGCGTGGGGTCTGTCTTACTTTAGTCAGCGAGAACCATTTTAGTTATTGCTGATTCAGAAGCCCCAGATGTCGTGTTGACTGGGCCACCGGCCTTGAGTACCGCATAATGAAACAGAAGACGTGCCATAGACGCACAATGAGAGCTCCATTACTGCAAGGCTAGGCATGAACTTTCAAGAGCCAGCAACAAGCCATCACAAGACTTGGCTGATACTTAAAACCCTTGTGTGCCTTCATGAACTGTTGCAAGGTTGCAGTGCCATGCATCGCCAAAAAAAAAAAAAAAAAGAAACTTCAGCCATAATTGAAACGATACAGTATTTTGGGTGTTTTAAAACTTTTTCATGACAAGGACCTAAATTTTTTTCTAAAAATGGCTGCTATATTTTTTATATGTGAGATCCATTTATACTGTGTGAGAGATGACCGATTATATTTGTTACATAAATATGTAATTTTATTTTTCCCTATTTTTTCTCTCATGATTTCTTAAAAGCAACAATAATCAGTAGTAATATTACATTTTAATAGATTATTTTTAACAACAAGGCTTTACATTTTATTTATTACATTTCATATATATACATTTTAATAGACTATTTTAATAATATTTTAAATACATACATTAAATACATTATATACACATATATAGAGATATTTCTTGCTTACCAATGTGGCATTTATTTGATGAAAAATACAAGTACAAAAAAAGTCCAATATTATTACAATTTAAAATAATTGTCCATTTGAGTATATTTTAAATTGTAATTTATTCTTGGGATGGCAAAGCAGAATTTTCAGTGTCACGTGATCCTGCAGAAAACATTCTGATTTGGTGTGCAAAAAACATTTCTTATTATTATGAATGTTGAAGACATTTGTGCTGCTTAATATTTTTGTGGAAACTGTGATACATTTTCATTCAGAATTATTTTATGAATATAGAGTGTATTATACAACAGAATTTAATTGAAAAAGAAAACTTTTGAAACTTCATAAATTACACTACTTGTACTTTTTTATCAATTTAATGCATCCTTGCTGAATAAAAAATATATATAAAAAAATCTTAATAACAATGCTCTTGTGATTCTCTGAAAATGGCACACATGGAGACTGAGATGTCTATTTTATATGTTTTGTATGGTGAATTTGATTTATGCTCATTTAGGGTGACAAAATTGATTACTTCAGGGATTCATTGACCACAGAGAATTGTTTTGAAAGCGTGCCAGCGAATCCATTGTGCTGATGGAATACAAGGTCTGTGCGCATATGGAACACTGTCCTATTATGAGCACAGCAATTCTACACATACCACACAGTGATGAAAATGGAAGCAGCCATTGTTGAAATATCAAGAGGGGACACATCAGATATTAAAACCTCCATCTTACTTACCGATGGCAAATAACATTAGAGGCAATTATGCAGTGACTCAAATTTAATCATCAGCCAGAGAGCGACTGATAAAGCATGAGACCCACTCAAACCCGCCCGACACATACCCCAATTACTTGCTTTGAGAGGAGAATGTCATAGTTCAAGTCTATGACTTTTGTTTGACAGGAAAATGACACAGGAAAAGACAAATGCAGAGGTGCAGTTTAAGTTAGCAGATGGTGGCCTGATTGTTTCTTCATTACAGAGTTAATTACATCAGTTTTGAGGTGCAACTGATCAGGAATAACAGTGTAGCATGTTGCTTGGTTACAGTGCCTTGTTTAGGAAGTAGCTTGAGGACGTCACAATGACTTTTGCCAGCAATGAATGGGCAGTGCACTCTTCACAATGGGAGCTGTGTATCACAACTATAATAAATTAATCTCCTTTCACAAGCAAAACAAGATTAAAGTCTTTCATTCCAAGAGGCTTTTAGAAACATTGAGGCTTGTAACAGCTGCGATCCATTCACTTTAAGGTAAACAAGAAATAAATAAAATATGATCAGTCTCTTAAATTATATATGAAGCACACATCCACAATATCCCAGCAAAGTATGATTAAAAAATATGAAATGAGTACACATATTTACATTTATAATTAGAATTTTCAGCATGCTTTTCTTTAACAATCAGTGCCATCCATATAGTCTCCAGTATGTTTGTTCGGCAGAAAACAAGCACTGGTGTAATTCCAATGGGATCCTGCAGTTTAGCATTCACACACACACACACACACACACGCGCGCGCGCGCACGCACAAACACACACACACACAAGTTTCAGGATGAGAGGTTCTTCTTTTCTGTCATTGTATGCTGAAATGTGATTTGCTTGTGGTGAGACTTCTCAGTCTTAAGTGTCCAGAATGAGAGGTCAAACGACGAAGACTCATCTCCTTGAATGGCTTTGTGGGATGGCACCGCACTGGATCCTTTGCCGTACCTGTACAACGACCATTACAAAATGCTCACAGTGAGGGATGGGTAATATTATAAAAAGGGATAGTTCACCCAAAAATGAGAATTCTGTTTTAATTACTCACCCTTGTGCCGTTCCAAACCTGTAAGACCTTCGTTAATTTTGGAACACAAATTAAGATGTTTTTGATGAAATCCGAGAGCTTTCTGACCCTGCATAGACAGCAAGAGACCTACCACGTTCAAGGCCCAGAAAGGCAGTAAGGACATCGTTAAAATAGTCCATGTGACTTCAATGGTTCAACATTAATTTTATGAAGCTATGATAAAAGTGTGCAAAGAAAACAAAAATAAAGTCTTTATTCAACAGTGAATGGGCCTTAAATGTGGTAGTTGTTGCTATTTATGCAGGGTCAAAAAGCTCTCGGATTTCATAAAAAATATCTTAATTTGTGTTCCGAAGATGAACGAAGGTCTTACGGGTTTTGAACAACATGAGGGTGAGTCATTAATGACAAAATTTTCATTTTTGGGTCAACTATCCCTTTAAGAAACAGCTCACTTTCAATTCATGAGTTTGTGATGAAATCCAGCTGGTGAACAACAGGATGATCAAAACTGATTCTGAATTGGAATGACAGGAAGTGGAATTTACTAAATTGTAGTTTTATTTCATTAGTTGTAATTTCATTAGTTCAACACAAGTTCTGCAACAATATAAAAATAATTGCATCATTGAATGACTATTTATTTCCATGTATCCCTTGAAATGTAGAATATACTTTTTCCTCAACTTATTTACATTTTCCTTTTAATGTCGCTTTTCTCTAAAATGTCTATACTGTGAAAACAATTAATTAGTTAATAAACTTTCATTTTGCCATAATCACCACAAAATATACAATGTACTGTTTTTTAATCTATTTATTATAAAGATCCATTGAGTCCTAATAAATATAAAATATAATAATATAATTAAACAATGATGTTAATCCTAAAGTCTATTAAATGCTTCAATATGAGTAAATTATGGAACAGTAATTGGTGTTTGGTGATGAGTTTTTGGCTCAAGGTCTGCATTTACAGTCACACCAGAGGTGTTAAACTGGGATTAGGACTTGGTTTTATGCAGACCAGTCAAGTTCTTCCACACTGCCTGAATCAATCATTTCTTCTTAAACCTTGACTTATACACAGATGCATTGTCATGTTAGAATAGAAAAGGGTCCTGTCCAAACCGTTGCTATAATATTAGAAGCACACAATTCCCTAGAATATCATAATATGCTTTAACATTAAGATTTGTACTCATAGAAATTACTAAAGTAGTCAAACCTGTTCATTAGAAGGGGGCGACCCAATACTTTTGGCAATATAGTGTATCTCTTTCTATACCCTTTTCCTGGCACTCACTGGCAGACAGCTCCTAAATAACTAATTTAAGAGAGTGATGGGTACATCATATTTGGACAAATGCCCTGTTTTCTGCTACTAAGGACTATGTGACTCTTCTCGTTATCAGTGTACGCCAATGATTATGAATATAAAAGTACACGAAAACAATTATAATATGTAAAATATTGGATGTACTGTAGTCAGGATTTAATGAAACTGCAGGATGCATTTCTGTTCAGCACAACATACCTGTATCCTTAAGACAAGCTGCTACTATACAAGGCCATCATAGAGTGACAGAGCTTGGACAATAGAGGGATCTGCCTTTGATCCCTCCTGGAACTCCTGCAGGGTCAGCTTCCCATCAGCATTCTGGGTAAACAAACAAACATTGTTTAGAATCACAACTGTCTCAAATGCTGAGTACAAACAACAATGTGTTATTTTAAGGTTGTTTGTAGTTATATGCGAATGCATGACACTTCAAACGAATGTGGAATAGACTTTAAGGTTATATCAGTTTACAAACTAGAGGATACTAAAAAAAACAGCCATGAGGATTTTCAATTATGCATGAGGAAACTTTTAAGATGCTCCACATGCCCAGCAGGGGGCGAGTGCTTACAGGCTGATCCATTGAGGAAAAAATCACAACAGAGTAGGCAATGAAAACATTATTTTTTTCACCTTATGTGGCTGAGTGTAGTACTTGTTTGAAGAAGCACTAAGTCCTTAAAATAACCCTGCTGGTTCCTCATTGGGTGCAGTTCTGATCTGAGATTGCTACAGTATTGGAAAGCATTCCATCTCTGTCAACATTCCCAAACAAGTCCTGATCTCATCTTTCAGGGCTTGAGTGGGCATTAATGCTAGGCTCCAATGTTAGCGGTAGCGCATGCCAAAATGGCGTTTATAGACCCGAGGGCAGCGTTAGTGACGCTAGCTTTACCACAAATATGAGCTCTTATTCCCTACTGTATCCTTGATCTGCACTGGATTGATGAGAATGTGGTTAGTAAATTGAATCAGAGCTATAAATTAGCGATGTTCTTGACCTGGTTTAGTGATGGTTGATCGCTAATCATTACTGTTGTGTTTGGACTGCATAAAAATCCTTAGTCTTTAAGGAATAGTCGACCCACAAATGAAAAGTCTGTCATTATTTATTCACCCTCATATCATTACAAATCTGTGCACATTCTTTCTTTTGCAGAACCAAGAAAATATTTTGCAGTTAGTCTGCTTAAGTGATTTCCACAGATTAAATAAAATAAATCCTCAAATTGAATAAAATAAACAGCGTGCTGCATAATAACACTGGTTTGGATTATTAAATGGTTCAGTATGATTGGGGTCAAGAAGAAAGGACATATCCGTACTTTATCCATCATGGCAAAAATGCGATCCACTCTCTTCTGTGGCGTGTTTTCTTCTTCTGGAAGGTCCACTGTGTTTCCCTTAAAAAATGCAAGTAATTTTACTCATTAAATGAATGCCATATGTTCCGACTGCAATTACAGTTGAAATGAACTGTGACTTACCACCATCTGATAGATTGCGTCTACGATATTGAGCATTTCATCACGTGTGATATAGCCATCGTTATCAAGATCATAAAGCTTGAAGGCCCCTAAAGCGTGTAACAAGAAGTCATAGTGAGTGTGTACAGAAATACTATGCTGCTAAAAGTTTTCTGTGAATGTGCAAGACTTCCGATTCATTAGCCACTGTAGGGAAATAACGAGAATATTAACAAAGTGCTGTAAACAGTAAACTGTTTGCAATACAAACCAGTGTGTTTATAATTAAGATAATACATTAAAATAATATGGTAAGAAATACCAGTTTGCAATATCAAGCCGCAAAATTAGTTGTTTTGTGTATATTATATATATATATATATATATACACATATATATATATATATACATATATACATATATACAGTATATATATATATATATATATATATATATATAAAAATTATCTATATTAGAATTTTTGAAATAAAAATTTGAGATGTGTCCACTAATGTCTTTTTTAATCTCACAAAATGCAGAAAAACACAGAAATAAATTGAAAAAAGCACCATCAGACATCTTGGAAGACTGAATTAAATTTCTTTTGATTATGAATTGAAAAGCAATGTGAGCAGAGTGCAGACATGTGAGCACTACAAGGAGTGACAGATGCAGGATTGGGTGATAAAGGCATGCTTTGTATGAGCCAAATCATTGCACTGCAATTACAGCATTGAGGAGCGACTCGACTCTTTCATCTCGCCATCTATGGTTTTCTCTTCACTCCAGGACTCCAGGACGTCCCACCCATACAGCCCTACTTCATTCCACTCATCTACAACAAAAAGGCAATCCTACAACTCACACAGCAGAGTGCAAACACAGGTCAGTGCCTGGGGTGAAGAGTCAACAGAGAAAGAGGCGGTACGTGACCCATATATGTAAAAGAGCTGTTTAATATCAGTGAGAAAATTGCTTTGGTTGTTATACGTTGAGGTAATTTCACATTTAATCAATTTTACAAAACACAGTTCCCCCAAAAGTATTCAGACACTTAAGCCTCACTCAATAATGTACAAATTTCTTCATATTTGACAATAAAATATCAAACTAAGTGACATTTATTTGAAAGAAATAAAGCACTAACATAATTTACAAGCCAAATTCTTCAAATTCTTCTTTATTCTTCAGATAATATTGTCTGAAGAATAAAGAAGAATTTGGCTTGTAAATTATGTATTTATATATGTATATATGTATGTGTGTACATATATGTGACCCAGGACCACAAAACCAGTTATAAGTAGCACGGGTATATGTGTAGCAATAGCCAACAATACATTGTATGGCTAAAAATTATAGATTTTTCTTTTATGCCAAAAATCATTAGGATATTATGTAAAGATCATGTTCCAAGAAGATATTTTGTAAATACCCAACCATAAATATATTAAAATGCAATTTTTAATATGCATTGCTAAGAACTTCATTTGGACAACTTTAAAGGCGATTTTCTCAATATTTAGATTTTTTTGCACCCTCAGATTCCAGATGTTCAAATAGTTGCATCTTGGCCAAATATTGTCCTATCCTAACAAATCATACATCAATGGAAAGCTTATTTATTCAGCTGTATGATGTATAAATCTCAATTTAAAAATGAACCCTTATGACTGGTTTTGTGGTCAAGGTTCACACACACACACACACACACACACACACATATATATATGAAATATATTGATTTTTAAATGTGACTTAAGTGTCATTGCTGGGATTTTGTATTTAAGAATGCTTACTGTTTCATGAAGCATCTCACAAAGGTACTTCACTCCTTCTGTCTTTCACTGATTCTCACTTAAATGGGCTTTTATTAATCAAAAACTTGCTTACAGCGGAGCTTTTCATCCAAAGTCCCACGCGAGGTCACAGACAGGGCCTGAATAAACTCTGAGAACTCAATCCGTCCATCCTGTGGAAAGAAAAAAAATATTATTGCCCTTTTATTTAAATTAATTTCTAAATTTCTATTAAACAGCGTAGTAATACATTTTAACACTAAAAGCTAACATTAGATAATACACTAACTAACAATGAACCCTGTTAAATGCTGTAAAAACTATATTTTCATAGTTTTTTCATGATGTCTAATGCACTAACTAATTTTTAAGTATAGAACCTTATTGTAAAGTGTTACCCAGAAGCCTTCTGTTGATTGGCAGAGTAAAATGGGCCAGTGGGCTGCTATTCCTGTCCCACCCCCTGCTCTTCCTTGGGGCTACAGGCTGGCACCCCCAGCCATTACAAAATGCATTCCGCTACCAAATATCCAGCAGATATTTTATGACACATTTTTGGATTTGTCTATTGAAACCTCTCTAGAGCAAGAGAGGTAAGTGACAACAGTTTCATGTTATTTAGTACACAGCTTTAAAATCCTCCAAAATATGTCTTAAAACCTCAGGGGGTGGAAACGCTCAACTTGCTTGTTCAAACCTTACTTTATTGTGTGAATTTTTCTGACTATGCACTGTTTTCTGTCATCTTCACATCACATCGAACTGGTGGGCTTAAGGAACCTCTGAAGAGGCACTAACAATGACAGACAGCATTTAGCTCCTGTGAATAAAATTATCCAATCAAAGCATTGCTCCACTGGTAAGCTTTCACACCCAGGTGACCCAGCATGATTTGCAATTGTTTATTTTTGCAATATATTATTTCAGACTGAACTGTTCTTGAACTACAGAGTAGAAATAGCATGTAAAAAAAAACTGTAATTATGCATGTTAGCAATTAGACTATATACTAAAGGCTCACTATAGACAGCCAAAAAATAAATGTCTAAAAAAGCATTCACTAACCTTGCACTTTCATATATTTTTTTGCGGTATACCATGAAATCTGATATATTCAACCAAAAAACAAACAAAAAAAAACATAGAAACAAGGTTAGAAAAATGTAAATTTAACCAAATACCTCAAGGCCCTTATAATACTTTATAAAATAAATAAAAACACTGACAAATATAACTGATAGTTAACTATTCGTAATCTAATAAGAACCAATTATAAACCAGGTTTCAATATGATAACAGTCATCAAGCATCCTGCATGTTACTCTACTTCTTACTTTTTCTTTACTACAGAGACTCCAGGAATAAAACATAAAAAAAACTTTCACATGCAAAGCTAAATAATAACAATAATATATATAAAAAAAAACATAAAACAATAATAAAAATAAATAATTTTTCCTAATACTAATAAATAAATGTATAAATTATAAAATAATTTATAAATTACTACAATGTAGTACTACAGTAGCAGTAGCTTAAAAATACAATAAAAAAAAATATTTTAAAAATACTACAATAGCTACAATGTAGCTATTACTGTATGTTCTCACTCACTGGTGGAACAAGAATCAAATTCATGTTTGCCTACTGAATTCCTCTGTATTACCTCAATCCATTTTCCTTTCAACATTATGAGTTTTCTAGTTCCTGCTATAATACTGAATCTAGCATGCAGTGCTAGGTTTCAGTCAAATATAGCCTTGAGGTTCAAAGGTTCATTTTTGGTGTCATCAAACCACAGAATCTCATTAAATCAAATTGTTGCATTTCCTATCTGCCTCGGGCAAACTCTAGGTGACTCAACTTTCTTGCCACCCTTCCTTATGGGTCACATTTGTGAGTGTATTTGCTTTCGCTGTCTCATGCAGTCTGTCATGGAGAACAACAACAGCAGTTACCGTTACTGCCTTACAACACTTCCACTATTCAGAGCACTACATTTTGGAGGACAGCCATTTATTTAATCTTTTATCTCACTTTTAATGATGGCTTTCATTATGCTCAGAGTGCTATTCCACAACATAAAACATTACTTATATCCCTGCCTAGACTTGCATTTTATATGATCTGCTTGAATGTTACATGGTCATAAGGGTTTAGTGTTTCCTTGAAACCACACAAAGTGGGGATCAGGTCAAGTCAAGTTTGTTGTTCCAGTCATATAAAGGTGTTGAGGTTTGGCTCATCATCATGGCCCTATTAGCCCCTGCTGGCAGATGCTGAAACTACACAATCTGAAGTATAGTGCACTTAATGGATTTTACTGTTGTTTAACAACATACCGTTCGTTTAGCTGATAAAATTTCTTTCTGAAAAAAAATAATTATTTCTGTTGGTCACTCCAGGCATCCCGAGTTCGAATCCCGGCTTGAGGACCTCTCCCGATCCCACCCCCCTCTCTTTCCCACTTTGTTTCCTGTCAGATCTAAAATGTCCTATCATAATAAAAGCAAAAACGCCAAAAATAAAATCTTAAAAAATAATAAAATAATAAAATACTTTCAGTGAACAAAAACTCCATAAAACGGTTTTGAAAGTTGTGAGTTGTGAAAATTACATGATCTAGGATTGTGTTAAATTCAATTTGGCATCTAACCTGATGAAAGGGATAGTTTACCCCAAAATATCATTCATCATTTACTCACCCTTACATCATTCCAAACCCGTATCAGTTTCTTGATTTTGTTGAACATAAAAGATATTTTGAAGAATAACGGACCATCAACCAAACAGCTGACTTTGATAGTATTGAAAACAAAATAGTAATACTATGTAAGTATACTGGGGACCAGCAACTGTTTGGTCACACACATTCTTCAAAATATATATTTTTTTATGCTCAGCGGAAGAAAGAAATTCATACAAGTTTGGAACAACTTGAGGGTGAGCAAGAAGAATTTACATTTTTGGGTGAAATATATAGTTCAGTCATGAAGTTCAGTCATGAATTATTTTCTTAGTATTTATATTACATTGTACAGTTATAACATAATTAAATGTGGAAAAAGTATAACACATATCATAGAATAAGACTGGTACCTTGCAGGAACAAACACTCAAAATGCAAAACTCATGCTGTTGTCAAAATGTTGAAGCACAAATTCAAGGAAGGCAGGAATTGTGATGTCTGGGTTTGTGCCTCTTTGACCTCTGTTCTAGAGTCAGACTACAGAGTCTGTTCTGTAAGACATCACTGCAGTTCTTTACAAGCCCAGACTGATAACATCTCCAGAACACTGACCATGAGATGGTGGCTGGAAAAGTGAAACTGAGGTGAAACGCACTGCAGTGGTACAGATTACTAGAAAAGAGCAAACAAAGGCCAAGACTAATGTATCTCACTAACAGCGGTGCCTTTCAAAACCTATAAATAAACATAGGGACTAGTTTGACTGTGTGTGATCTCTGAAAGTGGTTTGGCTGCCAGACGACTCTTATCTGGCAGGGCTAACTGGCTCCTAATCACATTACAGATTGCATAGATAACAAAATGAGGCTATTTAATGAATAATTAATAACAGGAACAGAGCACAATTCGCAAGAGAGTGAGAATAATTAACCTTTCACCTCCCATCCATATACATACATGCTGTTGCAAAACCTGAGGTCTCTCGCTGTCTGCTGTCTACATAGGCAGCATCCTAACAGTAAAGGAAGCTTAAAGTGACTGATATAGAATGTTCTATATAGACAACTCCATGTGTATAAGTATCGCTCTGCATTGGAAACTTGATTTGCAATTGATTTAAATGAGTGCTGTGAAAATATACACATGAAAATAAGCAAAACATATTGTAAGTATAATGTTAATGTATATATATTATACTAGCCACCAAAAATGCATTGACCTGGAGACCTTTAGCGATAAAATCAAGGATCGTTGGCATAAGTAAAGAACAGACAAAGAGAGAGACAGAATGTCTCCAACCCTAAAGAAATTCTGTTGTGCAAAGCCCTAACAGTGATGTGCACTTCACCTTGTTCTCATCAAAAACGTTGAAGACAAATGAGGCGAACTTGGTGGGGTCGCCGAAGGGGAAGAACTGTTTGTAGATCTTCTGGAAACCTGCAGCATCAAGCTGACCACTCGGGCAATCTTTTATGAAGCCCTTGTACCTGGAAGAGGGAAAAAACATTATAATTTCATACACGTGTCTTTGAAAAGTGGGCAAGATGTTACAGAAGACTGTCGAACAGTCTATGCTCGTCTGTGAGCACAGCACCTGACTGATCTCCATGCTAACAAAATAGGCTTATGTCTTTATACTCTGCCTCCTGCTTCATAAGATCTCTGAAGTCTGTTCTCTTTCTGACAGTTAGAAATAATTTATAGCTAGATCTGTCAGCTTCCTGAACCCTGCTGTGACTTGAGAATGACATGAAACAAGAATGAAACTTTCACTAAACTACAGGTAGCAACTGATGTCTCCTGTCTACTATACCCTGCTGGTCAAACCTACCCATCAGAAAAAGCTTTCAAGTTTTCGTTTCCTTATTCCAATAAAAATAGCAAAACACTTTATTTAGTTTCAGCATGTGTTTTATGCAGCAAGGATGTATTAAATTGATCAAAAGTGACAGTCAAGACATTCCTAATGTTACAAAGGATTTCTATTTCATATAAATGCAGTTCTTTTGTATTCATCAAAGAAATCTGCAACAAATATCACATTTAACATGTTAAGCAGCAAAACTATTTTCAACACTGATAATTATAAGAAATATTTCTGGAGCACCGAATTGTCTTATTAGAATGATTTCTTTAGGATCATGTGACACTGAAGACTGAAGTCATTTCTGAAAATGCAGCTTTCCCCAAAACTTACTAACCACGCATAATCTTTTTTTTCTAAAAGAATGCAAACATGTACATCAGTCTTGCTCACATATTATTGTAGCACAGTTTGTGCTGAACACAAAAAAAAATACATGTTGGCCAATAGTATGTTATAAGCTGAAATAAGCACAAATGTCAGGACATGTCAAAACATCTCAAGGGCCCCAAAATCACCTCAGACCCCAGAGGGTTAAAGGAATAAGTTATTTTAAATTCTAATAATTTTCACAATATTACAGATTATTATATTTTTGATCAAGTAAATGTTGCCTTGGTAAGCATAAGAGACATTATTATTATTTTTTTTAAACTTACCAACCATACTTTTGAACAATATAATAAATAACATATTATACTATACTATAATAAACCACAGCAACATTTTGTAAGATTAATGCTTAAAAAATACAAATTGACAGTATTATATTATATTGCTTGATTATCTTGTTTTAAGGGTTTTTACCTGTTTTCAAATGAAAAACAAGGCAGCAAGGCAAACATATGACTTTTTTAGCAGTGAAACTTCTTGTTAAATGCAATTAACACATAAAAATGAGAAAGAAAAGAATTTCCATTTTCAAGATTTTTTTGAGGTGATGATCTGTGCAGAACGAGTGAGCTGCACTGCAGGGTACAGAACTGCACTTTGAACGGCTTAACTCTCATGAATGCTTACCTTCTAATCAAGCTGTAATTTTTACCTGTGCAGCTGCCTGTCACACTCAAATACTGCATTCAATTTAGAACCACTAATGTCATGTTCACCGAAGCAGACTGATAGTGCAGCTCAGTTTATCACAGAATGTGAATTCAGGCTGTTACGTGACGTGAGTGTGAAGGGAAAGAGGGTCTATGCCTATCTCAGCACAACACTCTCAGCTTTTTGACTTGCATGCTGAAACTCCTAATGGAGATTCAGTGTGATTTAAGTTACCAAACTCACAACAGCCTCTCTCTTACTCACTTTATCTATTTTTCTCTCCCTTTCCTGATGATAAAGGGCAGGAACTTCCTCCTTAAAGGAAAGAAGAGTCTACATGGGGGATAGGACAAGCGCAAGGCCATATGGGTTTGTTTGCATACCCCAATTTGGTTTGGACTGATCCCAATTTTGCCTTCAGTATGATACCAGACTCTGATACCTCAGAACTAATTCAGGACTTCAGACAACAAATAAACAACCTTTAACAGTAGAGGAAATGAAACTTAAAAAAAATTAAGTTTACATCAATCTTTGTAAGTTTTGATAGCTTCATCAAACAAATTGAGCTAGAGGAATTAAGTAGCATAAATGCATTTTAAGTCATCATTGCTCAAAGGCCACGTACACACTGCAGCTAAATTCAGTTGTCAGTTCTCCTGATTAATCTTGTTCTGTACACACACATTTCAGTCATTTACCAGAGTGACAATCACATTCTACAACCAAAATCACAGAAAACGTGGTATGTCTTGACTCATTACTGTTGCCATATCTTGCTAAAAAAAAAACAGCAAATAAGAACAAGAACAAAACAAATTTAAATTCAAACACTTTATATGGCAAATAAGCCACAAAACAAATGATTGTGATTTGCACCCGTTTACTTTATTAGCTCTATAAACTGGATTGCTTTATGAGCCAAGCACAAAACAACAAGCCTAGAAATGCTTAATAACAGTCACTTACAATAAGAGGACATGGCCAAACTTCAAGAGCGCGCTGCAAAGCAGCCTTCCACAAATAAACAAAACTCAACAGCTCTGTTGACAGTGGTTTAGTAAAAATCACCAAACATAAGTCTCTGGTCACTTTAATATTATTTTGGTTAATAGTGGCGGATATTAAACGTGCAAGATGCCAGAACATTACCTCAGTGTCAATCATAGCTATTAAGAGTGAGTTTTGTTCTGTACATACACAAAGCAGTCATTTTGGGGATTCACTCCCGTATTTAAAAGCAAAAGTCACTCCTGAAAATGTACAGTGTATATGTAGAGTATACCTTCATGTAGCCACCCATAACCTGACCATGAGCACTACTCTTCAGCACATCAGTAACCACAAAAACTCCAAAATAACAGAAACTCTTTTAAATATCAAACCTAACCTAATTTAATTATCAACATGTCAACAGCACTCATTAAAATAATGTTTCCAACTAAATTGATTAAAAATCTATATATTACAATTTTAAACTTGTGATAACAAGTTCCTTCAGTTTTGTAGCTGATCTTGCCAGACCAACTGTAAGTGGCCAAAATCCCTCTAAAGCAAGCAAACAGACCACTAAGACTAGCCAGAAAACCAACAAACCATCTTATGCTGATTTAATCTGTTTTTTTCCTACCGCGGATAAAACTACTTTTTTCCACCTCTATGTAAATAGCTGGGTGTATCAGCCAATTAAAACTTACTGCCACTGCAGCAAACTCTTCAGTCTCTTAAAAGTCAACAAATATGTAACAGAAGCAACAGCAGATCATTTATTTTGTACTGTCACATACATACGTTTCCAAATTTAGTGGAAAAATAAAATTGGATTACCAAAAAAAATAAAACAATACTGGTTACTTGGTTCTATTCATTGGTTGTTGACTTGACAGAGGCAGATCTGAATGCAAGCTTGTGGTCAGTGGTGGAAGGATTGGGTTTAAGCAACTAAATGGTTAGAGAGAAGTCTGTTGTTGACATTTTGATTAAAAAACATATGCATGGATGAATTGTTCATAAGATCAGTAAGATGCATTTTAGAAAATAGGTAGACAATAGAAAATAGAATAGGCAAATTTCCATTTTAATGCAGACTGTAAGTTCAAATGAGAGACAAAAATGCTGAATTAAACATTCAAAGGATATGCAAGTCTTAAACACAGCCATGATTAAAATGGTTCGGCTGAGCATATGAGACTTTTTAAGTCCAGATGTTATGTGTACCAAAGAAAGATTTTGTACACAAGCATAAAACCACTCAAAGATTTTTTCTGCCACATGCACACAAGTATCTCGCAGAGGGTCAGGGGTCTGTATAACCTCCTGTAGCTTTATGACGCCATCCTCTGGCCACGTGTGATGCAATGCCAGCTGTGTAATGTCTCAGCAATTGCCCCATTACACCACACCAGTCAGGAAAAAACAGTCAGTCAAGCACACTCGGATGATTCACAAATCAATTGGGCTATTTTTACAGCTTCAAGAAAGGAGAAAATGTTCTCTGTAAGTATGATTCATGCTTTATCCATTCATTGGCAAAGGTGGTAGGTGGTGGTGGGGACTGTTACGCCCTATCAGGGAACTCTGAACAACCTTCTACTTCTCAACACAATCAGACACACAGAATTCAAACTCTCCACAGCATTAAGCATGCAGAGAGTGAGCACAGAGCAAATGAGAAGGGTGACGGCATTTAGTTTTCAGCTAATCCAACTTGATTGCGGCTTAATTTGAGCATGCCGCTGTTGTCAAAGCAACGCCTGCTGTTTTTTTGAAAAGCAAGGAACACAAAGGCTCTCATACGTCAAATATGATGTGCATAAATGCAGCATCTAGTTCAAAGGAATTACATTTTTACTGTTCAGATCTCAAACGAAAACAAATTGATGAAGTGTAGGCATCTTTCATTGCAGCGTCTAAAAGGCACTTTCTAGAAATGCTGCTGCCTTGTTCTCTAATTACACACTATTAAACTGTCCATACAAGTTCCATATTCGACCATGTCAGCCTACAATATCAGTTCAGTCAGTCTGGATTGCTGAAGTAAAGATCAGTAATTAAACGTCACTTCCCTGCTGAAAAGACCAATGTTGATGGTCCAAGCTGGTTATTGATGGTTTGGTGCTGGTCTGCATCATCAAATATGGTGACATGAAAGTCAGGTCATGTGACATGCAAGAACCATTGAAGTTTCATGTGAGTTGATGTTGGCGGTTTATGTCACCATTTTTAATGTAGTCTAGTTATTCTTTTGTTGATAACAAATAAATTTGGATTGTTTTATGTCCCAACTTTTAATATACAAACAAAACCAGTTAAAACATTCTTCAAAATATCCATTATTTGTGTTCCACGAAGAAATAAAGTCATGCAGGTATGTAACTACATGTGTCAGGGTTCTGTTGTGTGTGTCATGTGTTCCTGCCTCTTGTGTCCATATTTGGTTTGTTTCCTGTCCTCGTCTGATGTGATTATTAGTTAATTCGTGTCCAGGTGTGTTCATGTGATTATCTATGATTAACCTGTGTATTTATAGTCCTGTCTGTTCACTTTGATTTCGTATGGTCTACTCATTACTCCCGGTGTTTCCTGTCTGTCAGCCTTGCCTTGTCCTCATTAAAGACTATTATTTGAGATTACATCCTCGTCTACGTGTCTTTGTTCCTCCCTGCTGTGTGCACCGTGACAACATGAGGCTGAGCAAATAATGAATTTTTTTTATTTTTGAGTGAAATATGCCTTTAACAAAGCATACCAGCACCCAAAACAAAACATATGCTGGTCTCCTCAACAGAGTTGGCCATTTGTCCCTGAATAAAATATGTTGTCATTCCTCACACAGCTGCTCATTTGACCGTCATCACTTCTGAAACTCTCTGGCTTTTAATGGAAAGGGAAACGTTAAAGGAATCTCAATGATTTTGTGTTCATTGGCAGTTACTGGAGGCAGTGATTTAATCAGTGCTTTATATGATGACAGTGCAATATTTTTGTAGTTGCATGCTCGTTTGTGGTGTTGTATGCTTAATATGATTTACCTAAACAGGACATTCTAGAATCAGCATCCCTGTTTACCAATATCGCTATCAAACAATCACATTTTAAATTTGCAATGAAGTAGAAGTAGCAACAGATCTTCAGTATATCTGAGTAAATCGGATGATTGAATATTGAAACGAGTCGACTCTTTTGAATGAAACATTGGAATAACTTGGTTATTGAGTTCAACTCACTGACTCAATTATCCACTTGCAGCTTTTAACATTTCACAGGAGGGAAGATGAATTAAACGTGGCTTAAAAATGTGACTTTTAGCAAGAGTGCTGACAAAAGCCTCACCACCTTATGGCACTTCAGCTGTGCCCTCCATTAACAGGCACTTCAGTAGATTGCAGCATATTAAAATACAGACTTTCATTATGGTGTCCAGCACATATGAGTTCATTAGCTCCTGCAGGGAAAGACAAATTACTAAATTAATCGCGCAGATGTTTAATTGTTGCTCCCAGGGCTGTTGGTTAACCTGCGCACAGCCATTAATTCAGCCTCCGCGCTGGTTAACCGCAATGCAAAGTAGTTGGCTGATCAATGCTTATCAGCGCATATAAAAGCAGCCATTTATATGCATATAGCGAGTGGAACTCTTGGTCAATGCTGGGGATTTAATTTCTGTATGTATTATCAGTGACAGGATGTCTAGGATAAGAGGACAATGAATTCTGTAGCCTATATGAAAGAGAATGTAATTCTGTCAGGCTAATGTAATAGTTCTGTAATTCAGTTTGAGATCAGGGAGGAAGATGTTCATGCCAGTTTCATTACATTTCAACTCTGAGATTGAATAACAAAGATTAAAATCACAACCACTCTAAAAAGATATAAGAATATTACTCTCAGCCTCAGATATGCCACCACAGTCCATCTGATGAATAAGGAAAATAACAAGCGATAACTGACTTTATGCAACTCCTGGAAGTAAACACACACCATTTCTGGTGGTTTTAAGGAAGAAGATATCCATGAGCAACTGTATAATCCATAAGTACAAGTAACTTGTACTTTTTGACAGACAGAAATACTTATAACAAATACATTTTCTATTACTATTACTATTTAAACATTAAAAACACTTGTTTCATGCCAAAATGTTATTTTGCAATTATTAATTTCCAATGACCCCCATCCCACAGTTCTTATTCAGAATAACCTATTTACACCATTTAAAGGCTTGGGATAAGTACATTCTTTAAAAGAAATTAATACTTTTATTCAGCAAGTAGGCATTAAATTGTTCAAAAGCAACAGTAAACACATTCATAATGTTGCTAAAAATTGAACATTCTATTTCTCAAAGAATCCTGAAAAAATGTATCACTGTTTCCAAAAGAATACTAAGCAGCACTTATAATAATAAGAAATGTTTCTTGAGCAGCAAATCAGCTTATTAGAATGCTTTCTTAAGGGTCATGTGACACTGAAGACTGGAATAATGGCTGCTGAAAATTCAGCTTTGCCATCAAGGGAATAAATTGCATTTTATAATATATTACAATAGAAAAAAAACTTTAAATTCTAATAATATTTCACAATATTTCAATTATGTTGATCAAATTAGAGCAGACTTGGTAAGCATAAGAGACTTACTGACCCCTTCTGTATATAAATTGCAAGTACGATAATACTCAAGTTTATGCACACACACTTCTGACATTTGTGCACCACAAAAGCACTGTGGCTAAAAGTATGAAAAAAGCAGCTTTTTGCAACTTCATCTCTGTGTCACTTTAGTAACATAATTTATCCACAGGAAGTATCCTCAAAGGAATGATGGACACTAAATAAGCAACAGTACAGGACTCTGAAAGGTGGAGTGAATTCATAATGGTACCTATAGCTCACGTCCCACTGCAGCCCCACATCCTTGTCCTTCCTCACTGGTTTTATATCTACCAGCAGCGGCAGAAATGAGTCAACAATTTAGCCTGGCAAACACCCAGGGAAACACAGTGCCAGGACTGGACTGACCTTGGGCATGCCAGCTAAGGTGCCAGCGCTTGGAATCTGTGACAGACTGATGTTAAGTGAGGTGTGCCAAACTACACACTCCTGCTAGCTGACATTTGGGCACATAAACGGAGAGATGGACTGCAACATTACTGTCAAAAGTGTGTGTTTCAAAGGTAGACACTGAGATTTTTCCCCTGGGAAGCACATCTACAAAATGATAAGGAAATGTAAAATGATGCTGTGTTAAGTGGCCAAAGCAGATGGAGGTATAAAAGCATAATGTGCCCAGTGTGCCAAAACAGACAACAGAGGGATGAGAGGAGGAGGATAAACACTGAGCAGAGGAGTATGTGTAGAACTAGACAGAAAAATAGATAGATACAATGGTATAAAGACAGAACAGACAGATAGATAACTTACCATTGCTGAACTTCTTTCTCTGTAACTGTAGGGGGAACACAATTAATAAAATTGAATTAAAGACAAATCAAAATACAAAATATAAATTTGTCTGGCAGCCTGTGCTAAATTATCATAACAGACTGATTGCCTCTTGTGATTCAGCCTGTCTTCTAAAATGCACAATACTAACAGGTCATTGACATTAATTTAACACTTAACTAACACATCTATCATAAGCGACTTGCAGAAGGCTTATTAGACACTCTGGAGCTACAAGGGGTTAATTCATAAGAAGTAACAGGGCTAACAAAAAACAATGCAAGCACAGAAGAGCCAGAAGACAATGAGTAGGCTGTGGTTTGTTGGTCAACAGCATTTGGTGGAGTATGTAGGCTTGTGAATTACAAATGCTAAACAACAAATCCCCTGACATCATATCATTTTACTCTCATCTTTGCATGCTGAGAGGCAGCTTTCACAATTGGACCCCAAGAGTCCCTCCTCTAACAAAATTGAAGAGCATGGCTGCGCATCCATTCCTATGAAGAAAACTACTTGAGATTTATATGGGTACAGATGGAAAACTGCAGTATTGCAATTTTAAATAAAAAGATGTATGGATACAGCATAATTGGCACATACTATGGAAATCAATTGATCAGAAATGCTATAATTACATGATATGCTGGTTAATTAATCAAATCAATCATTATATGCAGACCAGTTGATAAGCACAAATCATTTTTAAATAATAATAAGGAACATGTATGGAGTCAGAGGACATGGTTATTTTTTAGAATATTAATTAATTACATTTAAATTTAATTTAATAATAGAAAAAAATATATAGCTGCAAGCAGCAATTAAGGGGCCAAGGCACAACAGGTAAAATGAAGAGCTAAGGAACGGTCTAATTACTCAGTAAAGTCCAGTGTTCTCCAACCCTGCTTCTGAAGAGCTATCTTCCTGCAGACTAATGGTTCAAGTCATGTCAAACAGATCGTATTTACAAGCTAAACGCACATGAACACCATCACAAAGTGGTAATCACCAGTGGGGAGTTCGGGATTTAGGGGTGTGTCCATTAGAAACATGGCATAATCGATGGATGCAACAATATTCCACATTAGTTATAGGTAGTACGCTGTAACATTGTCATGCTTTTTTATTTACAAAAAAAAAGCTGTTTAAATAAAATATGACATTATTGTAATATAACAATTAGTAACAAGTTTTTATACGTTTAAATTGGCGTCATAAATTAAATAAATAATAAAAAAAATGCAAAACACACCTGCTCCTCATACTTTGCTGTTTTCTTTTCTTTCGTGTAATTGACTAAAAGAAGGTACTCCGCCATCATGTGCAGACAAAAGTGACTTGAATGCACCTGACGTCGTAAACACGCCTTATTAGCTTGTAACTACGAACGTCCCAGGAGGACTTGAATGCAATATTAAGTTCCAATCCTGCTTCAACACACCTGTCTGTAAATAAGTAAATCTTGAAAACCTTGATTAGCTGGTTCAGGTGTGTTTGATTAGGGTTGAAGCTGATCTCTGCAGTATGGTAGCTCTCCAGGAGTGGGAG
The DNA here is from genome assembly GCA_023376895.1 of Aspiorhynchus laticeps. Taxonomy (NCBI): domain Eukaryota; kingdom Metazoa; phylum Chordata; class Actinopteri; order Cypriniformes; family Cyprinidae; genus Aspiorhynchus; species Aspiorhynchus laticeps. The sequence continues at coordinate 18,728,019 of CM041804.1, forward strand.
TTGGAGACCCCTGTTAAAGATTTTTTTTGTGATACAGCATTTTACTTGACTCAAACTCAAAATGGTCGACGGCCAAAAAGGCAGACATAGGACAGTTAGTTATTGTTTGATTTTGTGTGCCGTTCCGAATCTAATGAGCCAAAACTGGTCAGAAGTTATAAGCAGAAAGGCCATTTTTGTATATCTTTTGACCAGTAAGTGGCACTGTGCCGAAACTACATGCTTGTTATAACACATATCAAGTTTGGTCCGAATTCGCTAAAGCATTGCGGAGATATAACCTTATGTCCATTTTTGCACAAACTTCATCAAATTTGTTAACACGCTGTATGAAAACGGTTTGGTATATCAAAAAGCTTTTGATAACTTTTTGCAAGAATGCTCTGAAGATGATCTGAGCCAATTTTGGTGAAAATCAGACAAACTGTATAGGATGTTCTATGGGCTGCCATAGACTTCCAGAGCACAAGAAGAAAACAAATGGATACAATACGTGCCTAAGCAACTTCGGCCCCTAATGAATCTACTAAATTTTAAATAATGAAATAATGAATATAACTAAATAATGAGTATACACACAAAACACCTTGTAGCTCTTATTTATTGATTTTTTCAACAAAGTTTCTTACAGTCTGTAACAAACTAAATATAATTTCTGTTTTCAATTAGCATAATCTTCCTGGTGTGGCTTCCTGTTCTCCCTGGGCATCCCACTATTATACAACAGGCAAGTGACTGACTGGGAACAGACTTGGGCAACCTCATGAATGGAGCAAGGATTTTGCTTTTATTTGTCAAAAAATACATATTCCCTCATGCAACAGATGATGTCATTCTTGTTAAAGCATTATAAGCAGAAGGCTACATGAATCTGTACCCACACAACCCTAGTGCTGGGATAGCACAGTTATGTTGTTGCTGGGAAACAGCAGAAACCTAGAAGCTTGAAAACAATGACCGAAAACACAATGACCCACTACTTGTAGCCGGACACAGGATGTCAAATACAGCACAGCATGGGTTTAGTTTACATCTGCTGTACCTGGAAATCTACATGTAAATAACAATACATCTACTACTTCTGTTATGTTTGACTAGTTGCAGTTTGATTGGTTAGAGAATTCATTATTTGTTGATAATCATCAATGGTTAAATATGGCTATTTGTGCAGTAAGGAGCTCAAGCCCATCGCCGAAGCAAGAAAATCTTTTGAAGATTTGAGTGGGCAATGTCTGTCTACCTTCATCCTGTCTCACTAAAACCTCCTTTGGGAATGTTGTGCTCCATTTGTGAGGAAAAGATGAAGAGAAAAAGAGAGATTAAGAGAGACAAAGTAAAGAGACTTGGACACCTAGCATCTGGAAAGAAGGCAGAGTTATGAAACCTTCTTGGCTATTCAAATTGCATACTACTCTCAGATATATACTGTGAACAATATGTAAATTCTGTGTGCAAAGAACAATTGGATAACCTAATATTGGCTAAAATGTAAAGTACAGAACAGAGCTTAGTTCTAAATCCGATTGGCTGACTTCTACTTGATTTCCAGGAGCTTAATCCTTCTATGCTTCTACATGAACAACTAAACACTGGATTTCACTGAAAATGGCATAAAAAGTTAAGACAAGTGCACCGGGAGCATCTTGATAGCTGTTGGAAAAAGGGCTCACTATTGAAATAACTGTGCTTATTCATTTTAGATAAATCAAAATTCTGAGAACGAACTTTACAGACATCTCCAACTAATTTGTTATGTGTTTTAATGCAGATTGTTGTGCCATTATTTGCTTTATGCTATCTGCCTAACTCAGATATGTTTATGAAGGTAACAAGCTAAACTTATTTTCATAATTATATAATGATTATTCATGAGTTTTTGTTGCATAACAACACAAAAAAATGCAGCAAATAATAGCATTGCATTTTTTTAGAATAGCCACAGCCAACTCCATAATTTTGGGCAGACATGATTTGAAATGAGCTTGGCAAAATCCTGCTGGGACTGCTGTAGGCAACAAATGATGCATTCATGCTGCCCTCAGAAAATCGATCAGATGGAGGCATCTTTGTAGGATGTTATGCAAACATTGGACTCAAATATGCCTTGATGCCTTCCTACCTTTGTATTCTCCCTGAGAAGTCAACATTTTTCAGGTTTCTGACACAGTCAGTGTGTGCAGACCCTCCTTTGTCACTATTAAACATCTGTATGTCTAATAAGTTACACATTTTCTAAATTGTCCGCTGAGGAAATTGTGTGAATTCATGCTGGCTTTTTGTTTTATACCAAAATGACTCAAACAACCCTCCTTCTCATTCTATGAATGACTCTGCAGCCAAGCTCTCTTTGTACTAAGACCACTAATATCACTTGGAAACCATTCAGTAGCAAGATCTTTTCAGATGCCTTCTTGCAAGTCACAGGAAATCATTGTTGAGGCGGACTGTTCTAATGGGGGTAAACAAAGAGTTTGTATTTCAAGCTCTGGAAAAAGAGATTTAGAAAAGCGTGACGGAGAAGGAAATGACTGGCCCCCTTCAGACATTGTCACAGCACAATGGCTGTGAGCAATTAAAGGAACAGATCACAGAAACAATAGAAATACTTTGCAAACCTGTGTGATTTACTGATTTACTGCAATGGAACATAAAAGGTGACCACCACCCTTTTCAATATAATGAAAGAGAATGAGGAAGAGGGGCTGTTAAACTTCAAATAGGCAAAAAACAAAACCCCTCAATTAAACCACTGTAAAAGTAATCCATAATAACAAATTCAATTAGATTTTTAGATGAAGCACTTAATCCAGTTCAAACAAATGGTCTTAATCAGAAATCGTATTACTTCAATAGACCTGAAAACAAGTATACACTACTTTTATAATAGATTTCTGGTGCTTTTGTGTCTTTTTGAAGTCTTGAAAACTCTATTCCCATTGTAAATGCTTAGAAAGGTTTGACTAGTATATGATTCAAAATTTCTTATGTTCAACAGAAGAAGAAAAAGTCATACAAGGGCATGAGGGTGAGTAAATGATGACAGAATGTTCATTTTCTGGTGCATTAGTGCTTTAAGAGTTCACACCCTCATATTTCATTTGGACAATAAAGCTACTAACACTCTAAAGGGAGCCTAAAATGTCAATTGTATGCAAATCTGCTAACTGAAAGGGCAAAACTTTAATAGGGCAGTTGCTCCACTGCTCTAAGCGCATAGTGATCTCTCCAAAGAAAGCACCATTGGAGACTAACATGTAGCACTTTAGTGAGATGTGAGCTGGCATTGAACTGGCAGTGATATAGGCCTTTGTTTAAATTTGCCTCATTAAATCATTCAGGCCTCTAATGCCCAGTGCTGTAGTTCTTTGAGGCTACAATTCTCCACAGAGCTGCTACAGTAGCTTACATTCGATCAATACCAAGAGATATGTCCTCCATTAAATAATCTAATGATTGCTATGAAAATGCCATCAGCCAGTGTTACATAACCCAACAAAAGAGAAGTGCCTCATATTTGTAGTTAAATGCCATGGAAAATCTGTTTCACCACACTGAATAGGCGAGCCAGTGCTTTTGATCAAGGCCTTCCTGCCAGAACGAAAAATCTTCTGCCTACATTAAAATCTAGTCTGTATTCAAGCACGCTTCCCTTTGCTCTTCACCACGCAAAAAACTCAATCATGTAGCCCACTCATGAGAAATAAACACTTGCAGCAGCAAGCCTCCACAGCTGTAAAACAAGTTAAGCTGTCCTTTAATTGCCATAAACATATGCAAAATGCAGACATGAAATGGCTGAAAGTGTAGATTGAATTAGTCGGTTGCATCTGGGATGGCAGTGGAGAGAGAGAGAGAGACAGGGGCCAGCTGTTAATTTCGAAAAGAATCGAAAAGAGTCAAAAAGTCAAATTATGTTATAAAGTGTATGTGGCGCTTATGATTTCAACTTATGCAGCGCTTATGATTTTTAATACCAGCTTAGTGGTTTCTTAGTTAAACTTATATTCAGAATAAACTGTGACTTCAAAGATGATAGATAATTTTGAAAATCAAACACAATATTATTAAAATCTAAAGACTTCAAGTTAAATAGAGATCAGCTAATTTTATGTTTAAGTGTTCCAATAAGTAAGTACAAAAGTGTGAAAATCTCTAATGATAAACTGCTTGTCTCTATAAAAAATTGTTCCTTCCTGGTCATCCTACATTGCAAAAACACATGTATTTAAAGCCTTTATATCCCTTTTTTACAGTAGTCCCAGACAATAGAGCTAAGGCAAACCTAAAAATATACAATTGACAACTTCCTGATTAAAAAACATAATTTCTAGCAATGGACTCAAGTTGAAAGGCGTGCAGGAACAAAAGAATGAGAAACCGATAAAGGTTACAAATGGGGATGAGGAGAGAAAAAAACAACAAAGGAGGGTAAAGATAAGGGACTGCTGAGGAGAGAGAGGGGTAGGTAAGAGGGATACATGGATAGAAAGAGAAATGCAATGTCCTTCATTGCAAAGCATAGCTGATAAGGCTTTAATTACAGTATTCCATTCCATGCTCACAGAGAGGCAATTAAACAAGAGAGAGAGACAGAGAATGAGAAAGAAAGAAAGAAAGAAAGAAAGAAAGAAAGAAAGAAAGAAAGAAAGAAAGAAAGAAAGAAAGAAAGAAAGGAGGAATGTGAGGGCCATGGAGTCCATCCCAGCACGTAGGCACATTTCCCTGCATGCTGCAATTTCCTGCCCAGCGCCTTTCCATGTAGCGCCCACCACTGAGCCCAACACACAGCAGACACAATTATTAGGAAGCCATTGGCTGTCACTTCCCATTCTATACCTGCATGACTTCAAACCAGTGCTGCCTACTTTACCGTGCTCACTGCTTATTAACACAACTACTATTTACTCACAGTGTCTTGGATTCTTTTCATAAGTTTGATGAAAAAAATATCCATTTTATATTAGGCTTCCTAAATCACCTTTAATAAATGGATGATCAGGTTAGGTATTTGCTATTTGTTCTTAGTCGGTTCAGAAAGTGTAACCTAATATAGAGTTTTATAATATTACACAGATTCATTTTGCTGTCAATCTTTGTAAAAGCTATGTAGCATTCTAAAACTCTATTTGTAGGTGCATCCCAATTCTTGTACTTCTGTACTGTTCTATGCCATTGTGTGTCTTCAATTTGAAAATGTAAAAAATTCAAATACCCAGAAAATGCACATAATTAACCAAAAAACGAAACGTGGAACACTGGATAGAAGCTTGAGTCACTATAAAATAAGTGCCTCAGCCACAACGTTTTACCATATTTCTGAAAAAAATTATAATAATAATAATTAAACACGCAGGACTTCCATAGATTTGCATTTGAAAAGAGCAAAAACTGTTTGTTGATAAGCTGGATGGCAACAGTTTCTAAGATGGGATTTGGTTAATATATGAACAACAATTAATTTTTATATAAAGAGACTGCAAACTTATGGAGAATGTAAAGAAGGCCTACAGTGAATTGTGTCCTTAGCATTTCCAGTGCTGTTGTCATTTCACTGCACTCATTTTAGAATCGAGATCTAGCTCAATGTGTTTACATATATAGCCTATGCATCCATGGAAACCCAATCTGCTTCACTGGCAGAGAGCAAGCCACTTTCAGATATCTCTCTGGGCAACCACCAGCCTGATTGTAGATCTCAAGACCGACCAATTTGCATATTCATAAAGCTTGAGTCCCAATTGGAGGGCTTTTAAAACATGCTGATTAGGCCCACTTCCAGGCTTCTTCTAATCACAATTTGCAATGCTTCGAGAATTGTGATTTCTTGTAACAAAATATATGTGGTATGAGCCGCAGGATCTTGAATGGGGTTTAACAATGTTGTTTTCAAACAAATTAGCTCATATTTCTAGTCTATTAATTAGTGCATGTGCTGGACCCAAGAGGATAACAGATAAATAAAAAATTAAGTTTTAATATCCACTATGGCCTTTTTACTCAAAGGCTGGAAAAACATCAATGCTATTATAGCAACAAAGAAAAATTGAACACTATTGAAAATCATGGGTACGAAACAGCATTTATCACACGCATCCTTAAAAATAAATGTTCTTTTATGGTTCCACGAAGAACCTGTAACATCCACTGAATGTTTCTTTTGCACAAAAGTTTCTCTAGTAGAAAACACTTTTTTAGATTATTAAAAGTTCTTCACATTGAGAAAAAATGGTTCTTTTAGGAAGTGTTCCATAAAAGGATCTTTGGGGAACCCAAAGTGGCTCTTTAATGGTTCTTCAATGGAACGTTTATTCTTAAAAGTGTACTCAGAAAGTACTTACAGTAGGTCTTCCTGGTTAGTTCCTCCACCACCTCAGGTTTGAGCTTGCTGTTTGATTTCCCCATGCTCTCCAGACCTCCTGCAGATAGTTTGAGTGGTCCAGTGTGGAACTGACCTGTACCAGAACTCCTTACAAACTCGTTCTCTTAAAGCAAATCTCAAAGACCCAAACGCACCAACAAACTGAGAAACGGATCAGCACTGCCAACAAATCCAAGGACATTCATCCATTGTGAATTTCCCTCTCCTTTTTGGCTTTCTGGACTGCTGTAAAATCTTAAGTCACTATTTGGATCCCTCTTACCCAGTAGGTCTCTCAGAAATTCATCCTCAATTACAGCCTGTACTGTTGCTCCTCAAATAAAAGCCCATTCGTTTGGCCGTCTGCTCGGGTACAAGTCTCGGATGCTTACCACGTTCTGTAAGATGCTTCAGTGCGAGGCTTTGAAATGTATCAAAGTGCCAATGGTTAGAGGAGACACTCACACGCTGTGTTCTGCATGCTCTCTCTCACTCACACTTGAGCTCCAATTCTCTCCGGCTCTCCACCCACCCTCCCTCTTCTCTTCTTCTTTTTACTCCCTCCCTACGTCTGTCTTGTTAGCACTGAGTGACTCTTAAAGGAGATGCCTTGCTCTAGTTGTCTTGGCAGCTGAGATGAGAGGGTTTGGTAGAATTAAAAGAGAAGAATAATCTTAGTTTAGGTTGATTTTAGCGTTTCACGCTCTGGTAGATGTTGTTCTGGTAGAAGTCATTCTAGTAGAAGATGATCTGGTAGATGACGACAGGATCTACAAAAATATTGAGCATAGGCAGTGATTATTGATGTATTATTGGGTGCAAATTTTGTCAAAGTGACAAAAAGGATAGATCAAAATCCAATGGTGAACAAGGCTGCTCAGATTCACCACAACTGAGCGCATCAGACAATAAGTGAAAGCCGTAGATAACCAATTTTATGGTGTCGCAGTCTGCTGATGGCACTCTTTGTGACACAAGACATTCACCTTCTCCTAGTAACCGCTGTTTGCTTATCTCCAGGCCTGTTCTTCCTCACACCTTCTGTAGTTCAAAGCAGCAACTCCTGTTCGCCAAGGTCTGGTTGTCCGGAGAAACCTCTAAACACTGCAGGTACAAACAGCAACAAGGTCAGACTGCATTGGAAGATAACAGTGTCATGAGTCCAGCAATCTTGATTGAGCCACTGAGAGATGAGGGGAAAATCGCTGACCACACACTCTCCATGCAGAAAGCTCTTACACTTGACTTTCATGAGAACGATTTTCTCCCTGAGCCTGTGTAAGGATGGCACAATGCATTGTTCCTCTGCCAGCACTGCAAGTGCATTGATATCCTGAACTGAGGTCAAACTGCATTAGTCAAATTATGTTAGAAGCAGTCTGAAGGATTCTATATTTAGTTAAGGTTTGTAGAGTTCAGTTATACTGATTTAGCTACAGTATGTTTCAAACAATAAAATGTTTCTTGTTATGGGAGCTCAGGCAATGAATAAATAAGCAGAAAATCAAAAACATTAAAGCTATAAAATAAAAAGGGGGGTATGGTTAACAAGTATCTTCCTCTGACCTTTATCAGTAACTGGGAAAAAAACACTCTGGGGAAATGTTTCGAATCAAGGAACAGAACACAAAATAGCTCATGTAAAATACAGGCCATTCAAAACTAGCTTTGAGATCAAATATTACATTATAGTCTCAATGCAACACTGAGCACCAAAGCCAATAACCTCCTTACATCTGCTGCACTCATATTCAATCCTATACAGTGTGCGTTAAATGCCTGCACAAGCCATAAAATGCTGGAACAATCTTAGCTGGGTGATGAGATGCATCTTTACCTTATTAACAAAAATAAATAATAAATAGCTATACTGCTTTATGAAGGGAATATTGTGTCTTCAATTGCTGAGATGTGGTAAAATGAGTGAAACCAGGGAACTTGCTCTCTTATTTTAGTATTATTGGTGTTTTGGTAGTGGTAATTTAAATCAATATGGGGTTTTCAGTGACTGTTGGTTACACACGCGCACACACATAAATCACATTACAATGTTACAGGTATACTACAATGCACGGCATAATTGCAGTGTTCAAATGCCAATTCTGCAAAAACAGAAACATGTTTACGTTGTTTGAAGGACATAATCATTTATAGTAACAATAACTGTAGTAAGTATGGTATTTTTGCGGAAACCCAGGTTACCATGGTAATTTTGTTAGAAGGGGCGCTCTGAAGTCTGAGATTTGACTGAACAGCAGCTCGAAGTCTAACGTTACGATGAAACGACATATGTTTACACGATTACGGTCCTTAAAACGTAAACAGCCTAAAGGAACACGTTTTGACAGGTGCTCATCGACCGCTATCACAGCAAACCGCAACGAACGTAGACGTTATCTCTAAAACAGAACTGGACTGAATAAACCCCTACCTCTTATTTACAAACGTCTTTCACTGAAACTTTTCAGCTGTGAAACTTAACAGACGACTCATAGGAACTCTTCTAGCACGGAGAATAAGGGCATCTTGCCATCGAGCTACGTGTCACACAAACCCTTCTCCAGTCTAACTGTAAAACGCAATGTTTTTTGAATGAAAGTCAACGTCATGTGACACTTACCGAGCCGTACCTAGCGTTATTGTCTATTCTTCACAGATCGCTCTCTGTCAGTCAGGATGTGTCTGGCTTCCTCCTGCTCTGTCTCTGAGTGTCTGTAACCTTCATTCAGACGGGACTGTTCTCGCAGACTCTCCAGAGGCTGGACAAACTAAACTCACCGCTCTCCATTATTAACCCCTGAGCTTCTCTTGGGTAATGAGCATACGTTGTTAATACGTACTTCAATTCTTCAATGGGGATATTTAGAGGATATTTATAATAATAATAATTATTATTATTATTATATACATATACAGTATATACAGAATTATATATATACGCATATACATAGTAATGGTATACACAAATGTAGGATATATATGTGTGTGTGTGTTGTGTGTGTGTGTGTACACACACACACACACACACACACGTGTGTACATGGATAGCTGCTCACATCTTGCTGAGAACCACCGGTCTGTCTGTAACCTGGATAAAAAAAGAAGAATAAGAGAAAAAAAAATAGAGACCTACATAACCTACATATCCACACCAGGAAATCAGGTTAAGCTGCTATTTAATACAGAACAAAAAAAATCTCACTTTTAACTCATCCTGTGCCTCACTTATTAGACATGTCACAATATAATGACGGGCACTACCTGTATTTACAGTATATCAAGCTACTGTTGTTATTTGCTTCTGCAACCTTGCATATGTTTAATGTATAGTTTAATGTATAGTGTTCAGTCTTGAATAGGCTAAATCCACTAAAATTCTGTGCAAGACACTATTGTGAATAAATATGTCAAAATAAGCATAAATTACACTGCTATTTCTGACTATTTACCATGTAAAGCAAATGCGTAGCTAATTAAACCTACACTTATGTGAAAAGGAGAGAGAAGGAGAAGATTGACTTTAAGTACCTTTTAGTATTCATACTAGTATTCCATAATGTCTTTCATTATCCCATAATAACATATTTCTTGCCAGCTTAAAACACACAGACGACAAGATTTGTTGCCACATAAACCTAAGCTTTTTCCGTTGAGATTTTTTTCAATTCTTCAATATGACTAAAACTAATATTTTTCACAGAATGAAAAATGAGCCAGAAAATAAAAGCAAATTAATTATTGTCCAAATAAGTGAAAAGTGCAATTTATTATGGCTTTAATTCTAAGCAACACGATTATGATTGTAAAGTAGCAGCAGATGGAGTGTTGTACCTGAACATGGATTGACTAAAGCTAGTTCATAACACTCAAAATCTTGAAAATGAATTTGTTCTCCCTGTTTAGAGGAAAATCATTTAGGCTTACTGACTAAGGGGGGTTGCAGACAGCCTGTGGAGTTACAACTGCCAAGCGATGTGTACTGTATGTTTGGCACGCTCACGGTTGATTCCGGCCCCTTTACCATCTGTTATTGGCTATATCAAGCTCACAGTTTCACATGAACCAAAAACATTAATTAGCTGTGCAGTTATATTTACAAATGCACCCTCGTTTCAGCCTTTGATTGCTATTCAAGGTTGCCATCGCCACTGCGCTTGTTGTTTTATACAGATTCCACTGCACGACTTGCATTATACTATATACTGTATGAGGGTTATGCAAAGCAATACACTTCAATGGAAGAATGGGAAGAATATTTGTGTATACCTGTACTGTATTTACCATGTTTATAGTTCAACCGTTTCAGGGAAAGGGTAAACACAGTGTAGGCTAGGTTTAATTTTATTTTCCATTTCTTCTGCTCTCTGATGTAAATAAAACATCCTGCTCTTAATTCCCATGATGTTAGCTGTTAAAAGCAACATTTGGCCTTTGGAAGAATCTGGGTTAATGCATTCTCAGTCAGGCAATGGAAGGAAAATTGAGGGGTGGAGGAGGAACATCAAAAGCAGTTTTAAATGTTTACACCCAAAAGCATCAGGTCAAATGATGAAATGCATTTTAAAATTATACTACCTGCTATTTAAAGTAGATTGACATTTTGTGAATGTTTGGTGCAAATGTATCCCATGATTAATGGAAAAATATGAAAGATGTTACAAAAAAGCTGGCATGGCAGAGAATGGTGCCTCCCTAATTTACTCACAATAATTAGCATTTCATTAAACACTAGTACATTTATAATTTCGGAAATCTTAAAGTGCAGGCTGCTGTTGTTTATTCATTATACCAACAACCTAAGTAAACACCTGTTTTGGCCTGTGTTGGGAGATTCAGAAATAAATCACCAGTCAATAAATTAATTATTAACATTAGTGTAAGCATTTATCTTCAGATTGAAATCCCATAGGTTTCCAAGTTTCAATTATAGACGTTCATTCCAATCCTATATTAAAATGTTCTAGGCCTTTGTAATGCATTCATTATATGCTCTGTTCTGAGTCTGTTTTGCATTTATTACTCTTTGTATTTATTGTTTTTAAACTTAATAGTTTTTAAATTTAAAGTATTTATTGTTTTTGTATTTAGAATGACATTTAAGGCCAGGTGCCACTGTCATTCTTAATGTTGGCCTGTAAAAAAAAAAAAAAAGACTTCTCAGATAACATAAAAACACTATGCAAAAAGCATGTGAGTGGATTTATAACTGGACAGGAAAAAAGCTTTGTAAACATAAACATTAATTGAAGTCGTTGGACTTGCAGGACGTGAACAGATATGGCCACTTCTTTAACTGGGTTGCGTTTCAACAGCACCACCTAAAGGTCTTACATTAAACTTTGTTTAATATTGTTATGGGGTTTTACGTGTTTATTCTATTTAACATAGATACAAGGGAAAATTAATGTCCTGTGGTGACATACTATCCGCCATTTTTATATAGGTCTCCAGTTTTATAGGCTATAGGTCTTTCTTTATATTTAGTTTTTATACAGAAACGTTGTACCTTGAAAATGAGTAACGTTAGTAAGAGCAAAATATTAAAAATGGTGAGAAACTGACCCTAAAATATACACTTTCACAAAATAAAATAATAAAAATAAAATAAAATACATACAAATTTTAACCTGAAAGCATGATTGATTAAAAAGTGTTCAAATTACATCACCAAAAATGTTTTATTCTAGTAGAAACTCTTCATTTGCGGTCTAAACTCTTATTTTGAAACGCAAGCGCGGGATATAACCGGAAATGATCCCAACTACTGTGAATTGTTTCATTTTGTGGTTTCCTCTTTAATATTTAAGTCGTAAATATTTACTGATCACTTGTTTTGAAAAGCGACAAAATTAGAAAGATGCCAAAGAAGATTATCACGTTTTGAGAAATAAATGTCAAACACAGGTAATCAGACTGCAGTTGCATTTTTTTTATTATTCATAATATATTAGTTCTTCCTCCTAATTCCGTTTCATCTTTTAAATTGTCTTATATACACATGGAAAGTCTTTCAGTTTTGAGGATATCCACATAAAGACCAGTATAGTGAAGCGGCTGTAATCTAACGTTACACAGAAAAGAAGGGCGACACAGCATTTGCACACTGGATTTACACAAATTAATCAATGGGTTATTTAACCATGTATTACTGTGTCTTTGGAAGGCTTTTGTCTTTCAAACACATTAAAAATGCACAAATTCAAGTTATTTCGTATTTACATAAGTAATGCAAGGATTTACAATTTTTTTTAATTAATGCATATAATGCACATTATATAATGCAATAATGCATATTAATACATATAGTACACAAAATGGAAGTTAATGTAACGTAATTATATTTATAAATGACTTCTAAAAACACTCCCAAAACAGCGCACAAACCTTGAATAGACCTACCTCATTAATTATTCAAATACAACAGCCAATGGTAAGTCTCCGACAGCAGACCTTTTCAATATTTACATTTTTGCGGTAGAAGTAGATTTGTCTTGTTTGTTTTCAGCTATTGCTCGTTAAATGTTTTTCTATTCTTTCTATTGCTGTTAATCATAATAATTAGTGCTATGTTTTAAATTTGTTGTTCCATACTGTAAACTAAACGTTTAAATAAAGCATAACAAAGAAATGCGTCTCTTTATGAGTGATACATGGATACCTGATTTCACATGCACACCTCACATCTGTCTATCTACAGTATCTGTCTGTCTGTCTATTTTGTTATTATTTTGCACAGTTCTGACATTGTCTCTTCTGGACCATTTCACAGTGTCAGAAGATTGGGGGGAAAAAACATGAGCTCTGATGAAGATGTGGCAGCTGCATCCAGACATACTCATTTCATAGGGAAGAAAGAGAATATAATTCAAGCCAGACGAGTGGTGAAGTCAGTTGGTGAAAGAGATGTTCTGGTGATTTACCACCAGGGGGACTTCTATGCTATTGATGTGCGCTGCTATCGTAAGTTAAGAACCGGCTGACTTAAAGGGATAGTTCACCCAAAAATTAAAATGTTGTCATTATTTACTTTACTCATTCTAATTCCATGTAATTTTCTTTCCCTTAACATACACACATATAATGTATTGTTTAGGCATGGATAATTATTTGTGCCTGCTCAGAATTTTACAGATTGAAGGCCATGCACATCCTTCAGTCCTCATTAGTATGTTCATAAAATATATCTGTTCACATATATTAAACAATATGTTTAAATTACACTGTTGTGCTTTTTTATGCTTTAATTTTGTTGAAGACTCTGGAGGTCCACTTCAGGAAGGAGATATAGAGGTAGGTTGTTCTGAATACTTTCATTAGGCACTTTTTATTTATTTATATTGAATGCCACAAATTTGCCTTAACTTTCAGTTTTCTCTTTTGCCAATGAAGGACTTTGATGGACGGACATGCATAGTATGCCCGTGGCATAAGTATAAAATTACATTAGTTGAGGGTGAGGGTCTCTATCAGGCAGTGGACCCTTCTGTGAAGCCCCTGAAACCAACCTGGTGCTCTAAAGGCATTAAACAAAGAGTCCACACAGTGACAGTGTCTAATGAAGATGTGCTCCTCACCTTAAATGACTCTCCAGGATCCATTGACTCTGATTACTATCAGACTGAGAAATATAGAAACACCTTCCTGAAAGAAGGGCTGAAGAAAACAAAGTGACCTCAGGGGAAGACATATGAGATAAGTAAGTGTCTCAGCCATCAGCTGATCAGCAAACGTGTTCTGCTGAATTTGTTTTTATCTGTCTCTGCTGGAAAACCTAGTTAAGTTATAAAGCTGGTCTAGCTGGTTTGTAACCAGTCATCGTTTTCCAAAAATCAGCCTGACCACCTAGTTTGTTGGTGGTCCAAGAGGGTTTACCAGCTAATGATCATTTTAGACCAACTAAAAACCAGCATGTCCCAAAACCATTTATGAGTTTGGGGCCTTTTTCACGGTACTTTGTCACTTTCCAAGTGCATTTTAATGGACATATATGCTACTTATAAACTATATTTGAATCCACCTACATTTTCGATGTTTAGACAGACTTTTGTAGATGTTGGCTTGAAATATGTAACTTTTTATTTTATCATAATTAATAATTTAATCACTAAATCAGACCACTAACATGCTTTTCACATGCAATCCTGTATCCAATCCCATGGATTTTCTCACTTTTATAACTCAGATATGCAGATTTAGTGACAAGTGCACAGACAGCAAAAACAAATTAAAAAAAATAAAAAATAAAGAAATGGTGGAATAGGCACCTAAAACAAGCTTATGTAACTTTCCATTACTATCCAGTTATGTTTGTAGTTATCTAAGGATGTTCTAAACTACTTCTTGTTTATTGTTAATATTTACGTTACATTGTTAATGAAAATGATTATAAATGTAGCTCGTATCTGTATACAGTCATAGGAAATTGAAAAGTAAAATGTAGTATTTTATTCAAAATAAAGAATGAACACTAAATGCTTTTTAGTCTTTTGTTAATTATAATTTTTATTTCTGTGAACAGGAGGGAGGTCCTCAGAGCTGGTAGGGGATTTGATTGAAGTACTGAAGGTCTCTGCACACTGAGTCCGAAATTTTCGCACGTTAAAAAATAAATACGACCTCACGTTGGGTCAATCACGTTTGCACACTGCCTCCGAAACTTCGGATAAAAAAATTCGGATCAGGTTCGATTTTCTGCGTTTTCGCATCCGTTGCATGCATTTTGATAGGAAAGGGTGAGGAATACGAAAAAACGGAAAAGCGCATTCGACAATTTCTGACTCAGTGTGCAATGGCCTTGACAGTGATGACGGTTGAACTGATAGTGGAGTGTGTCAGGGGGTCAGAGGATGACATAGAAAAATGAGAGGTCAAGGATGGAAGTGAAAGGAGGTGTTTGAATGAGAGAAAAGGGTTTGTAATCTGTGTGTAAATAGGAGTGGTTAAGGCAGACTTGAGGGCCGATGGAATGCTTAAAATAGCAAATGTACAGGTGCATCTCAATAAATTAGAATGTCGTGGAAAAGATCATTTATTTCAGTAATTCAACTCAAATTGTGAAACTCGTGTATTAAATAAATTCAGTGCACACAGACTGAAGTAGTTTAAGTCTTTGGTTCTTTTAATTGTGATGATTTAGGCTCACATTTAACAAAAACCCACCAATTCACTATCTCAACAAATTAGAATACTTCATAAGACCAATAAAAAAAAAACATTTTTAGTGAATTGTTGGCCTTCTGGAAAGTATGTTCATTTACTGTATATGTACTCAATACTTGGTAGGGGCTCCTTTTGCTTTAATTACTGCCTCAGTTCGGCGTGGCATGGAGGTGATCAGTTTGTGGCACTGCTGAGGTGGTATGGAAGCCCAGGTTTCTTTGACAGTGCCCTTCAGGTCATCTGCATTGTTGGGTCTGTTGTCTCTCATCTTCCTCTTGACAATACCCCATAGATTCTCTATGGGTTTCAGGTCAGGCGAATTTGCTGGCCAATCAAGCACAGTAACACCATGGTCATTGAACCAGCTTTTGGTACCTTTGGCAGTGTGGGCAGGTGCCAAGTCCTGCTGGAAAATGAAATCAGCATCTTCATAAAGCTTGTCAGCAGAAGGAAGCATGAAGTGCTCTAAAATTTTCTGGTAGATGGCTGCGTTGACTGTGGACTCCAGAAAACACAGTGGACCAACACCAGCAGATGACATGGCAGCCCAAATCATCACTGACTGTGGAAACTTCACACTGGACTTCAAGCAACATGGATTATGTGCCTCTCCACTCTTCCTCCAGACTCTGGGACCTTGATTTCCAAATGAAATGCAAAATTTACTTTCATCTGAAAAGAGGACTTTGGACCACTGAGCAACAGTCCAGTTCTTTTTCTCCACAGCCCAGGTAAGATGCTTCTGACGTTGTCTCTGGTTCAGAAGTGGCTTGGTAGCCCTTTTCCTGAAGACGTCTGAGCGTGTTGACTCTTGATGCACTGACTCCAGCTTCAGTCCACTCCTTGTGAAGCTCTCCCAAGTGTTTGAATCAGCTTTGCTTGACAGTATTCTCAAGCTTGCGGTCATCCCTGTTGCTTGTGCACCTTTTCCTACCCAAATTCTTTCTTCCAGTCAACTTTGCATTTAATATGCTTTGATACAGCACTCTGTGAACAGCCACACTTTTCAGTAATGACCCTCTGTGACTTGCCCTCTTTGTGGAGGGTGTCAATATTTGTCTTCTGGACCATTGCCAAGTCAGCAGTCTTCTCCATTATGGACCATTTCAACAGATATTCGGCGGTTTAAGGAAGTGACGTCTTTGGTCCTCGGACGTTTCCGGTTAGTGTTCGAGCGCATTCAAAACAATGACGGCAGGCGCTTGATGTGCAGTGGGATTGCGATAATTTATTTAATCCTGCTGTTTAAAATGTCAAATTTAAAATTAGATCCTTGTTGCTCGGTGGTTGAGTGCTCCCTCTGGCCTGGAACTAACATTAATTTATAAATAATCGGAAATTAAAGGGTTAGATTTCCGAGAAACGCGCCTGGATTGCAGCAGTGAAGCAAGAAGCAGAATAGCAACTATAGCAACTCTAGGATATACAGCGCACATCTCGATTCAGGTAAGTAAATGTGGAAATGTTGTTGTTGTTTTTTTCCATTTGATTAATTGTATTTATTTACGTTAACTCTTCAAGTATGATGCAGCAATGTGTTTGCGTCGTTGTTTACATATGCGCCTAGCGTTTTGATTCTTGTTCAGTGAAAAAGGCCAAGCTTTTATTTCCGTTTTATTGCCAAGCGTTATTATGGGCTATAATTAAATATGAGTTCACATTAGATGTCTAGCTATCTTGTCAGCAGATAAATGCAGTGAGTAAAACATAATAGAAATGAAACTGTAAACTTGAATGTTGAATAGTGAAACAGTTAACGTTAACTGCAGTAGTTTACAAAAGCTAACGGTAAACATTTTATCACTTATTATGCTTGTCAAATGTTAATTCCAACATGTACTGATGTATTAAACAATAATAGTATTATTTATAAATATTGTGCATTAAATAAAATAATTGTTTTTCTACTTTTGTCTTTAGGAAAGCCATCATCTAAGACAGTGCTATAGGGAGACAGGGAGGACAGCTGGTTGTCCTGCAGAGCCAAACCACATGTGACCATATGAACACCCAGATGTGTTTGAGAACTTGAGGATGAAATGCAATGTAGTACTTAAATCTGCTCATGGCCAGCCTGCTGCTTTTGATATTGATCACATATGAATACATTTGCTGGAAACAGTTGACAGCGAGAGGATGTCTTTTGTTTATTTGCAGTACTGGTCAAATGTCTGGACACATTACAATTTTTAATGTTTTTGAAAGAAGTCTCTTATGCTCATCAAGCCTCCATTTATTTGATCAAAAATAGACAAAATCAGTAATATTGTGAAATATTACAATTTAAAAAAAACGGTTTGTTATGGTCTGTTTTAATATTCTTTATATTTATTTCTGTGATGCAAAGATGAATTTTCATTAGCCTTTTCTCGTCTTGTGTCACATGATCCTTCAGATATCATTCTAATGTGCTGATTTGACTTGGTTATTGTCAGTGTTGGAAACAATTGTGCTGCTTAATATTTTTTTCTGGAACCTGTGATACTTTATACAGGATTGATTGATTGAATCCTGGCAGGGATTTTCACAATATATAAATCTTTCCTAACAGTATATCTTTACTATCACTTTTTTTTTTTTTTATCAATTTAACATCCTTGCTGAATAAATTTATTCATATTCTTTCAACAACAACAACAATTTTATTTTTATAAAAATGCTGATCCCAAACTTTTGAACAGTAGTGCATGTTGTTACAAAACATTTCGATTTTAAATAAATGCTGTTCTTTTATTCTTCAAAGAATCCTAAAATTATCTCAGGTTGTAAAGAAATATTAAGCAGCACAACTGTTTCCAACACTGATAATAAATCAGCATATTAGAATGATTTCTGAAGGATCCTATGACACTGAAGACTGGAGTAAATATTTATGCTGAAAATGCAGATTTGATCACAGAAATAAATTATATTTTAAAGCATATTTACCCGTTTAATCCCAATTTTTTTTCCAGACATGAAAATATCCAAATGATGTGTCATTAGTAACCCTTTGACATAATAATAATTAATAATTTTTTATTTGTTTTGGAAAAGTGTTTACACATTCTATGACCACACTCAACAAAACTGAATATATGTGAATTAATTTATTAATACTAGACACCCTAAAGATAATGTGTACCAAAAATCTTTGTCATATCTTTGTTAACATACTTTACTAGCCTTTCGTTTTGGAGCTTTGATGCAGTCATCATCTTCTCAAACAGGAAATAAACTGCTCTGGTCATGTGAAAATTTGCACTAATTATGTGAAACTGCACACATTTAACTGAGACCTTTTATTTTTTTCCATATTTGCAGGAAGTGCACTAAAACATCAGTAAGTTTTTTTTTTTTTTTAGAGCTTTATAAATGAAAACCTTTTTTTTACAGTCACTATTGTGACTGGTGGGATTAAATGGGTTAAAATAGGAAACCATTATTTTAAATAGTAATATTTCAAAATATTACTGTTTTTGTCTGTATTTTTGATCAATTAAATGCAGGCTTGATGAGCATAGGAGACGTCTTTCAAAAACATTAAAAAAAATAGTAATAGTGCCCACACTTTTGACCAGTACTACTGTATGTGCATGAGTTTACAGTAAATGTGCATAAAAACATACATACCCACATATATACTGTATCAAAGATAGATTAAAATGACTTTGACTGTATGTAGTGTGTGTGTGCATTTATTAATCTGCATGTAGGCTATAATTTTACCTTTAAAAAAAAAACTAAGACAAGTTTATGCAAAACACGGTAGCCAGCAATGAATTGCATTCATCTTGTTTATTTGTGACCACATTATGGCTAAGATAGAGCATTCAAATTCTTTCTCGCACTGTTCCACAGCAGCAAACAGCACACATTATAAAACAAATGAAATCAGTAATAATGGCATGTAGTGATTAGTTTACTAGCATTCATTTAGCGTTGTAATATACATGCATGTTCTGTAAAGCTGCAGTGAAATGATATGTATTGTGAAAAGCGCTGTACAAATAAATATGAAAATGAATATTTGCGTAGACATACAGACTGACCCAATGCAATGCAAGTGAAATGTCCACTAAAAACCTCCCCGGACATCTTAGCGACAAACCATGATACGTACGTAAGTGACACTGTTTGTCTTGCTTCAGTTTAACCAAACAAGACTGATGCTATCCATTGTACGAACAAATGATCCCAAACTGTCCGCTAAGGAGTTAATTGTAAGCATCCAGACTGAGATACGCGTTTACCGCCATCTCTCGTGTACAGACAAACAGAGCCGTCCGGAAGACTACTTATAATGTTCTTTGTAGGTTTGTGCCTCAGTCATATTTAAAGGGTAACGTTAATTCCAATCACCGTTTATTTGTTGTTGTTTTCAAATACCGTAACTGTAGCATTTTCGCTAGACTTAAAATGTACGCTCTTGTTTTGACAGATCTGAGATTTAAAAATGGCGCTACCGGAAATGCTTCAGGGCCAGACATGCGCAGTAGCGTTCCAAAGCCTTTGTTATTGTTTACGTCCTTGAAATGGTCTATTGTGGTTTCAAAGAACAAGAGATACCCAGAATTTATACTGTATGGATGGTCATTTATTGAAACTCAAATGTAAATATTCTAATATTTTGAGATACTGATTTTTGACTTTCATGAGCTGTAAGCTCTAATCATCAAAATTAAAACAAAAATAACTTTTCAAATGTTTTACTTTACATGTAATGAATCTAAAATATATGAAAGTTTCACTTTTTGAAATAAGTTACAAGAAAAAAAAATTCAGGACATTCTAATTTATTGAGATGCATCTGTATATAACATTCTACGGCAACACCAATGACCAAAAAAGACCTGTAGTTAAAATAGAGAATAAGATTAAATGCAGGAAGTAGTTTCCTTTCCAATCAATATCAAGCATGCACTTTATACAGGTTTAATGAAAGGAAATTTCACCTACATGCGCATTATAGAACACAATATTTTTAACAGTACTTGATTAGTACAATCATAGCAACTTAAAATAAATGCATACATTGTCTCGGTATTTTGTTTAACACAAAGACTGCAAGTTTAAACAAAACTTCAATCCTTTGGAGGTAAAGCATGTAAAATAACATCACTTTAGGCTTCACTCTAAAGGGGTCAAAAGGTTCAAAGATGCTTGAAAACCTTTCATTTTCAACTACACAGCTTGCTGCGAAGACCATAGGTTTCCATAATACATTACCTGATTAAAAAATTTCTTAGTGACAGTACAAGGCAATAAGAAGTATAGAATAAGTTCTAAAATCTAATGTGATAGATAATATTTACTTAAAACTAGAAAATATACACCACATTTACAGTCTTAAACAGTTTCAGCACCACTTCATACCTGTGCCCCTCCTCCCACGTACCCCCTTACTGATGCAAATTAATGAGAGTTAATTGATATGTAGTTGCACAGTTAGTTATAGTAAGTAGAATGTCTTGAGTGGAATATCAAAATAAACTGTAAGCACTCTGTTTTCCTTTTACCAGGCATGCCAGTTATGTAACTCGTCAGCCTATCACAGCTCAACTCCAGTTCCTCAGGCTTGCTTTCTCTGCAAGGTGTGTGTGCGTGCGTGCTGCGTCTGTCTGTCTGTGTCTGTGTGGGCCGAGAGAAATAGAGCAGGAATATCTTAAACCGGAAACTTTGTGTAGGCTACATCATATGTGTGTATATACAGTACAGAATCATTAAACTTATAGTAGCCTGTATAGTACACATAGAGCCTATAGGTCTTAAAAATGAATTGGTCAGTTTTTTTCATTTGGTACACACATATATTCACACAGTGTAGAATGCAGTTGTTACTAAGGTAAATCTAAATGTGGACGTTTTACGTCTTACAAGGCCAAGTCCAACACCAACACCACTTGTGCAAGACACCGATTTTTCAACGAGTTACCATTTTTTACTCAGAAATCGCGTGTGTATGTGGAGTAGCGTTAAAACGTGACTTGTGCTGTCGGACCGGAGTTGCAATAATGTTATGCAACCTTGCAAAGAGCTGTGGGGTCTGCCCACTTCATGTCATGACGATGATGAAGACTGATGCTGAGGTGCGTGGACTGCGCTCCTAACCCCTTCCCCCACAGACAGACAGAGAGATGAAAAAATCAACGCGCCTTTAAATAGAACCATATTGTCATTCTGACTGCTGTTATCTGACTGCTAGAGCGGAGACAGATCCGCTCGACATCCATTGCCTCACCGCACGACACGACCGAAGAAATACACTTTTTATTCTTTCATTCTACACACTCTTCACAGTAAACATGCCGAGCAAGAGAAAGAAGAACAAGCGCCGAATGAGAAAAGTGGTGGGTACATTTACTTTTCACACTTTTTTTATTCAGATTCGTTGTCTTGCAAACAATTCTACTTTATTTTTTTAAAACAAACCGAATTCGTACTTGAAGTAGGTACTGTCAGCTTTCTATGGATTTTTTAAAAGAAAATGTAGCATAATGCATTTTTAGCAAAGTCTTTCGCCAATAATGTTGTTTATTTAAAATGTACTGCTATAAATAACATTCAGTGAATAGTAGCCATATGTTTATAACTTTATGTTTTCTGGCCATTGTCATTTCCATATGAATAATTTATTCATCTTTTCTGACATTGTTACTTGCAGTGGCATCTGTTGTAATAGGGGGTGTGTCCCATAGGAACCAGAATTATATGTCCCACTTTGTATCTCTAGAAACATTTGGATTAATTAATATATAATAATAATTTCTAATAATTTTGCAAAGATTTTCAGTATAAAACCTTTACACTGAATGTATTAATTTATTTATTTTTTATTAATTCATTCATTCCTTAGGGTTTACTGCATTAATAACTGCTCTTATTAATTAATGTATTGTCCTGAAAAAAGTGTTGCTTGGAATTGTCATTTGAAATGACCATTTCAAATAACATATTGCTGAATTCTGACCCTTCTGCATTATCACAGTGTAGCACTGTATGACAATAAATGCAAGAATCATAATAATAATAATTACTCTGCATTTTCTATGGGTGTGTTTTGCCTATAGAGTGTGATTGGTTTGTTTTGTTGCTTTTTTGTTTTTTTGTTCTGTCTGTGCAACAAACCAAACCTTGTTTTTTGACCCCACCCCCATATGGACTTTTGTTGATTTTGGCACATCCCTTCAGCCATTCTGATTCCTAACATGGTTCAGTGCACATTCCTACAGAAGCAGTTCGTCCGGAGACCACCAGAAAATCCATTGCATCCGTTGGTTTGTGTATGACCCAATATGAACCCATCGAGTTTTAATAAATATATTTTTGGAAAGTGATTTAGTTTACATTCTGTCAGTGCAAATGAATGTTGAACTATACTGACCATGCCTCACCACTCCCAAGACATTTTTGTCTTCTCTGACCAGAGACATAATGAAACACACTCAGTTTGTGCATGTGAACACTGGACACTTTGTTTGAATTTTACAGCAGCTTTTTAAAGTGCATGTCATTAAAATCTCACCCATTTCATTCTGCTTAGCTAAACATGTGGCTGCTGTTGTCCCAAAACCTTGGCATGCAGTCATATCAACAGAACTGCCTTTCACACAAGTACAGAAATAGAGGGGTATCTTTTATCTCTCTAGCTGTTAAGATCCCCAGACACAGCTGGTCCTAAACAGGGCACATTTCACCCTGTCTAATCATCCTGGTAAAATAGGAAATAGTGAGAACTGGGGGGTGAGTGCATTCCAACGCCCTGTTTGTTGCTAACCAGTGCTTCAAAGCAGAAGAAACATCTTTTAAAACTCAGCTGCCAGATCCAATTATCAAATATCAAATCAAATCAAATCTTTTTCAGCTGTAGGCCCATGCACCATCTTCCAAACAAGTTTCTCCTGTTTTTATAGAAAGAACAACCTTGAAGCAAAATGTGCTTTTTTTCTAAACACCTCCTCTGTTCCCCCAAATTCCAGACCGTTTATTCTGTTATGGCCGGTTTCATGGACTCAGGCCCATGTTTTGCCTGATTTGGCTTTGTCAGTGCTGATGCTGGTCTTCACACATGGTTGCATAATTTGGCCTTAACTGTGCTGGCCACTGTACACCCCATACATGCACAATGAGAGCTTAAATTCTTTTGAGGCATATGTAAACTGCACTGGCTAGCCCTTGCTTTTGGATAATGAAGCTGTGAGTGTGATTATAATGCGATTATAGTTCCATTATGATGTGATTAGCATTTTTGTCCATTCTGTTTAGCCCCATCCAGAGCTCCGAGGGGTGCTGACTCTTCCAACTCGCTTGACTAGGCATGTCTGAATCAATTGTATTCAGCCATTTTTTGCCATTAGATGGCCAACTTTTGTTCACTTATGTAAGCTCTTATTGAATTTGTTAAACCCTGTCTAATACCATTATGCGGTCAAGTGAACTAAAGATAAGAAATAAATTGGTTATGATTTCAAATCTCAATTATTTCTCATTCTTTCATTTGTTTTGAGCAGAAGGCCCAGAGAAAGGCTCTGGAGGAGCGGTTCGCCTCCTCTGGAAAGGGAACCCCAGGAGTGTGTGCTGTCCCTGCCCCGGTTCCTGCTCTAGTTCCAGTTGCTAAAACCTCAAAGTGTCCTGTTGCCGTTCCAATTCCCCTGCCAGTGATTGCTCCCATTGACGTTCCTGCTGAAGTTCCTCCTGCAGAACCAGTCGCGTTAGAAGTCCCAGTCACGGATGTCATCAAAGACAAAGTGGTGAAAGATGCAGAGGACCTAGGACAACCCCCAGCTGAACCCCCTGCAAAAGAGCCAGATGTGACTGAGGAAGGTGAAAGCGTTGTCATTCCAGTATCAGAGGTAATGTGCTAATGAACCCCATTCTTTGAGGTCAGTCATATAGGTTCAGAGCTGTTGATAATTATCAAGTGCACACAAAAAATTGTAGGAAGTCTGTAATTTATCATGTAGATGTTACTGTTGTGACCAATATACAAGTATTTGCCTGGCAGCAATGGCTTTTTGCAGCCAGCATGAAAGAAGGAGGGCAACATTTTAGTGAGTGAACATTGTGTACAGCATGCCTGGAGCCATGGCAGATTCTTCCAAACTGCAGTTTTATTTAAAATAATAGTATTAGCTATTCTGAATGCTGCTTCCTTTTTAGGAACAGTATTTAAGACATGTTGTCATAGAATACCAGTTGGCTCTGTAGGATTTTATCTTGTGGAATGTGTTGAATATATGAGATTAGATATTCTCGCATTTATCCTTAGGCCCGGTTTCACATATACTGGGTCATGAGGAGGGCTGCCAAAAAAGGGTGGGCAACTGGACCTTTTATTTATTTATTTGTTTATTTATTTAACAGGGACAATACACTAGGCATTGTTACACACAGACAACTGATGCCGTGTACATAGGGCATATAGCATAAAGCTAGTTTGCAGCCCTCGCCCCTGGTTAGGCTTTTACATAAAATCAAAACAACCAAATTAAAAACAAACACAATCATCACAAGAAACAAAACGAGTACAAATAAACATATATACAGATAACTCAACTGTTCTGATTGCAACTTTAAATCAACAGGCATGGTGTTCCATAGATGTGAACCTTTTACTGAGAAGGATGATTGACCCACAGTAATTCTGCATCTCCGAACTCTACAATTCCCACTTACTGCCCCTCTGGTCTTTGCCCCATCGCTACTGAGTTTTTGTATCAACTGACAGACTATATCAGGGGCAAGGCCATGTATACACTTAAATACTGTTTTTATAAATGAAAACTTTAAAAGATTATCAAAACTTAACAAATTATACTTTTGAAGAATTTGACAATGATGCCATTTCATTGGTTTCTGATCCAGTACTTTTAGAGTTTGTTTGTATAGTGACATCACAGGCTTAACAACTGATTGAAAAGCTTGACCCCAAATTATCGCACAATAGGTCATATGTGATAATATCATAGCATGCATAAACACTTGAGCTGCTTTAAGAGATATACATGGTCTTATCATACGAAAACAGTTCAAATTTGCCTTGATAGTCTTAGACGTTTTCTTAATATGGGCATCAAACTTAAGCTTAGAGTCGACTATAACACCTAAATACTTAAATTCACTTACTACCTTCGTATCCTTTTGGTCACTTTTGATTTTGTTACATCCAGTGCTTTGTTCTTTAATGAAAAACACATTGAAACTGTTTTGTTGTAATTTAAAGTTAAACAGTTATCCTGCAGCCACTGGGAAATATACAGACCAGTTGCCTGGTTAACATTTCTGCAGCCATATTAGAAGTTTCTGCTGTTACAAAAATAATTGTGTCATCTGCATACATTTGACAATCAACCTCCTTGCAACTTTCAGGTAAATCATTTATATACAAACATAAGAGCAACGGACCTATTATTGAACCTTGTGGTACACCTAGTTTGCATTTTTGAAGTGATGACTTCACACCATTAATTTTAATTCTACAATCCAGGTATGATTTGAACCAGTTTAGAGCTTGTTGAGAAAAGTTCATTTGTTTCAATTTATTTATGAGTACTACATGATTTACAGTATCAAAAGCCTTTTTAAGGTCTAGAAATATGGCTCCCACTACTTTTCCTTGATCCAAACTACTTTTTATGTTATCTATAAAATTACATATAGCCATTTCTGTTGAGTGCTTTGGCCGAAATCCAAATTGCTTAGGGTTCAGCAGATGATTTTTTTTTCCAAATAATTCATTAATTGTTCAACCAGTAACTTTTCTAAAACTTTGGAAATTACTGGAACAATTGAGATGGGTCTATAATTACACACCTCATCAGTCTCCCCAGACTTAAAAACGGGGGTCACCACAGCTGTTTTAAAATTTTGTGGAAACTCGCCAGTTTTAATAGATAAATTTACCAAATGAGCTATTGGGCTTATCAACGTTGCACTATGTTTTTTAATAAAAGAAGCATCTAAACCAAATATATCTTTAGCTTTTGACCTGTTTAGTTGAGTAATAATTTTACCGATTTTATCTTTATCAACCTGTGAAATATAAAAAGATGATGAATTTCTTACTACATCATATGTTAAACAAACAGAATTGAAATTTGTTGCGAGTTCTTCTACTGATTTAACAAAAAAAGTATTAAATTAATTTGCAATTTTCAAAGCATCAGTGCTAACATTTTCATTTCTTTTGTCCCGGGTGCAAGCTTGAGGGGGCTTGGATTGTAAAGAAATCACAATTTCAACCGAGGGGGACAAGGGAACACGATTTCAACCAATACAGCCCTGGAAAGTGATTGTGCTGAAGGGCCTGTGAAAATTTCTTTGTGCCAGGCCCTACAACTGCTTGCTGAGCATAAATGCGCAGTCACATTTACGGTTGTTTGTCAAAATTCTGAAGACAAAAACAAGTAATTTCAATAAGAAACCACACTTTGGGAATTTCACATGGGGGTGAAAGACTTCTACACACAGATTTTGCAACAGTTCAAGTTGGTCATATGATTTTTTTTCTTGTTTAATCCTGCTTGTGGAACCTCTTTGTGATCTTCATACATAGGTATACTAGAAAATAGACTTGTATCACGCAGAATATTTTGCTAATGTGACCGCACCTTAACTGATAACAGGCTTGTATTTTTACACTGGCATCTTTTCTGCTGCATAAACAAAGCTGCAGCTCTAAGCATAAAATAAAGAGGTTTCAGCATTACTGCATTGCATAATACCTTTGATAATGGTCATAAATGATAAAATGGTTATTGGGAGACTGCCACTGAGAATTATTACAAACTTGATTTTCATGAAATCTAATTTACCTGAGGAGTGAAACCATATTTATATTCAAATAATCTTTAATCTACATAAATCTTATTTTACAGAACCTAATCATCTTTATTCAAGTCATTTGTATGTGTCATAAAAGCCTGTTAAGTTGAATATATATATATATATATATATATATATATATATATATATATATATATATATATATATATATAAAATTAAAAAAAAATATTGCGCATTTTCAACATGTTTTCTTAGTTAAGTGTGTTCTGCATGACAAAACTCTACTTTCCGTATTGGATCTGTGATGGCTCATGTCCAGAGTGCAGCATCAGCATGTATCTGTTTTCTGACATTATTGTGCCCAGTGTTGGGGCTAATACAATACAAGTAACGCAAATTATGTAATCAGATTACTTTTTCAAGTAAATAGTAAAGTAATGCATTGCTTTTAAATTTACAAGTTTTTTGTTATTGAAGATAAATACCAAGCCCAGCTCAGGTGACAAAAAGTAATGCAAAAGTAACGTAATGCATTAGTTTCCATAAAAAGTAACCAAGTAATGCAATTAGTTACTTTTTATGGAGTAACGCAATATTGTAATGCATTACTTATAAAAGTAACTTTCCTCAACACTGATTGTGCTTATATACAAGCTGACGTTCCTCCTAATGATACCAAAATATAAATTCACTGCCACTCTCTCCTCAACCTCCTGCACCTCACCCTCCCTCCTGTTTTTTGAAGAGCAGCCAAGCTCTTAAAGCCCACCCTTCTTTTCCTGTGAGCTCTGCTTCAGCCTCTCCTCTCCCTTCACAGACATCACAAGTGCTTGGGTTGGACATCCACACACACTGAGTTGCACAGGGCAGGGCAAGAGAGAGAGAGGCACATACCCTTGCAGTGAGTGTCAGGTTAAGGGCTGAGTTTACTGGAGAGTGTCAGGTCTGTGACGGCATGGGTCTCATTCTGAGTTGGTTTCGAGGCCCTCGCGAGCCCGTTGACTTGCTGGATGTCTCTGTGGAAACGCAGGTGAGCTCCCACCTTAATGGATGGAGGCTTGGTGAAGGGGTTTAGCTGGTGGAAAAAGAATGTTTTGTACTCTCTGTGTCTCCCCCAGCTTTCTTTCTCCCCTCCTTGTATTTGTCGTAGGGGCCAAGGTGGGCGTTTCAGTGGCTGGTTTGTTAGACAGTGTGGAGGAGGAGCTTATATGTGTATGTGCAGATAGGTGGGTGGAGACGAGGAATGTGCTTGGGTGGGGTACATGGCCTAGTCATGCATGCTAATGAGGGGGTATGGCACCTTTAATAACTTATTGTTAAATTTGAGTGTAGAGAGTTACTACTAAAGAAATTAGAATTGTAAAAGCGATTGATTTCTAAGTTAATTAGTAAAAGGCATTGTTTTGTTTTAGATGGTAAAACTGTTTGAAGAAAGAGAATGTGAAGCAGATATCTGACTGTAGGCTCATTTATAACCACATGCACATGCTCAGCTCTGAAGAGGCATGGTGGCCAACAGAATCTCCTTTGTCTCTTTAACAACAATCTTTGTGGCAACAGTTGTGTGTGTGTGTTTGTACTGTGTAAGTCTTTGTGTGGTGTACACAATACATGTAGTTAAATGTCATTTGGCAAATGGAGCGTCTATGATGTGAGCATACATTAAACAGTAATGCTTTACCTATGTTATTATCATTTTTAATTTAGTTTTTATTTCAGTTTTTTTTTAAAATCTAATTTAGTTTTGTTTAGTTTTCACTCTGTTGTTTTTACGTTTTTTTCAGAGGTTTCTTCTAGTTTTCATTTATTTGGTTTTTAATATGTTAGCGCTGCTAGAGTTAATGTGCTATCTGAAAATATTTGATGCTGTAAAACTTTCTCAGTGCTGTCTAGTGGCATTTTCATGAATTGTAAAACTAAACATTTGTGGCCATGTTTGCGATGGCATTAGAAGAGTTTCATTATTGCATTCATTTTCATCCATTTTTGCTTATAATTTTAATTTCATAGTTAAAAGTTTAGCCAAAGTCTCGTTAAAACCTTAAGTGAGGCCCACTGAAAAGAGAAACTTCATGCTGATAGGTACAGAAGTCCATTTCCACCACATAAGAGGGGCAAAAAAAGCTTGGTAAAAATTATATCATAATTATGACATAAAAGTCTGATTTTTATGTTATAATTATCATCACTCAGTATCTCATTATGTAAACTTTTATGTTATAATTATGACTGTTTAAGTTATAATTTAGACTTTTATGTCATAAAGATGCCTTTTCTTTCAGAATTTCAAACTTTTTATGTTGTTTTTGTCATAACTTCAACTTATTTTAATTATTTTCATTTTATCTCATAATTCTGAAATTTTATGTCAGAATTTTAACTTTTTATGTCGTAATTATTACTTGCTATGTCGTAATTCTAATTATGATCATGTCATAATTATGATTATGATACTAAAGCATGACTTTTTTTCTTATATGGCAGAAATGGGCTTCCACAGATACATGCGTTGCAGAATTGGAACAGATCTCAGAACAGCCTGGCTGCACACTGCTATTTTTTTTTTTATTTTTTTTTCAAAGACTTGAATTAGCCATGGAACATTGTGTTCTGCTCCCACAGGGGGCGTTTGGAGCACTCGCCTTCTGTGAGCAAGTGCGAATGTTCAGCACTTTATGCACAGACTGGCATAGTAATATGAAACACATCAATATTAAATCATACTCAATATTTCAACAACATGCATGTGTTGTACTCATGTGTTACACTTTGTTCTGCAATGAATATGCATTATTAACATTTAGCATTTTAGTACATTTAGTTTCTTGCCTAACTTTTGGTTAGAGATTGTTGTTGTTATTACATAATGTAAAAATTAAAGTGTGGTAAAAATTGTGATTATCAGTATTATAATATTGTTTAACACTTTATGACAGACAGTTGTAACACAATGGATCTTTAGTGTGATGATCAAATTTTGTGTTTTACTGTTCTTTTTTAAGGTCACATCATCTATAGATGAGCCAGTGTCGATCCCTGCAGAATCTGAGGTATGGTAACATGCTATATCCCATCAGCCATCAACATTTCACCACTGTTTATCTACTAAACGCCCTTGCCTTTGGCCATACACACTAATGGGCTGGTAAAGGCGTTTTTCCTAATTACCAGGCCTCTGGCGCCACACCTTACTTTTCAGGGTGCACGAATGTGCTTTTCTCATAACTTTGCTTTATGAGGTGTTAAGAAAACGTATTAACCCATTCTACCAAGGATTATAGCTTTGCACAAATATACAGCATGCCTATAGAATAAACATATACAAGACTTTCCATTTTATCAATGGAATTTGTTCATTCTGTAATTATGATTTTTTTTTTTAAATATGCTATTCACAGGTCCAGTTTGAGGACACTACACCTATAGCCACAGAGGTTGGTTTATATACATACAGTATGTATAGATAGAAAATAATGTATTTTATTTAGGTTTGATACTATTTGTTTTACCACCACAAAACAAAATTAGGTAACACTTTACTTAAAGCCTTTATATATAATAAAAGTATTTTTAATGCATTTATTATGCCTTGTAATGCATCTTATAATGTATTGTACAGTCTCATGAGTAATTGTAACAACAGTTAATACATTGTAAAACTTATCAATTCATTGTTTACACTCTGCATTTTAAATTTGGTTATAATTATTTACAACAAGATATAATGTATTACAACACACATAATGAATAATTATAATTCATTATACTCTTTAATAACCCTTTATAATGCATCATACATAAAGGCGTTAAGTGTTACCCAAAATTAAAATGTTCCTTTATGAAAAAAATGAATCAATAAAAATGCTTCAATGATTGTAAATGCAATGCAATTTTTTTTATTGTGTTCAATAAATTAAAATCCACAACTATTCAAATTTTTGAGGTCAGTAAGATTTTTTAAGAAATTAATACTTATCATCAAGGGTTCATTAAATTGATCAAAATGACAGTAAGACTTTCTGATTGATACAAAAAAATAAAAAAATTTTTTTAAAAAAATTTTTATTTTATAAAAAAATTGAAATAGAAAACAGCGAGATTTTAAATTGTAATAGTATTTCACAATGTTTTACCTTATTTTGATCAAATAAATGCAGTCTTGGTGAGCATAACAGATCTTTCAAAAACGTTTAAAAAATCTTACTGTCCCCAGACTTTTGAATGGTAGCATAGAACCTTGATCTATTAAATATGATATCTTTCAGTAGACAGATCCATTTCAAAAGACTATCTTTTTCTAAATATCATATGTCAGGCTTTACAGGGTTAATTTAACATGCAACTCACTATAATTCCATGTACTGTAACATTTGAATCTGTAAGGATCTGTAAACATGTGAGCATTTTGCTTTTGTGTACATTATGTTTTGCATGTTTTCTCGTCTTTATGATGTTCTGGTGCAGACACATGTTGTAGCTCAGCCAGTCGAGACGGTTGACACCGTGTGTGAAGATGAAGCTGAGCTTCCTGCTGAGGATTCTGTGGTAGAGATGCCAGTGCCAGAGACGGTGACTACAGCTGAAACTGTTGCTGCGGTTGAAACTGTGACAGAAACAGTAGTACCTGAAGTTGAGCCTGTTGTTGATGCTGCAGTGGAAGTCGACAGGCATGTTGTCGGTGTCGTGGAAGAACCTGCCTTTGAAGCCGAAGCCATAACTGTTGAAAATGAGCCTGCTGAAGTCTGCACAGAAGTCACGGAGGTGCCTGACACAATACATCTTCATGGCACATTGCAATGGACTGTCTTGGTCTTTGCATGAGTGTATTTGCATGCACAACAGGTGACTCTGTCTTGTCCGTTCTGTGTACTTGTTTGGATAACTGGGCATGACATGAGCCTCACTCTTCCCCTTCTTTTTACATGACACTTTTGTCAATGTTTTTAAGGCACACTATACTAACTACAGTGCTAGCAAAGGTATATATACATTTTAAACAAGTTCCTTCCTTTCTTATAGGATGTACATGCAGAGCCTGAACCAGAAGAGTTTCCAGTGGTAAGTTCTTTTGATTTTTTTTCCCAATATGCATTTTTGGGGATAGTTAAACTGAAAAAAAAAATAAAAATAAATATATATATATATATATGCTCAAGTCTTTCCAAACCTGTATGACTTTCTTTCTTCCCTGGAACATAAACACAGATGTATCTCAGAGTTTTGTCTATATAGTGAAAAATGAACACAGATGTCAAGGCCCCAATGTACAATATACATCATTTTAATATACTGTATGTGTTGTAAACTCTCATCTCAATAACAATACACAACAAAAATGAAAGTGGTGAGAAAACAGCAGTTAAGAAAGCATATGATCTTAACAACATGGATGAACTGTTCAATTTGGCACGTTTACTTATATAGTATTCATATTTTTACTTAGATTTTACTTTATATATTTTTATTTCTACTATAAACTGGAAGGTGTTTACCAGCTGAGGGAACCTTTCTAGAAAGTTCACTTTGGCAAACTGTTGTGAACTCCCAAAACAAATTCTAAATAAACTTATTAAACAAACAAAAAATTACATCACACCAGTTTGTTCTTTGATTTTTCTTGAAGTTCATTGGGGTCTTAAGTGTTTTTGTCTATATTATGAAAATCAAAGGGGCCTAGTGTTGTTTTGGACCCCATTGACTTTAACTGCAAAAAACACCTCAAACATTCTTCAAAAAAATCTCATTTTGTGTTCTGCAGAAAAAATATGTCCGTGAAACATGAACGCAGATGTATCTCAGTGTTTTTGTCTATCCAATGAAAGTCAGAGGGGTTCAGAGTTGTTTTGGACTCCACTGAGTCTGACTTTCACTGTTTAAACAAACAGCTGAAACTTTTTTTTCTGAATATCTTGTGCTTTGCAGAAGAGAGAAAGACTTGCATGTTTGGAACAACATAAGAATGATTAATAATGGCAAAAAAAAATTTTGTAAACTGTCCAGTAAAGTAAAATATTCCTCTGTAGTGGTAAAAAGCTCACTTCAATAACATTTGCAATGAATGCCAAGGGGCATAGAAATAACATGCATTCCTTTTATTAGGAAGCTGCAGTACCTACAGAAGCTTTAGTGGAACCAGAGCCTGAGCAGAAGCAGCAGCAGCCAGTCCTACTGGAGGAACCCACGGTATAAAACAACTTTTTATTAACTCCGTTCATGGGGTAATTTCAAGCATCTTTGTTCAGAATCCTTTTAGATTGAAGTTTAATTTTAAACATGGTCTCTTGCCCTCGGGTTTTCACATGCTCAAGCGTTCGGTCGAGTCCACGAGTGACCCCATCGCTGAAGAATTTGTTGTGACTGAGTCAGTAGCTGTTGACCCAACCGTTGCAGAGGAACAGGTGAGCAGTTGAACTAATCGAGGAGACACACCTACAATGTGCACATCAGGAATTAAATCCTGTTAGCTCCTTGGATGGATCTAAATAGAATATATGGCTTTTTCCCATAGATTCTTGAAACAACAACAGATGCCCCCGAGGTTCTATCAGAGACACTGTCAGAAACGATTCCTGCTCCTGAGCCTCTGCCTGTGCCTGTAGCAAAGGAGATTATACAAGTGAGCTTTTAAAATGGTTAACTTGACTGCAGCATCCCATTATTTAAAGATATATACACACATACACAAAGGTTTGAGGTTAGTTAGGATTTTTATGTTTTTAAAGAAACCTTTAATGCTCACCAAGACTGCATTTATACGATTAAAACTACAGTATAGAAAGAAATAGAATAATTATTGTGAATTATTATTACAATTTAAAATAACTGTTTTCTGTCGGAATATAGTTTACAGTGTAATTTATTCCTGAGATGGCAAAGCTAAATGTTCAGCAGTCTATGTCATATAATCCTTCAGAAATTATTCTAATATGCTGATTTGGTGCTAAAGAAACATTTCTAATTGTGCTGCTTTATATTTTTGGGGAAACCATGATTTTTCAGGATTCATTGTTAAATAGAAAGTTCAAAAGAACAGCTTTTATATTAAATACTGCTACTACAAGTGTTGTTTTACTGGAGTTTTTTTTTTTATTTCAACAGTGAAATTATAAATATTGATATACATTTCAGGCTCAAGATGCATTTATGCCACAAGTAGAAACTGAAACTATAAAGGTATTTTTTCTTCAGTATTTTTTAAACCTCTACATTGTATGAAATACGATGTTGCCACCACCTCACCAACAAATAGTATTTGTTTAAGTTCTCATATTATCATTTTTATAGGACTTGGCAGTGGCTGGTGGCCTAACTGTGGATGCCATAAATGGATGTCTGGGAGCTACCGAAGTTGCAATTGAAGGTTAAAGTGGATATGGTAAGAATGTGGAGCTCTTAAAGGAATAGTTCACCCAAAAATTAACATAATTTACTCACCCTCAATTGTTCCAAACCTGTATGAATTTCTTTCTTCTGCTGAACACAAAAGATATTTTGAAGAATGTGGGTAACCAAACAGTTGATGGTCCTTATTTACTGTCAAAGCATGTACCAAATAAATAAATTAAATAAATAAAAATACAAAATAAAAATAAATAAATAACTCTGGGGACCATCAGCTGTGTATACATTTACATATAATTTACAAAAATATACATTTTCTGTGTTTTACAGTACAAAAGGATGGCTGAAACATGAAACATTGCAAAGTGCCTTTCTGTGCCGATTCTCTCCTCAACTATGACAAGGATTTGTGGCTTTTCTTCGCTGGTGGAGTTTTTCTGAGCTTCTGGCCAATTTTATTCAGTTTCCATATGCATGTACAGTAGATTTGATGGCGTTATACATTACATACATAGTAAAGTAAAATGGAAGGGTGTTGCAAATTTATATGTTTTTACTTAGACCATTTTGTAATGTGGAATGAACACTCCTTGTTGTATTTGATCAAATGGTTTGGAGTGGAGTGCTTTAGAGCACGATTTCAGACTATACCATCACCGCATCTCTTCTGTGCCCCTTCAACCATCCACATGTGCCTTTTTCCAAATGATAAATAAAGGGAGTTTGAGGATAATGAGTCTTCCCAAACTTTGCTGTATGCATTTCATTTAGATGAAATAGTTTAGACTAAACTACTGCTATGCCATAAGATTGACAGATGCAAATGACCCTTGAGTTTGAGTATGGGGATGATGCAAAATAGTTTATCTATCAGGGGCTAAACATTTTAAAGACAAATATCCATTAAGGTAAATAAATGGAAACATTTAGCCAATTAACATTTGTAATATCCAAAATGCCTCAACTGTTAGGCTATCTGAATTGCATTTACTCAATCTTCCTGTATGTTATGATAAATAATGTTTGAAATGTATATCGGATTAATTTAAGTATTGAAAATGAACTCCGTGAATTATAATAATGATTCATTTTAAAAACAAAACGCCAGCAACAACATAAGGTAAATTTTGGTGTAAGGTTAATCCACGGAGAAGATATTACTGCGGAGTTAAGAATCCAGAGTATGGATCGGAGCTGCAGCAATTCTCGTTCCAGCTCGAAGCTTTTTTTAATCATCAACTCTCTAGCTCCATTTCCGGTTTTACATTTCGCACTTCAGGCTCCGTTCCCGCTCACCAGAGTTACAGCTCAGTTATGAAGTTTTAGTGTCACGAATGTTTGTGAACAAGTTAAGTGAAGAAAAATACATTCAATATAGAAAGAAATAGCATACTAGCATACCGTCTCTCATTAAACTGTCCGTGTAATAGGCCTACACTAGTCCTGGTGCATCTGAAGAATCGATTCCTCGAGGAAATCGACAGTTGACTCGTGAATCAAATCCGCGAGACAGTTTAGTGTTCCTGGATCATCAAACTTCTGCACATCAAAGAGAAGCCTTAACAGCACTTAAATATACATTTTTAAGTGTATATATATATATTTGCCAAGGAATGGCAGTTAAACAATCAAGATTTCACTACTGTTCAATGCGATTCGAAGTACGTTTACCCTCTATTCCCACTGCACCCAGGTAAGTATTTTGAGACACGAAAACATGTGACTTCGAATCAGTATCAGTATGGAAAGTGATTAGATGCGCCCGAAACGCCGCGTTTTGAGGACATCTGCTGGTCAGACGTGTAAATGCAAAGGAAAGAATCCGAACAAACAAACCAAACCTAGTTCTTTAAAATTCGGTTATGTTTTGTTCTGTCAGTGACTTTTTTATGTTTATTTGATAAAACATTTTTGTTTGCAGTTATACACTGAGAAATACTGTGTATATATTATATTTATAATTTTAAACATTTATACTTTGTCAGTTATTATATAAAACATAACAGTCCCCAAAAGCAAATTTAGTTAGATTCAGCTCACTTCCGGGTACCAAGCTGAAATATTTGTCCCCAAAATATGATTAAGTATAGGAACACACACAAACGTTTGGACTTTTTTATTTTATTTGATAGAATTGACAAAATGAAATAACATTGTCTGATGTGCCCCAACCTGTTTTTCTTGTACAGACATCCAGTAGGCTGTTCATTTTAATAGTTCAGGTCTTAAAAAGTCCCTGAAAAGCTTTTAAAAGTCGTATAGCAACCCTGCTTACATGTGATATGGTACTGATGAGTTTTCATATCATGTGAGTGTACATTCATTCTTTTTATATATATATATATTTATGTTTTTGTAAACATTTAACTAAAATATTGAGTTACATTTTTAAAGTAATTTTTAATAACCCAATAGTTGGGCTAGTCCATATTTGACCCAAAGTGTGGTTAAAACAACTTATTAGTTATTAGTGCTCTGGTGGCAGTATTTTAACTTTACAAAAAAAACATCTGAAACATTTATCTTTCCTTCTGATTGCCATCAAACCCTAACAAGGAAACAAATAGGGGAGACACTTGTCTTGTGATTGCTCGGTTTCCTCTAACAGTACAAAAGGTGAGGCTTCACCTAACAAAAAATGACTGCAGTCAGATAGTCAGCAGACAGTCAGATCTTCTCTCTTAATAAATGAAATATCACAAGCTGAGACTGGACATCAAATCAAGGTAAGACCAGTGTTAAGCCTTTTTATCCAGATAATTTTACTCAGTATGTTTAATCAAGCAACCTATCAATTATAATATAATGAATGGTGGAGGAATGTGGTGACTGTTAAAGATGTGTTCTTATAATTGCTTTACCAATTAACAAGGTAAGTTCCATCCAATTGTGTGATAAGATAAACATATAACAGATAAATCCATATTTTCAGTGTGTTTATAAGAATAATGCATTTTTTCATATTTTTTTATGGAAAATCTATTATTGTGATAACAGCTTTAAGTATTGTTTTACAGTATGCAAATGGTGTTGTGGTACAATTAGATGGAGCTTATATGTGTATCTGCAGGCATCAATGTCTTAATTGTTTACATCAGAAGTATCCATTTACGTTGTTCGATTTAGTCAGAGGAAATAATTTAATAAATGT
Source organism: Aspiorhynchus laticeps (assembly GCA_023376895.1). Taxonomy (NCBI): domain Eukaryota; kingdom Metazoa; phylum Chordata; class Actinopteri; order Cypriniformes; family Cyprinidae; genus Aspiorhynchus; species Aspiorhynchus laticeps. The sequence goes on from CM041804.1 coordinate 18,765,791, forward strand.
TGCATTTTTGCTCAAATGCCACAAGCAGGTCAGAACTTGTGTCATTAAGACATTTTGAAGGCAGTGAATTGATTTATGCAAGTAAATAAAAAAATAAAATGCATTTTCCTTTCTTTGGGCATACTTACAACCAAAGTTACATTATTAATTCACCCTAATGTTAATAATGTTATTGGGCTTAAAAAGAAAGATATAAATATAACTCACTCAAAAAGCTATTTTATTTTATTTTATTTTATTTTGTAATCCTCTCCACCACACAGGCATGGCGTCTGTAACAGTGATACTGAGAATCATAATCATGTTGTATGTGACTTCATCATTGAAAATACAAAGCCTAAGTCATGCACAGACAATGAGCGAGGAAATGCTTGGAGTAAATACATGGCATACAACGCTGGTAAGTACACTAAATGGAATGCAGCAGAACAGGGAACTGCTTTTTTCCCCATAGTTTGCATTTTGCACTCTGATAAGCCACATTTTTAATCAGGTTGAAGTCAAAACAATCTTTGCAGTTATTTGATGTATGCACACTTTTCTGTATCTGAATGAGCATGTATTGAGTGATAACTGATAGGACTTTAGACACATATTGCTACTGATAAACTTCACATCAGTTCTGTGCCTTTCCTCTAAATACCAGCCACCTCACATGGATGAAACTGGAAACAACTTAAAACAAGAACAACAGGGTGAGTCTTAATAAACGATAGGGGGCGGATTGCCCAATCATTAAACAGTTATTCAATTATTAATCTAAAGAACAATATATTTCATTACACATGATAAAAACAATTTTGAGCTTAATATGTGCTCTAAATTTTGCTGGTAAAAAAAGAAAGAAAGAAAGATGATGCATTGAGATTTGATTACTCAGAAACTGAGGAGGAAAAAGTTTTCAGCAAGATTTGTTTTCATTTTGATGGAAGCATTAAAGAAACTAGAATGGGAGTTAGAAAAATATTAAACCTAGGCTAATAGTAAGAGGGTCAAAGGAGGAGAGAAATTGTGAGACATTCATTATTTTTTTACTAGTGTGGACTGTCAATTTAAATAAACTAGAAATTTCAAATTTTTAGCTTTTACTTTATCTTTAATATTCAATTTAACAGCATCTATGGCATGTTGTTGTTTACCAAATTTATATATATATTTTAACTTGAGCCCAGGTTCTGTGTGAAGAAAATGTATGAATGTCTTTTTTTTTATTAAGATTTTTTTCTAAATTTTTGGCAGCAAATTGGAAATCATTCAAATACTTGATCAGCATCAAAATAAATGTGTCAAGGCAAATGGTACAGGATCGCCTGATGACACTTCTTAAAGGATACTCATTTCCATATAGCGTCAGCCAGAACTTCACCATAAACCATGTGAATCTCAAAACAAGTAAGGCTCTTTAGTAAAAATTATTTCTCATCAGTCATAGTGCTAGTAGTAGATAACTCATAGAATAATACACATATATGTGCAATTCTTTAGTAATTAAAAAGTGCTTTGTGCCCAATGAAAAATTGAGCTGCAATGAATGTTTATCATGAGTTAGTTTTAGTTAATAAATTAAATGAGTTACTACACTCTTAAAAATAAAGGTGCTTAAAAGGTTCTTCACAGCGATGCCACAGAAGAACCATTTTTGGTTCCACAAAGAACAATTCAGTCAAAGGTTCTTTAAAGAACTATCTCTTTCTTACCTTTTTATAATCTGAAGAACCTTCTTTCGCCACAAAGAACCTTTTGTGAAACAGAAAGGTTCTTTAGATGTTAAAGGTTCTGTATGGAACCATTTAGACAAAAAGGTTATTCTATGGCATTGTGAAGCACCTTTATTTTTAAGAGAGTAATTTAGTTAAATACATACCCCTACACATGCAGTTACTCTAAAAAATTACATATAACAGTTGAAAACACACAGGCATTAAATGTGTGCTTTCAGGGAGCATTACAAAATACTATTACATTCTGGTCTATGTTTGACAGCTCAACCTCTAAAACTGTTCAAATACACAACTGACATAAAAATTAATGCACCAAGAGGAGCCGTGATAGAGCAATTGAGGGACATGATACGTGAACAGAAATTCCCCATGTGCATCAAGAAAAGCATGAAAATATCTGGTGTGAACATCACTACAGGTAAGAGAAGTATAAACGGCGAAATGACATTCTGTCTACATTAATCAAGAAAGAAAAAATCTATATGTTCTCTAATATGTTACAATTTGTTTAATTTTTAGTGTGTCTCTCAAATTCAAACAAAACCCAGTGTAAGTGTGAGAATCAATATGTTTGGTCCCCTCAACAATGCTCTAAACATGGAGTTTGTGGCCCAAATCAAAATGATACCTGCAGATGCATCACTTCTCTTCCAGCTGACGGGGCGTTCTGCCGGCCACCACCTGGTAAAGAAGTCTCTCTTTATTTAAAATCCATGTTGACAACTGGCATTATTATAAGTCCAATGGAGGTTTTTTTTACCAGTTGATTATCTTCATCTTTGCCCAAATTTGCAGCTCCACTGAAGTCATTCAAATACACCTTTGACATAAAAATCAATGCTTCAAGAGATGCTGTGATAGAGCGCTTGAGAGCTTTGATTCTTGGACAGAAATTCCCCATGTGCATCAATAAAGGCATGAAAATCTCCGGTGCAACTATCACTACAGGTAAGAGAAGTATATAAGCAGAGTAATGCCATTCTGTCTACATTATTTTGAAAAATTATTTGAACATGGGTTCGCTAATACCTTTCCAATTTGTTGAATTTGCAGCTTGTCTCTCAAATTCAAACAAAACCCAGTGCAAGTGTGAGAATCAATATGTTTGGTCCTCTGAACAATGCTCTAAACATGGTGTTTGTGGCCCCAGTCAAAATGATACCTGCAGATGCATCGCTTCCCTTCCAACTGACGGGACATTCTGCAGACGAACACCTGGTGAGGAATAATCTGTTTATTTCCAATCCAAGTTGACAACTGGCATTATTATAGGTGCAATGGAGGGTTTCTTTTACCAGTTGATTATTTTCATCTTTGCCCAAGTTTGCAGCTTCACTGAAGTCATTCAAATACACCATTCACATAAAAATCTATGCTAGATAATTGTAAAGTGTGATGCAGATTTTGACCAATAAAATATTTTTGTTTTTGCCCAAATATGCAGCTCCACTGAAGTCATTCAAATACACCATAGACATAAAAATCAATGCTTCAAGAGACACCTTGATAGAGCGCTTGAGGGCTTTGATTGTCAGGCAGAAATTCCCCATGTGCATCAAAAAAGGCTTGAAACTCTCTGGTGCAGCTATCACTACAGGTAACAGAAGTATAAGTAGTGTAATGCTATAGTGTATACATTATTCTAAAAAAAATATTTCAGCATGGAATACCTTTCCAATTTGTTGAATTTGCAGTCTGTCTCTGAAATTCAAGTAAACCCCAGTGCAAGTGTGAGAATCAATATGTTTGGTTCCCTAAACAATGCTCTAAACATGGCGTTTGTGGCCACAATCTGTTTACATTAATCCGAAAAATTATTTCTATGTGTGTTCTCTGATATCTTAAAAATCTGTTTAATTTTAGTGTGTCTCTCAAATGCGAACAAAACCCAGTGCAAGTGTGAGAATCAATACGTTTGGTCTCCAAAACAATGCTCTAAACATGGCGTTTGTGGCCCCATTCAAAATGATACCTGCAGATGCATCACTTCTCTTCCAACTGATGGGACAGTCTGCAGACAAACACCTGGTAAGGAAGAATCTCTTTATTTCCAATCCAAGGTGACAGTTGATGCGACTGAAAAAGTCTGATGCAGGTTTTGACCGGTGAAATATTTTTGTCTTTGTCCAAATTTGCAGCTCCACTGAAGCCATTCAGATACACCATTGACATAAAAATCAATGCTTCAAGAGAAGCTGTGATAGAGCGCTTGATGACTTTGATTCTTGGACAGAACTTCCCCATGTGCATCAAAAAGGGCATGAAAATCTCTGGTGCAAACATCACTACAGGTAGGAGAATTATTCGTGTAACTGGTGTAATGCCATTCTGTCCACATTACTCTGAAAATTATTTCTACATGGGTTCTCTAATACCTCTCTTAATTGTTGAATTTGCAGTTTGTCTTTCAAATTCAAACAAAACCCAGTGTAAGTGTGAGGATCAACATGTTTGGTCCTCTGAACAATGCTCTAAACATGGCATTTGTGGCCCCATTCAAAATGATACCTGCAGATGCATCACTTCTCTTCCAGCTGACGGGGCGTTCTGCCGGCCACCACCTGGTAAAGAAGTCTCTCTTTATTTAAATCCAAGTTGACAACTGGCATGATTGTAAGTTTAATGGGAGTTTTTTACGAGTTGATTATTTTTGTTTTTGCACAATTTTTGCAGCTCCACTGAAGTCGTTCAAATACAGCATTGACATAAAAATCAATGCTTCAAGAGAAGCTGTGATAGAGCGCTTGAGGACTTTGATTCTTGGACAGAAATTCCCCATGTGCATCAAAAAGGGCATGAAAATCTCTGGTGCAAACATCACTACAGGTAGGAGAATTATTTGTGTAACTGGTGTAATGCCATTCTGTCCACATTACTCTGAAAATTATTTCTACATGGGTTCTCTAATACCTCTCTTATTTGTTGAATTTGCAGTTTGTCTTTCAAATTCAAACAAAATTCAGTGTAAGTGTGAGGATCAACATGTTTGGTCCTCTAATCAATGCTCTAAACATGGCATTTGTGGCCCCAATCAAAATGATACCTGCAGATGCATCACTTCTCTTCCAGCTGACGGGGCGTTCTGCCGGCCACCACCTGGTAAAGAAGTCTCTCTTTATTTAAAATCCATGTTGACAACTGGCATTATTATAAGTCCAATGGAGTTTTTTTTACCAGTTGATTATCTTCATCTTTGCCCAAATTTGCAGCTCCACTGAAGTCATTCAAATACACCTTTGACATAAAAATCAATGCTTCAAGAGATGCTGTGATAGAGCGCTTGAGAGCTTTGATTCTTGGACAGAAATTCCCCATGTGCATCAAAAAAGGCATGAAAATCTCTGGTGCAACTATCACTACAGGTAAGAGAAGTATATAAGCAGAGTAATGCCATTCTGTCTACATTATTTTGAAAAATTATTTGAACATGGGTTCGCTAATACCTTTCCAATTTGTTGAATTTGCAGCTTGTCTTTCAAATTCAAACAAAACCCAGTGCAAGTGTGAGAATCAATATGTTTGGTCCTCTGAACAATGCTCTAAACATGGTGTTTGTGGCCCCAGTCAAAATGATACCTGCAGATGCATCGCTTCCCTTCCAACTGACGGGACATTCTGCAGACGAACACCTGGTGAGGAATAATCTGTTTATTTCCAATCCAAGTTGACAACTGGCATTATTATAGGTGCAATGGAGGGTTTCTTTTACCAGTTGATTATTTTCATCTTTGCCCAAATTTGCAGCTTCACTGAAGTCATTCAAATACACCATTCACATAAAAATCTATGCTAGATAATTGTAAAGTGTGATGCAGATTTTGACCAATAAAATATTTTTGTTTTTGCCCAAATATGCAGCTCCACTGAAGTCATTCAAATACACCATTGACATAAAAATCAATGCTTCAAGAGACACCTTGATAGAGCGCTTGAGGGCTTTGATTGTCAGGCAGAAATTCCCCATGTGCATCAAAAAAGGCTTGAAAATCTCTGGTGCAGCTATCACTACAGGTAACAGAAGTATAAGTAGTGTAATGCTATAGTGTATACATTATTCTAAAAAAAATATTTCAGCATGGAATACCTTTCCAATTTGTTGAATTTGCAGTCTGTCTCTGAAATTCAAGCAAAACCCAGTGCAAGTGTGAGAATCAATATGTTTGGTTCCCTAAACAATGCTCTAAACATGGCGTTTGTGGCCACAATCTGTTTACATTAATCCGAAAAATTATTTCTATGTGTGTTCTCTGATATCTTAAAAATCTGTTTAATTTTAGTGTGTCTCTCAAATGCGAACAAAACCCAGTGCAAGTGTGAGAATCAATACGTTTGGTCTCCAAAACAATGCTCTAAACATGGCGTTTGTGGCCCCATTCAAAATGATACCTGCAGATGCATCACTTCTCTTCCAGCTGATGGGGCGTTCTGCTGGCCACCACCTGGTAACGAAGTCTCTCTTTATTTAAATCCAAGTTGACAACTGGCATGATTGTAAGTTTAATGGGAGTTTTTTACGAGTTGATTATTTTTTTTTTTCACAATTTTTGCAGCTCCACTGAAGTCGTTCAAATACAGCATTGACATAAAAATCAATGCTTCAAGAGACACTATGATAGAGCACTTGAGGGCTTTGATTCTTGGACAGAAATTCCCAGTGTGTGTCAAAAAAGGCATGAAAATCTCTGGTGCGACCATCACTACAGGTAAGAGAAGTACTAGTAGTATAAGTGGTGTTAAGCCAGTCTATCCACATTAATCTAAAAAATATTTTACATGGGCTCTCTAATATGTTTCCAATTTGTTGAATTTGCAGTTTGTCTTTCAAATTCAAACAAAACCCAGTGCAAGTGTGAGAATCAATATGCTTGGTCTTCTAAACAATGCTCTAAACATGGCATTTGTGGCCCCAATCAAAATGATACCTGCAGATGCATCACTTCTCTTCCAGCTGACGGGGCGTTCTGCCGGCCACCACCTGGTAAAGAAGTCTCTCTTTATTTAAAATCCATGTTGACAACTGACATTATTATAAGTCCAATGGAGTTTTTTTTTTACCAGTTGATTATCTTCATCTTTGCCCAAATTTGCAGCTCCACTGAAGTCATTCAAATACACCTTTGACATAAAAATCAATGCTTCAAGAGATGCTGTGATAGAGCGCTTGAGAGCTTTGATTCTTGGACAGAAATTCCCCATGTGCATCAAAAAAGGCATGAAAATCTCTGGTGCAACTATCACTACAGGTAAGAGAAGTATATAAGCAGAGTAATGCCATTCTGTCTACATTATTTTGAAAAATTATTTGAACATGGGTTCGCTAATACCTTTCCAATTTGTTGAATTTGCAGCTTGTCTCTCAAATTCAAACAAAACCCAGTGCAAGTGTGAGAATCAATATGTTTGGTCCTCTGAACAATGCTCTAAACATGGTGTTTGTGGCCCCAGTCAAAATGATACCTGCAGATGCATCGCTTCCCTTCCAACTGACGGGACATTCTGCAGACGAACACCTGGTGAGGAATAATCTGTTTATTTCCAATCCAAGTTGACAACTGGCATTATTATAGGTGCAATGGAGGGTTTCTTTTACCAGTTGATTATTTTCATCTTTGCCCAAGTTTGCAGCTTCACTGAAGTCATTCAAATACACCATTCACATAAAAATCTATGCTAGATAATTGTAAAGTGTGATGCAGATTTTGACCAATAAAATATTTTTGTTTTTGCCCAAATATGCAGCTCCACTGAAGTCATTCAAATACACCATTGACATAAAAATCAACGCTTCAAGAGACACCTTGATAGAGCGCTTGAGGGCTTTGATTATCGGGCAGAAATGCCCCATGTGCATCAAAAAAGGCTTGAAAATCTCTGGTGCAGCTATCACTACAGGTAACAGAAGTATAAGTAGTGTAATGCTATAGTGTATACATTATTCTAAAAAAAATATTTCAGCATGGAATACCTTTCCAATTTGTTGAATTTGCAGTCTGTCTCTGAAATTCAAGTAAAACCCAGTGCAAGTGTGAGAATCAATATGTTTGGTTCCCTAAACAATGCTCTAAACATGGCGTTTGTGGCCACAATCTGTTTACATTAATCCGAAAAATTATTTCTATGTGTGTTCTCTGATATCTTAAAAATCTGTTTAATTTTAGTGTGTCTCTCAAATGCGAACAAAACCCAGTGCAAGTGTGAGAATCAATACGTTTGGTCTCCAAAACAATGCTCTAAACATGGCGTTTGTGGCCCCATTCAAAATGATACCTGCAGATGCATCACTTCTCTTCCAACTGATGGGACATTCTGCAGACAAACACCTGGTAAGGAAGAATCTCTTTATTTCCAATCCAAGGTGACAGTTGATGCGACTGAAAAAGTCTGATGCAGGTTTTGACCGGTGAAATATTTTTGTCTTTGTCCAAATTTGCAGCTCCACTGAAGCCATTCAGATACACCATTGACATAAAAATCAATGCTTCAAGAGAAGCTGTGATAGAGCGCTTGAGGGCTTTGATTATCGGGCAGAAATGCCCCATGTGCATCAAAAAAGGCTTGAAAATCTCTGGTGCAGCTATCACTACAGGTAACAGAAGTATAAGTAGTGTAATGCTATACTGTATACATTATTCTAAAAAAAAATATTTCAGCATGGAATACCTTTCCAATTTGTTGAATTTGCAGTCTGTCTCTGAAATTCAAGTAAAACCCAGTGCAAGTGTGAGAATCAATATGTTTGGTTCCCTAAACAATGCTCTAAACATGGCGTTTGTGGCCACAATCTGTTTACATTAATCCGAAAAATTATTTCTATGTGTGTTCTCTGATATCTTAAAAATCTGTTTAATTTTAGTGTGTCTCTCAAATGCGAACAAAACCCAGTGCAAGTGTGAGAATCAATACGTTTGGTCTCCAAAACAATGCTCTAAACATGGCGTTTGTGGCCCCATTCAAAATGATACCTGCAGATGCATCACTTCTCTTCCAACTGATGGGACATTCTGCAGACAAACACCTGGTAAGGAAGAATCTCTTTATTTCCAATCCAAGGTGACAGTTGATGCGACTGAAAAAGTCTGATGCAGGTTTTGACCGGTGAAATATTTTTGTCTTTGTCCAAATTTGCAGCTCCACTGAAGCCATTCAGATACACCATTGACATAAAAATCAATGCTTCAAGAGAAGCTGTGATAGAGCGCTTGAGGACTTTGATTCTTGGACAGAAATTCCCCATGTGCATCAAAAAGGGCATGAAAATCTCTGGTGCAAACATCACTACAGGTAGGAGAATTATTAGTGTAACTGGTGTAATGCCATTCTGTCCACATTACTCTGAAAATTATTTCTACATGGGTTCTCTAATACCTCTCTTATTTGTTGAATTTGCAGTTTGTCTTTCAAATTCAAACAAAATTCAGTGTAAGTGTGAGGATCAACATGTTTGGTCCTCTACTCAATGCTCTAAACATGGCATTTGTGGCCCAAATCAGAATGATACCTGCAGATGCATCACTTCTCTTCCAGCTGACGGGGCGTTCTGCCGGCCACCACCTGGTAAAGAAGTCTCTCTTTATATAAAATCCAAGTTGACAACTGGCATTATTATAAGTTCAATGGAGTTTTTTACGAGTTGATTATTTTCATCTTTGCAGCTCCACTGAAGTCATTCAAATACACCATTGACATAAAAATCAATGCTTCAAGAGATGCTGTGATAGAGCGCTTGAGAGCTTTGATTGTCGGGCAGAAATTCCCCATGTGCATCAAAAAAGGCTTGAAACTCTCTGGTGCAGCTATCACTACAGGTAAGAGACGTATAAGTAGTGTAATGCTATACTGTATACATTTTTCTGAAAAAATATTTCAGCATGGAATACCTTTCCAATTTGTTGAACTTGCAGTCTGTCTCTGAAATTCAAGCAAACCCCAGTGCAAGTGTGAGAATCAATATGTTTGGTTCCCTAAACAATGCTCTAAACATAGCGTTTGTGGCCACAATCTGTTTACATTAATCCGAAAAATTATTTCTATGTGTGTTCTCTGATATCTTAAAAATCTGTTTAATTTTAGTGTGTCTCTCAAATGCGAACAAAACCCAGTGCAAGTGTGAGAATCAATACGTTTGGTCTCCAAAACAATGCTCTAAACATGGCGTTTGTGGCCCCATTCAAAATGATACCTGCAGATGCATCACTTCTCTTCCAACTGATGGGACATTCTGCAGACAAACACCTGGTAAGGAAGAATCTCTTTATTTCCAATCCAAGGTGACAGTTGATGCGACTGAAAAAGTCTGATGCAGGTTTTGACCGGTGAAATATTTTTGTCTTTGTCCAAATTTGCAGCTCCACTGAAGCCATTCAGATACACCATTGACATAAAAATCAATGCTTCAAGAGAAGCTGTGATAGAGCGCTTGATGACTTTGATTCTTGGACAGAAATTCCCCATGTGCATCAAAAAGGGCATGAAAATCTCTGGTGCAAACATCACTACAGGTAGGAGAATTATTAGTGTAACTGGTGTAATGCCATTCTGTCCACATTACTCTGAAAAATATTTCTACATGGATTCTCTAATACCTCTCTTATTTGTTGAATTTGCAGTTTGTCTTTCAAATTCAAACAAAACCCGGTGCAAGTGTGAGAATCAATATGCTTGGTCTTCTAAACAATGCTCTAAACATGGCATTTGTGGCCCCAATCAAAATGATACCTGCAGATGCATCACTTCTCTTCAAGCTGACGGGGCGTTCTGCCGGCCACCACCTGGTAAAGAAGTCTCTCTTTATTTAAAATCCATGTTGACAACTGGCATTATTATAAGTCCAATGGAGTTTTTTTTTACCAGTTGATTATCTTCATCTTTGCCCAAATTTGCAGCTCCACTGAAGTCATTCAAATACACCTTTGACTTAAAAATCAATGCTTCAAGAGATGCTGTGATAGAGCGCTTGAGAGCTTTGATTCTTGGACAGAAATTCCCCATGTGCATCAAAAAAGGCATGAAAATCTCTGGTGCAACTATCACTACAGGTAAGAGAAGTATATAAGCAGAGTAATGCCATTCTGTCTACATTATTTTGAAAAATTATTTGAACATGGGTTCGCTAATACCTTTCCAATTTGTTGAATTTGCAGCTTGTCTCTCAAATTCAAACAAAACCCAGTGCAAGTGTGAGAATCAATATGTTTGGTCCTCTGAACAATGCTCTAAACATGGTGTTTGTGGCCCAAGTCAAAATGATACCTGCAGATGCATCGCTTCCCTTCCAACTGACGGGACATTCTGCAGACGAACACCTGGTGAGGAATAATCTGTTTATTTCCAATCCAAGTTGACAACTGGCATTATTATAGGTGCAATGGAGGGTTTCTTTTACCAGTTGATTATTTTCATCTTTGCCCAAATTTGCAGCTTCACTGAAGTCATTCAAATACACCATTCACATAAAAATCTATGCTAGATAATTGTAAAGTGTGATGCAGATTTTGACCAATAAAATATTTTTGTTTTTGCCCAAATATGCAGCTCCACTGAAGTCATTCAAATACACCATTGACATAAAAATCAATGCTTCAAGAGAAGCTGTGATAGAGCGCTTGAGGACTTTGATTCTTGGACAGAAATTCCCCATGTGCATCAAAAAGGGCATGAAAATCTCTGGTGCAAACATCACTACAGGTAGGAGAATTATTTGTGTAACTGGTGTAATGCCATTCTGTCCACATTACTCTGAAAATTATTTCTACATGGGTTCTCTAATACCTCTCTTATTTGTTGAATTTGCAGTTTGTCTTTCAAATTCAAACAAAATTCAGTGTAAGTGTGAGGATCAACATGTTTGGTCCTCTAATCAATGCTCTAAACATGGCATTTGTGGCCCAAATCAAAATGATACCTGCAGATGCATCACTTCTCTTCCAGCTGACGGGGCGTTCTGCCGGCCACCACCTGGTAAAGAAGTCTCTCTTTATATAAAATCCAAGTTGACAACTGGCATTATTATAAGTTCAATGGAGTTTTTTACGAGTTGATTATTTTCACCTTTGCAGCTCCACTGAAATCATTCAAATACACCATTGACATAAAAATCAATGCTTCAAGAGACACCTTGATAGAGCGCTTGAGGGCTTTGATTGTTGGGCAGAAATTCCCCATGTGCATCAAAAAAGGCTTGAAACTCTCTGGTGCAGCTATCACTACAGGTAAGAGACGTATAAGTAGTGTAATGCTATACTGTATACATTATTCTGAAAAAATATTTCAGCATGGAATACCTTTCCAATTTGTTGAATTTGCAGTCTGTCTCTGAAATTCAAGCAAACCCCAGTGCAAGTGTGAGAATCAATATGTTTGGTTCCCTAAACAATGCTCTAAACATGGCGTTTGTGGCCACATTCTGTTTACATTAATCCGAAAAATTATTTCTATGTGTGTTCTCTGATATCTTAAAAATCTGTTTAATTTTAGTGTGTCTCTCAAATGCGAACAAAACCCAGTGCAAGTGTGAGAATCAATACGTTTGGTCTCCAAAACAATGCTCTAAACATGGCGTTTGTGGCCCCATTCAAAATGATACCTGCAGATGCATCACTTCTCTTCCAACTGATGGGACAGTCTGCAGACAAACACCTGGTAAGGAAGAATCTCTTTATTTCCAATCCAAGGTGACAGTTGATGCGATTGAAAAAGTCTGATGCAGTTTTTGACCGGTGAAATATTTTTGTCTTTGTCCAAATTTGCAGCTCCACTGAAGCCATTCAGATACACCATTGACATAAAAATCAATGCTTCAAGAGAAGCTGTGATAGAGCGCTTGAGGACTTTGATTCTTGGACAGAAATTCCCCATGTGCATCAAAAAGGGCATGAAAATCTCTGGTGCAAACATCACTACAGGTAGGAGAATTATTAGTGTAACTGGTGTAATGCCATTCTGTCCACATTACTCTGAAAATTATTTCTACATGGGTTCTCTAATACCTCTCTTTTTTGTTGAATTTGCAGTTTGTCTTTCAAATTCAAACAAAACCCAGTGTAAGTGTGAGGATCAACATGTTTGGTCCTCTGAACAATGCTCTAAACATGGCATCTGTGGCCCAAATCAGAATGATACCTGCAGATGCATCACTTCTCTTCCAGCTGACGGGGCATTCTGCCGGCCACCACCTGGTAAAGAAGTCTCTCTTTATTTAAAATCCAAGGTGACAGCTGACATGATCATAAAGTTCGATGCAGATTTTGACCAGTAAATTAGGGGCAAAGTATGGCTATTTTTGCTTAAAACTTCTAAACTGTGTGACCAAAAATCACAAGACTGGTCTCTTTACATTCAGAGCAGCATGCTGGGTTGAATGGTACCCAATTTTGCCATGTCGGCCATTTTGGGTGTTGGCCATTTTGAATAAAAAAAAAGAAATGCTATATTTTACGGATGCATTATGAAACTTACAATGTGTTTTCGTCAACATGCCCTGACACAAAAGTTTTGTGACATCACCACCTTGTGGTTAAAAATTATAATGAAATATCAAAAAAACACTAATCACTTCTGAATAATTTTGCCTACTGTCATGAGACTAGTCTTGATAGATTCCTTGGATCATGCCAAGAACATCAATACCAATTATGCCATAATCGGCTGAACTTTTGAATTATGTTGAAAACCTACTTTTTCAAATTCCTGCTGGACTTTTAGTCACCAATTTTCACCAAATTTGACCAAAATCATCTTTAGACATTGCTGGCAAAAATATATGGATTTCAGGTTTATAATCAAAACAGTTTTCATTTATCGCATAAACAAATTTAATGGCATGATGCCAAACTGCATCTGAGGCTGTATCTTTGACATACTAACAGCAAACTTTATGTATGTCATAGACCAGGTTTCCATCCAAGGATTTTTTTTGCGAAAAAATATTTAGCGCTTTAAAATATTTATGATATAGCTGATGGAAATGCCAATTATCGATTAAATTTCTCATGTCAAATCAAGTTTCCATCCAGTTTTTGCACTGTTTTGTTATCGACAAAGAGAATATGCGTTAAAAAAACTTTGCGAAATTTGCTGTCTACAGCCTATTTCCATCCAACTGGCCTTTTACCGATAAAATAGTGTGCGTGATGACGTCATCCCAAAAAAAACGAATTGTCGCATAAGTTTTGGTGTATCGCAAAAAAAATGCCCTTGAGCTGTTTCCATACATAATTTCACCTATTGCGTAAATTATAGGCTAGTAGCCTGTTCTTCATCCATTTGAAACAAAACAGCCTATTATTAAATTGTATAGGCCTATATAAAAATATTTTTATTAAGTGTCATGAGTTTTTTTTTTTTAATCTTAATTTGTTATAGACTATTAGATAGATCGGCTACTTTGATAATCAAGCAATAATCATAAACAGGTGCAGTTGTATTATTATTATTATTTTTCTGATTAACGTTTATAGGAAATAAATTTATGTTATTTTATTTCTCCTAACCGACGGTTGTTAAGCCATATTAACCGTTAACCGACAAGATATGTTAAATTACAATTAAATTAAATTTAAATTGATAGGTGGCTGTGACCCATTAAAAATACCTACATTTGTTTTCCAGGTATTAATTTTATACACGCAAAAAGCAGCATAAACAACATGAACGTGAGGATTCACATGCACGTCACGCCTGCACCTGCAGCGCTTCTGCGAACGGAGAACATATTATATATATTATATATTATGCCAAGCACATTTTGTTTTACATGGATATTTGAACGCGAAGTACAAAAGTTTAAATTAATTCGTTTTGGCTTGTTAGTTTCTTATATTTTTATTCTGGTTTTGTTCTGAGTTCTTTCTACCATTAAATTTAAAGGATTTGTTGTGGAGTGAGGGGAAATAAAATAGCATGTTTTTTTCAATATGTTTGGCTGACTATTTTATTTTATGACAATGAACAGGCTGCGTTGTCGAGGCTTAATGCGCCGGCACGATCACTTGATTTTTTTTTTCCTTATAAAAGTGGAAACAGCTTACAATAGCCTACTCCTTCATTTGTGGCCATATAAGAGTAAGACATTATTCAAAACTAGCCTATTCAAAATATTTATTTTATTTGTGTACATTCACAATAAAAACAAAATGTGCTTTTGTGAAAAAGGAAACAAACAGGATGCCGCTTTCTCAAGAGCGCATCGCAAAAATTAACCGAAATTCTGCATAGGCTATATGCTGCTAATTGCTGCAGGGTTTTTTTTCTTTCTTTTTGTTAATTGATTAATTATTTAGAAATATATATTTTGCATATGGGCCTATTTATTTCTTTTATACAGGTGCATCTCAATAAATGTGAAAAAAGGTGAATTTCTTTCTTGTAACTTATTTCAAAAAGTGAAACTTTCATATATTTTAGATTCATTACATGTAAAGTAAAACATTTCAAAAGTTTTTTTTTTGTTTTAATTTTGATGATTAGAGTTTACAGCTCATGAAAGTCAAAAATCAGTATCTCAAAATATTATAATATTTACATTTGAGTTTCAATAAATTACCATCCATACAGTATAAATTCTGGGTATCTCTTGTTCTTTGAAATCACAATAATGGGGAAGACTGCTGACTTGGCAATGATCCAGAAGACAAACATTGACACCCTCCACAAAAAGAGTAAGTCACAGAAGGTCATTACTGAAAGGTGTGGCTGTTTACAGAGTGCTGTATCAAAGCATATTAAATGCAAAGTTGACTGGAAGGAAGAATTTGGGTAGGAAAAGGTGCACACGCAACAGGGATGACCGCAAGCTTGAGAATACAGTCAAGCAAAGCTGATTCAAACACTTGGGAGAGCTTCACAAGGAGTGGACTGAAGCTGGAGCCAGTGCATCAAGAGTCACCATGCTCAGACGTCTTCAGGAAAAGGGCTACCAAGCCACTTCTGAACCAGAGACAACGTCAGAAGCATCTTACCTGGGCTGTGGAGAAAAAGAACTGGACTGTTGCTCAGTGGTCCAAAGTCCTCTTTTCAGATGAAAGTAAATTTTGCATTTCATTTGGAAATCAAGGTCCCAGAGTCTGGAGGAAGAGTGGAGAGGCACAGAATCCATGTTGCTTGAAGTCCAGTGTGAAGTTTCCACAGTCAGTGATGATTTGGGCTGCCATGTCATCTGCTGGTGTGTGTGTCCACTGTGTTTTCTGAAGTCCACAGTCAACGCAGCCATCTACCAGGAAATTTTAGAGCACTTCATGCTTCCTTCTGCTGACAAGCTTTATGGAGATGCTGATTTCATTTTCCAGCAGGACTTGGCACCTGCCCACACTGCCAAAGGTACCAAAAGCTGGTTCAATGACCATGGTGTTACTGTGCTTGATTGGCCATCAAACTCGCCTGACCTGAACCCCATAGAGAATCTATGGGGTATTGTCAAGAGGAAGATGAGAGACACCAGACCCAACAATGCAGATGACCTGAAGGCCGCTATCAAAGCAACCTGGGCTTCCATACCACCTCAGCAGTGCCACAAACTGATCACCTCCATGCCACACTGAATTGAGGCAGTAATTAAAGCAAAAGGAGCCGCTACCAAGTATTGAGTACATATACAGTAAATGAACATACTTTCCAGAAGGCCAACAATTCACTAAAAATGTTTTTTTTTTATTGGTCTTATGAAGTATTCTAATTTGTTGAGATAGTGAATTGGTGGGTTTTTGTTAAATGTGAGCCTAAATCATCACAATTAAAAGAACCAAAGATTTAAACTACTTCAGTCTGTGTGCATTGAATTTATTTAATACACGAGTTTCACAATTTGAGTTGACATTTTTCCTCAACATTCTAATTTATTGAGGCTAGTTAGAAAAGAACAGGAATTAAAAATAACGACAAACCAAAACGAATTAATTTAGGCTAAAACGAAACTGAAACCAATGTTGGGTCTCTCGTTCGACACAAAATCAAATGTTTCCATATTCGCGATGTATTTGAATGCCAAAATATTATTTACCCTTTATGTAGGCCTGCTTCACTCACGTTCCAATATCCACGTAAAACAAAATGTGTTGCATAACTTCACGGCGGTACGGTGATAACGCTTAATGGCACAGATTTTACTACATATTTCAGGTGACGAGAGTGATGCCAGACACGATCCAAAAGCGCAAATTTTGTTAATAAAAGTTTAATTTCTTCATTTCATATAAGTGAGTTTGTCTTTATTGTTGCTGTGTTTTCATTAAAATAAATAAATAAAACAATGAATCAAACATAGCATTTGTTTTAAAAGAGGGAAAATACCTTATTTATTTGGGTTACAAGGCAAGTAGACTATATCCATCTTATTCATTTTGCCAATAAAAGTTAGATGTTTAATATAGGCCTATGCGAATTTGCCATTGTACTAGTTTTTGGCTGATGAGTTTTAATTAATAGGCTAATAATGAACCACAAACTATGATCGTTTTAAAGAAAGGGGAGATCCAAAGACCGTTTATTTACTTGTGTTACAATGCGGGTAAAACATATTTCCCTTATGCATATTGTTAATAAAAGTTCAAAGTTTAATATAAGTGAATTTGTCACTGTACTGTTTTATTGTATAGCCTTTTTATTATTATTATTATTATTATTATTAATAATAATAATAATGAGCCAAACTAAGCATTCGTTTGAAGTAGGGGAAAATCCAAAAACCTTTTATTTATTTGTTACAACGCGGTCTCATTCGTTCTGTTAATAAAAGTGTTGAATATAAGCTACTTTGTCATTGTAGTATTGCTGATGTTGTGTGTGGGATTTTTTTTCCCCATTAAGAGTAATACTGAATCAACCTTAAGCATTAATTTTGTTCCAAGAATAGGAAAGATCTTAAATAATCGCTGCAGATGTGAGAATGTGAGATTGGTTGCTGCTGAGGTAAATAGACGCTCTCGAACTTTCTCTGCTGAATCTTTGTAATGGCTGTAGAAATGGTCGTTAATTGTTGATTTGGGTAAGGCACAGACATGTTACATATCAAAGTCAAAAGTCAGCTTTATTGTCAATTCTGCCACATGTACCGTACATACATACAGAGAATTGAAATTGCGTTACTCTCTTACTCCCTGGTGCATACAGATAACACTAAACACTAACAGTAGAACGTAAAAATACAGATAAGCACAAATCAAATATACATACATGCATACATACATACATACACAAAATGCAACTATTACAAATAAGGACATGTAGAAAAAAATAAAAATAATAATAAATAGATAAAGTGGCATAAGGCACATGGTAGATAGAGTGCAAACCAGTGAAATAAACAGAGGTCAGAGTTCAGTGGTGCGTGGTGTAAGAGAGGGGAGGGGGGGGGGCAAGGACGGGAGGGAGTATGATCAAAAAGTCATGGCAACAAACTAAGTTTAAGTTGAAACGACTTTCACAATCAATTTGATTCAAATTAATGCATGTTTTACTGTTGCTTGTTGTCATTGTAGGCTTAGGCTTCTTTTTTCTATTCATTTTAATGAATATAAAAATCAATAAAATGAGTAATAATAAATAACAAAAACAATTAAATGTCATTTATTTATTTTTAACACCGCACCGTCTGCGGGCATGGCATGCTGCGCACAGACCTCGCAAATAAAACAAAGTACTGGTTCATGCGTGCAGCGAGTGCATAACAGTCAAGTGCAGGCTGTACCGGTGCTTGAATAAAGCTCACATATGCTGTTCTGAAAGGATGTCGGGAACGGGATATTGTTAGACCGTCCGCTCCAGTTCAAATTGCACCAGAGTTACCGACCGCTGCCGCGTTTTACTCGGGAATTTATTCCCCTGTAGCAAGAAATCTGGTCGGGACTGCCGCGGTAATGCAGACCTCTACCGGAGGTGCTGTCTGTCATTAAGAGTTTATTTGTAAACAATGACTTCATCTGACTAAAATGACCATGGTTACTAAACAGATAATAATTAAGATAGGCCTATTCTATAGAGTTTGCACATAATATTTCTGTAATATGGCCAAATCAATTACAAAATCGTTCCCAAAGGAATGCACATGCTTGGGTCTACGCCAATAAGATTTGCCATGTTATAAACCAGCGGAATTGGGGGTGGGCCCCAATTGTCCAGATTGCACTCTGGAGTACTTGGTTAATTCTGCCGAAATACATAATATATTAAACAATTTTGATGCTATTAATTGTTTATGTCGCTAAGGGTGTTGCTCAGTGATACACAGAAAGGTTGGGTGAAGCGGTCATAGCCCTGCTGTATCTTGAATAAAACACAGCTGCTGACCAATCAGCATCGAGGAATGGAACTAACTGTTCTAAATTACAATTTAATAATAGGCTGTTTTGTTTCAAATGGATGAAGAACAGGCTACTAGCCTATAATTTACGCAATAGGTGAAATTATGTATGAAAACAGCTCAAGGGCATTTTTTTTTTTTGCTATACACCAAAACTTATGCTACAATTCGGGTTTTTAGGGATGACGTCATCACGCACACTATTTTATCGGTAAAAGGCCAGTTGGATGGAAACAGGCTGTAGACAACAAATTTCGTCAAGTTTTTTTTAATGCAGATTCTCTTTGTCGATAACAAAACAGCGCAAAAACTGGATGGAAACTTGATTATATAGTCACCTCACACTGACCACACCACATTAATTTTGTAACAATGTTCTGTGTGAATGGAGTAGACTAGCGGTTTTGTTTACATAAGTTACACAGTGCGCGGGTGATTTCAGCGTCTGCCGTCTCAATGAGGACATAAATGCATGAACAATATCTCCAAAACTGATCTGAGAGTCACTTCATGAGCATTTTACCATTTCATTTGATTAAAACTAGCGTCATATCATATACACACAGAACTTCACAGCATTTAGTAGAATGTACATAATACTACTATACTACTGTTGAAAAATAATAAAACTTTATTTGTTTAAGAAATAAAAACAAAATAGTTTTATTTTAATAGTAAATCCCCTTTATTTGCTCAAAATGTAAATGTTTAATTTTCATTAACTAAATCAATGTTTTATGCCTTCATCTGATAACCAGTCAAATTTAAATACACAACACAGAATTTCTGAGGGGGGAAAAAAACATTTCATAAGGCTACTGTAAGAATAAATATAAATAATTTGTATGCATTCAAATAATTATTAGACATGCTAAAACACAGATTATTAGACATGCTAAAACACAGGTAACAATAAAACATAAGGTGAGAAAAAAATAAAAATTTCATACGGCCCTAAACATTTCATTTTTGTTACACTTAAGAAATTAATGTTAAATCCTATAAGTGTCAGTCCTCTGTAGTGTGTGTCATGTGTTCCCGCCTCTTGTGTCCATATTTGGTTTGTTTCCTGTCCTTGTTTAATGTGATTGAGTTAAGTCTGTTCCAGCTGTGTTTGTCTCATTAATGTGTGTATTTTAGTTCCTGCCTGTTCAGTTTCGTCAAAGAGTATAGAAGCCCAAGAGGCGAAACTCAATAGAACGCTCCATAGCAACAGTTGCGCCCATGACACGACTGTGCCGCCGCCATTTTGGACTGAAAACTACACAAAAACGCCATAGAATAATAGGAGCCAGTCGTGCTTGACCAACTTACAATAACACATTGAAAGTATATATGTATACAGAGTTTCGCCTCTTGGGCTTCTTTGTCGGCACTCCACTAGATTCTTGCTGTCGCTATGGCAGGCATGCTATGGAAAATATCAGCTGATTTGTTTAAAAAACCGTACATTAAACCTGAAATACAGCCTGAACGATGACAACAATGTACCATCACTAGACTAGTGATAATCAAATACTTTAACCGTTTTTTTTGCAGACTTTATTTTAAAGTCTTCCCTTTTTTTTTTTTTACAAAACCTTTTGGTCTCTAGAAACCATGTCAGTTTCGGTTACAAATATTTTAAGTTCAAGTGTTAGCATTATAAACACTGAATACCAACATATGAAATTAAATTAATGACAGAAAAATTAGAAATGTTGGGTAATAAATACATAACAGGAATAACATCTTGACAGTAAACTGTTTTTGCAGTATTGTCTTATATTAATGTCCATTAAAGGAAGGAATATATATTTTTAATGTAAAAAAAAAACAAGTACAGCCAAATTTCTCCAAATTTGTTTAATTATTTAATTATGACAGACACAGCAATGCATCATGTTCTAGAGAACATGTTCATCATGTTTGTAGTGTGTTCAGGGGATTAAAACGTACAATATATATTTCAGACCTAACTTACTGGAGTAATAGTTTTTTTTTACATTAAAAATATATATTCCTTCCTTTAATGGACATTAATATAAGACAATACTGCAAAAACAGTTTACTGTCAAGATGTTATTCCTGTTATGTATTTATTACCCAACATTTCTAATTTTTCTGGAGTAATAGTAAATAATAATATGTAATTGTAAACAAAATCATTATTATGGTTTGCATGGCTAGGACCTGCAGTTCCTAAAAGGATTTAAGTTTACTACTAGACTAAAAACAGTTAAAGTTAGCAGGTGCATAAGACCGCGCTAAGTCCCACTTCAAACACACAATATTTTTACACTTTTGTGAATAATTACCTGTCAGAGTCTTTGGGAAAATGATGAAAGTCAAGATTTTCACTGTCACACTGATAGTTTTTGAAGGGGATTGCCCAACATTGCGTTCTTTTATTCCACTTTGACTTGTTATTCTGTCTATTTCTGTATATTTGTAACGTTGTCCAGTTGGAATTTTCACCCCAAAATGGCGGCCGCGCTGCCGAAGCGCCACCTAGTGGCTGTTACCCGAAAAGCATCAGAGTTTCGCCTCTTGGTATTCTATACTCTTTGGTTTCGTGTCGTCTGGTCTACTCGTTTCTCCCCGGTGTTTCTGTCTGTCAGCCTTGCCTTGTCTTGCCGTGATGTGTCATTAAAGACTATTATTTGAGTTTACGTCCTCGTCTGCGTGTCCTTGTTCCTCCCTGCTGTGTGCACCGTGACAATAAGTTTCATGATTTTAATTAATTAGACATACTTTTTGATTAATACAATTTAATTCGGCCATTAAAAAGGAGTCCAGAAAAATTAAAATGGAAAATAACGGAATCTAGAAAAATTTAAACGGAAAAAACAGAATTTAGAAAAAAAAAAAAACGGAATTTGGGAAAACATAAAACGGATTTCATAGGGCCCTACACAATGTCTTTAATTAGTTAAACCAAACTTTTATTTTGACAGGTTGCAGTGAAGTTCTGTGTGTATATGATTTGACACTAGTTTTAATCAAATGAAATGATAAAATGCTCATGAAGTAACTCTCAGATCAGTTTTGGAGATATTGTTCATGCACTTATGTCCTCATTGAGACTTGTAACTTATGTAAACAAAACAGCGCGTCTGCTCCATTCACACAGAGACGCGCAGAACATGCAGGATTCATATTTAAATTGACTTTTGCGGCTTAATATTTACAGATACTAGTCCATAATCACGATTTGATTTAAGTGTAATATTATTTTAATGTAAAAAATACAGTAAATCCAACGCCGGAACCAACACCGAAACCAGCAACAACTCCGAAACCAGCAACAACACCAAAACCAGTATCGACGCTGAAACCAGCAACAACTCCGAAACCAGCAACAGCACCAAAACCAGTATCGACGCTGAAACCAGCAACAACTCCGAAACCAGCAACAGCACCGAAAATAACACCAAAACCAGTATCGACGCTGAAACCAGCAACAACTCCGAAACCAGCAACAACGCCGAAACCAGCAACAGCACCGAAACCAGCAACAACACCGAAACCAGCAACAACACCAAAACCAGTATCGACGCTGAAACCAGCAACAACGCCAAAACCAGCAACAGCACCGAAACCAGCAACAACGCCGAAACCAGTAACAACACCAAAACCAGTAATGACAATAAAACCAGCAACAACGCCAAAACCAGCAACAGCACCGAAACCAGCAACAACACCAAAACCAGTATCGACGCTGAAACCAGCAACAACTCCGAAACCAGCAACAACACCAAAACCAGTTTCGACGCTGAAACCAGCAACAACAACACCACAGTCTGGTAAGTACCGATTACAATATGTTTATTGTAAACTAAAATTAATCTAAACACAAAGATGTTTACCTCATAATGACTGTAATTAATGCCTGAAACTAATTGGTTGGTTTGCTGGTGCACTTTTCTTTTTTTCTTTTTTTTTAATTCAGATTGATTTCATATACATTTTTACATTCAGTTGTCTGTGAATCTTAACATAATTTAAGCAAATCTGGAAGTCACAAGAAATGGCATAATCTAAGAAAACCGATTTTGTGTCACATTTGACTAAATGTGGGCACAGACAGCATCACATAAGCCACATTCTCTCGCAGAAATGTCCAGACATTTTGTATGCAATACCTTTGACAATAATCCTGAGTGGGTATTAGCACAATATATTGATAAATTCTGCCATCATCCAGTCACTTTTCAGCAATTATCATTAAGATCAATATGGCCAACCCAGCCAATAAAGGTGCATGTTTTCTCCATTAGTTCGGTTCATTTAGGCATATATAAACATATATGAATATTTGAGCAATCGAGCACACACACACACACACACACACACACACACACACACACACACACACACACACACACACACACACCAACCAGTATTCCTATCATTATGGGAACATTCCATAGACATAATGGTTTTTATACTGTACAAACAATGGTAATGGTAATGGTAATGACAGCTAGCCTACAGAGCTTGATGGTGGTATAAAAATGACAAACACAATTATTTTATGTCTAATAACAGTTTGACTTGTTTCCACATCCTAAAACTTATGGGCTAATGGGATTATGGTCTTGTCATGCTTATAAAAGCTTCTTGTATCTATATTTTATAACTTTTTTTTCCAGTAAATAGTCAGATGTCACTGTCAATAGACGAGACTTATGATGCGAGCCTGAATAACCAGAACAATGACAAATTCAAGAAATACAAAGAGGATATTGAGAAGGCAGTAAGTGTTGATTAAAAACATCTTGTACTATATGCAATGTGAATTATATATAATCTATGTTTTTGTCAGAGAATTAGTTCAGCTGTAGTAAAATTATCATGTATTTGTCAAAACTGTAAATAAGTGAATGAATGTAAAGAGAAAAGTGCTTTATATATATATAAAAAATACAGTAACTTTATTGTGATAACACAATATTAAAAGCAGTTTTTAAAAAACAAATCTGACACAGCTTTGTCTCATGTAGATTCGTAAAAGCTACAACAATGTAAAAGGCTTCATTTCTGCTACTGTCACTGGTTTTAGGTAGGATATTTTTCTCCCTAAAATTTCTGCTTGGATATTGTCATACTTTTTTTTTTTTAGTTAAAATGCAATTGTGTTTGGGCAGGCCTGGAAGTGTGATTGTAGACTTCTTTATTACGTCATCTGAGGAGATAAAGACTTCTGGGGTGATAAGCCAAGCACTTCAAACCAACATGAAAGACCTCAATTTCAATATTGATCCACTTTCAGTCGCTCAAACTGGTAAAAGAAAATGCTGTACATTTCTTCAGAACAAATATGCTAAATTATGTCAAATATGCAAGGGACAAAACACAGTAACAGTTTTTGTAGTATATGCTTCATAGAGCTGCAACATCCACATCTGTCCATATGTTCCAGATAAAAAAGACATGCGGGAAAGAAGCGCTGTGTTTCCGGAACAAGATATTACACTCTTCTGCCCTGCTACCAACTATCTTGGAACTATAGACTGGAGATTTCAAGGAGACATAATACAGCCAAGCAGTCATTATATTTTCTCACAAGGTCATCTCTACCTCACAGTCAAGAGTGTTAACATCAGTGATAATGGTGAGTCTTTGCACCCATGGTAGATCAAAGTCACTGAAATATTTTGTATATTATCTCATTTGTGCTAGATAAACATCTGTATCTAGACTTCAATTAAACCAACAGCATAAAATAAAGATGATTATAAATTTGCAATCCTGCAAATACATCAAATATATGCATATAGTTAATGTTATTCTAAATTAGTGAAATTTATGAATTCCTACATGAATTGAATGTGACAAATCTATAAATATAACTGAGTACCGTGTTTATATTGGTGTGATTACATTTTAATTGTATTTTACTTCTATATTTTATTACTTTGTAGAAACTAGGGCTGCAACAACTAATTGATAAAACTGATCATAAAAATAATCGACAATGAATTTGATAATTAATCATGTCTGTGCTTAGAAAACATCCGTCAGTCACTTCACTTTACAGTATCGCATTTCTATGGACAAAACACATCTGAAATATAGTGGAGAACACTGAGTGAGTTCCTGTGGGACCCAAGTTGTCCTAATCAGAAGAATGCATAATATTTATCACTTCAAACTAAAAAAAAAATTGATGCAGCTTGTCCTGTCAGGTGCTTTGACGTATATGTGTGCTGTTTAATGCATTTAAGATATGTTTTTTTTTCTCAGTGATTAACTTACACCTTACAGTTAATGTGGCGTGGCGGATTGTAGACTCAGAAGTAAACGCCCACTGCTATGATTGGCTAACACTTGTGTATGTTTGACAGCCTACATCCTTCATAGATGGACACTGCTGTGCTTTAGGTTTATAAAAACACATAAATACCTAGTACATATCAAACGATCCGTAATAACAAACAAAGCAGTAGTGACCATGTAATAAAAACAATTACTCACACTTGTGTGGTGCGATATCAGATCCAATATATTCAGCACAGCATTGTCTTTTAGTTTCAATCTTTCTGAAAATCCCGCATCGAATTGTGCCTTGTTTGTAAACAAATCAGCAGTAAAATGTAGTAAAAAAGGACCAATTTCTTACTGACGCAGTCTGGAACTGTAAGTTCATCAAATAAAGTTCTTAAACTTACAGGATGTTTTTATTGCACAATGACCTCTTATATGTCCAAAGATCAAGGCAATCTTGAATTCTCAGTTCATGACCCCTTTTAAAAGTATTAATTAGCAATTAGAGTTTTATCCAAACAATCAATCAAAGAAATAATCAACAGAATAATCGATTATCAAAATCATTGTTAGTTGCAGCCCTACTAGAAACTGTGAACAAAAAAATCTGTTTTGGAAGACCTGTTTGAACTTTTCTCATGTATTTGAAACTGAAATTAAATGTATGTCTCTTTTGTTTTTGTAGGGCGTTACGAATGTTTATACAATACAAACACAGGGCTACGTATAACCTGGGACAGAATTGACTATATTAAGCCATATCCTAGTATGCAAGTGCCTAGTAACAAGACATACAAATGTGAAAATCAGGAGGTTGCACTCGACTGCTGTGTGCATTCTGATTATTCAGTACGTTGGGTGCAGGACATAAAAAAGAGCAGTAAGTGTCTATCATAAATGCAAAATAATATTTTTTCTAATTCTATAAATTTAGCCTTGAAACAGCAATGTGACAGTTATTTTGAAGTACAGTATGTCAGTAGCCACATCTGTGATGTCTTTCATCTGTATCTTGTATTTCCAGAAATGGATTCTCTGAGATGTATTACAGAAAAGATTCAAATCACAGCTGAAAGTTCATGTGATAAAACTATCATATACACCTGCAAACTGGACAACACAACTCTACTTGGATTTTCATATAGCTCAAGGGCTGTGCAACTGGTTGTTTACAAACCTATACAGCAACTCCCAAACAGCCGTAAGTTCAAATACCGTTTTTACCTTAGAGGTCCCTGTTTTCATTCCTGGTTGCCCCACACAATGACGACTCTGGATGAACATGTTATCAAACTCAAATATATAAAATATGTTTTTAAAATCAGTTCTATTTTATTTTATTTTTTCATAGCTGTCACATGCTATAATGACATATATGGTTTTGGAAAAGTTGATGACACTGTTAAAGGAGACTGTGAGAAAAACAAAGTTGGCTTCAGAGAAGGAGTGTGTGGTTCTAATGGCTTTTGGGAAACTGTAAAGGACACCTGTGTGCTTCGTATCATTGAACAACTGGAACAGGAATCACAGGTTTGCTTTTCAATTTTACTGCCTTCCCTGTTGTTTATAACGCAGATTACCTGTGCATTACAATAATTATATTGTATGTTGAGTAGATATGTAAGGTAATGTAGGGAAATGACACAATTGCTCAATCCAGGATATTGCCAAAGACAAGATACAGTCTATGTACGTTTTGATAGTTTGTTTTTTCAATTTGAAATGAAATAAGCAGAAACAAGAAAATGGCTCCTTTATTCATTTTTTCGTTTGTTCAAAAAAAAAATAATAATGAAAAAACAAGATTTCGGCTCAATTTTTTGGTTTACGGGTAGAAAATGGATAAACAACTTCAAAATTAGTTTTCCACGTGTGGGCAGTAATGAGATGCCCATTTGCGTCGATTGGTCAACCAAATCTGAACCTGTGACATCTTCAGTTGTTCCTAAGTTCTGTTCAACAAAATAATAGTCCTCTGCTTTTACAGTTTGCTGCAATCGGTAGATGGCCGAACACTACCGATTCACAAGCTTTAGAGTTATTTATTATCTAGTTATTTATCAATATGTTACTTAAGCATCTAGGCTGTGCACACTCATAACGTAAATTGTGGGAAAATGAAACTTTTCCATGGCTATGATTACAGTACAGTAGAGGTCTGCATTCCCACGGCACCCAACCAGATTTCTGCACTCAGGACTGTTGCACGCACTGCACGCATGGACCGCTGCTTTTTGCGTCATGCATTTTATTTGTGGGGTCTGTGCACAGCATGTGCATAACGGTCCTCAGAGCAGGCTGTACCAGTGGTAAATATACAGTAAATATACTCAATAACAACAAAACGTTACAAAACTCTCTTGTAAAATAAAGAAAACAAACAGGCTGTGCTTTCTGCTGTCTCAGTCATCGTGAACTTCTTTCTGATACGCGTCAAAAATGAACCAAAACTCTTGAATCACAGACATAAGAAAACATGTCTATAGAAAGCTTAAAATGTCTACTTTTAAAATGAAACCATTTAAATTGAAAACAATTATTTTCTGTTTATGTAATTCGTATGAAACCAACGAGAGGTGCAGTATGTTTATTATTATTACCAACGAGAATTCAGTAATATTTTTATAAATATTATATTTGGGGTTGTGTTTTTCCCAACTGTGTTTTTATGTAAAAAATCCTTTCTGGTGTCGTTTGTAATAGTGAATGAAAACATGTTAGCCTACCTGTTTTTTTTTTTTTAAATGGGCATAAATAAAATGAGTAGGCTAAAATCAGCAACCGTGAGTATCATTCCATTTTGTTGTAGATCACATACAGTAAACGTCAAATGCCATTTTACTGGTTATAGATCAAGTAATTCATTTCAAAGTCAAGTAATTTTTTTATCTTGTAAGCTCCGCTAGCAGCCTAGTGAAGCTACATGACAAAGAATCCACAGGATTAACAACCTCGGCTCGCCTGCACATCTCTCCCTTTCCCTTTCAAGGAAAGTCTGTTCACTCGGCGGCCATATTTGCATTTTTTGCAACACCTCCGGGCAGCTTAAACAAGACCAATTCCTATCTAAATGAATGGGGGAATCCTGAAACCTCAAAAACTGCCTGAACTGTTTCTGAAATGAACTGTTTCTTATGCTCAATTAGCGTTTTAAAAGCTTATTTTTCAGGCTAGACCAGCCAATGCGCATGCACAGTCGTAACTGGTCTAGCCTCGTTTCTATGGGAACCAGAGATTCTAACGCCTGCTGCATTGACGCAATGACTTTACCAATCAGCGATTGGCTCTTTCATTTAGAAGGTGGGACTAGTTTCTCCCATTCATAATTATAGGAGTGGACCGTCTTTGTATTTCTGTATTTCTATAGTCTTTGACTGAGCTTGCAGTTGCCGCGTATCGGTACTGTAGGCTACAAAAGGGACGAAAGGAGAAGGGTATAATTGCAGCCTGTAGATCTCCAAATGGGGGCGGGAACTCCAAAACGGGGTGGGTGCTCCAAAATAGGGCGTGGCTTCCTCCCATTGACAGACAGGCACATGACACGCATGCACATTTTTTTCTTCCAATCAACTCCGCCCCATAGCTGATTCTAAAGATGTTATTGGTTGTGTCATTCACAGTGTTAATTTAATTTCCTACACTATGCTACAAAAAATGCTAACCCCTAAACCTACCCCACACCTGACCCTAACCTTAACCAGTGAAATTGGCTGCACGGCGGGATTGGCGCTGAAAAGAAAGTTGCAGTTCAGGAGATAAGTAGTTAATAAGATTATGCAAAATGATCGCCGAGTGGGCCGTTCTGTAATTCCCCAACTGGACCTCACCGGACAATGCCACCTTTTTAGTTACACCCAGCGTCACTATCCCCTCCTACCCTGCGAATTTCAAGCCCCGGGACGCCCCCGTTGCTTAAAACAAAAGGTGTGTTCGACTTGAAGCGGCGCTGTGAAGAATGATCAGTGTATGACATCAAAGTACTGCGAGAGCGATTCGAAAGCATAAGGATCCGTCGGCTCTCTTATTGCTCTCGCAGTACTTTGATGTCATACGCTGATCATTCTGTGCAGCGCTGCTTCAAGACGAACATACCTAAAGCGATAGAGTAAAATCTTTCCCCTGCGCTGCACTGGGACGGCTCGCGGGAGAGCTCAAGGTTCAAGGTTCTTTATTATTTGTCACATACACAATCATACAGGGTATAATCAGTAGTGAAATGTAGGTCAGGACAGGTCCGCTCAATGGACAGTGCAAAAAAATAAAATAAAAAATGAAACATAACACAAGAGAATATATATAAATATAGAATAAAATAAAATAAAAATAAAATAAGGAGTAGAATGTGCAATGAAATAAAATAAAATGTGCAATAAAGTCTACTGTGGATTTAATAAATATTAATATAAACAGGGATGTGCAAGAGGAATGTGCAAAACAGGTTGTACCGGTATGTACACATAGCAGCAATGCGGATGATGGAGAATAATGAATGTTTTTACAGTTTATTAAATTGAGTCCTGTAGATATTATGAGACTGAGTTTAGGAGACTGATGGCCTGAGGGAAGAAGCTCCTCCTCAATTTCTCAGTTTTTGCCATCATGCTCCTGAAGCGCTTGCCAGATGGCAGCAGAGTGAAAAGACGGTTACTGGGGTGATTTGAGTCCTTGATTATTTTTGCAGCTCTGCTTTTGCAGCGTTTGAGGTAGATGTCCTGCAGAGAGGGGAGGGCAGACCCTGAGATGCGCTCAGCTAAGCGCACGACTCTCTGCAGAGCTTTGCAGTCCTGATTTGTGGCGTTACTATACCACACTGAGATGCACTGAGTCAATACACTTTCTATGGCCCCTGAATAGAAAGTTTTCAGGATTGCTGGTGAGACCCTGAATTTCCTCAGCTGTCGCAGATGGTACAGTCTTTGCCTGGCTTTCTTGACCTGTGTTTGAATGTGTGCAGTCCAAGTCAGGTCCTTGGAGATGTTTACACCGAGGTACTTGAAGCTGCTCACCCTCTCCACAGGGGTCCCGCTGATCATAAGAGGAGTGTAGGGCCGCTGCTGTCTCTTCCTGAAGTCTACAATCAGCTCTTTAGTTTTGCTCACGTTCAGAGAGAGACAGTTGTCCTGGCACCATGATGTAAGTCTCTCTACCTCACCCAAGTATGCGGTCTCATCATTGTTGGAAATGAGGCCCAGAACCACAGTGTCATCAGCAAATTTAACAATAGAAGTGGAGCTGTGAGAGGACACACAGTCGTGTGTGTAGAGAGAGTAGAGCAGGGGACTCAGGACACAGCCCTGCGGGGCTCCTACGTTCAGGGTGATGGAGTTGGAGGTGAACTGGCCCATTTTCACCACTTGTGGTCTGCCGGTGAGGAAGTCTTGAATCCAGTCACAGAGTGAAGTGTTTAGGCCGAGGTCTGAGAGTTTGACAGCTAGCTTGGTGGGGACTATAGTGTTGAAAGCTGAGCTATAGTCAATGAATAGCAGTCTGACATAGTTGCCATTTTTGCTGTCAATATGTGTGAGGGAAGAGTGCAGTACCTGAGAGATGGCATCATCAGTAGACCTATTTGTGCGATAGGCAAACTGGAGAGGGTCCAAAGTAGCAGGGATGGAGGAGCATATGTGTTTCTTTAAAAGTCTCTCAAAAACCTTCATGACTGTTGATGTGAGGGCAACTGGGCGATAGTCATTCAGGCAAGAGGGTTTACTGTTCTTAGGCACAGGGATGATGACAGATTTCTTAAATGAGGTGGGGACCACAGAGGTAGCAAGGGACTCATTAAAGATGGAAGTAAACAAACCAGCAAGCTGGTCGGCGCATGATCTCAGAACGCGGCCAGTAATCCCATCAGGTCCGTCGGCTTTCCTGACGTTTACTCTCCTTAGTTCTCTCCGAACCTCATCCTCCGACACGGTGATAACATGATCAACATCGCTGCTCTGTCCGCTGCTTCCTGACGCGCTGATCGGCAGAGTCGTGCCGCCATTACATTCGAAGCGGCCGTAGAAGGTGTTTAAATCTTCAGCCAACAATGGATCTGCTCTCACCTCGGCGGAGGAGTTATTTCCAGAGGAACAGATGGTCTTCAGTCCCTGCCACATGCGTCGAGAGTCATTGAGCTGAAAGTGTGACTCAATTCTCTCCCTGTATCGGAGTTTAGCAGCTCTAACTGCCCGTCGGAGAGCATAGCACGATGCTTTGTATTCGCTCATGTTTCCTGACAAAAGACCGGCGTTGTATGCTCGTGTGTGATTCTTGTTTATATCATTAAGCAGAGGTTCAAACTCCGGTCCGAACACCACTGGCCACGAACCTTTGTGCTCCGCTCTCACAGAGAATATTGATTTATATAGCATATTTTATTTTAAATCAACTAGAAACAATGTTTAATTTATAAAGTTTTATTTTGAAATGTAAGTCAATAACAATTGGCTGAAGCCAGACCCCGCCCCATTTTGGAGGTTCTGCCCATTTTTGGAGTTCACGCCCCATTTTGGAGATCTCCAGTCTGCAGTTATACCTGTTTGGACGAAAGGGGCGTTTCAGCGCCCGCCCACACATTCGAAACAAATATTGAAGCATAATCTTTTTTTTTTTTTTTTTTACCCATGGACAATTGTTTTTACCCAAAAATACGAAAAATTCAGCTAAATTTTCAGTTTTCCATTTTTATACAAAACGTAAAAACAAAAATCAAACCTTTTCTTATTTCTCTTTTTTTCTTTTTAAGTAGAAAATCAAATGTCCAGAAGATACACGGACCCAGATATAAACAGCAAAACCCTTTTTTGTTCTATTTTTCAGGGTTTAGATGCTGGAACATTAACAGATTTTGTGGGTAAAGTGAACAATGCCACAAAAGACAACGAAGAAGCAATAGTTCAATCTGAAGCTACAGTTTCAGCAATGGTGGAAATACTTAAGAATATTGCAGATGTCACTCAAACTGTTATGCTGGATGAAGGTGTGATAACGGTAAGTAAAATTTATATTAGATTACATCCACAACTGAAGTGAATTGCCGTAGTATTATGTAGACCACAGACTAGTTGACTTGAGTTTTTAGTAGCAGTGTCCATGAATCTGTGTATTCTTTTTTTTTATTATTATTCAGTAGTATCACCTAAATGTGGTGCCTTTTAACATCTCACATCATTTATCTTACAGAATTTCCTCAGTATAGTGGATGTCATTTCATCAGAGACAGTGAGACCTGTATGGGAACAGCTAAATTCAAATGGCGAAAGCCAAGGCAACAGCTCTCAACTCCTGAATGCCATTGAAATTGTTATAAAATCGACATCAGACACCAATTTCAACATAACAAGTCCAACCAACTCATTCCTGTTCAAAAAAGTAACCACATCCGAAGACTTCAGGGAAGTATTAAAGCTCAACTCAACAGCTGAAATAATCATCCCGGATATTGCATCTAGTCATAAAAACGTTACAATCACAGCAGTGGCCTTCTCCTCCCTGGGCAACGTTATGCCTGCAAGAAATCGTACCGATAACCAAAATAAAACTGAAAATGTCATCAACGGACTGATTGTTGTAGTGAATACAAGCGTATCTATCAACAACATACAGCTAAACTTTGAAAAACTCAGAAATTCGGTAACTCTAAATAATAATTCAGTAAACCTAGGGAACCCCCAATGTGTTTTCTGGGAGTTCAACCTTTTTAATAACACCGGAGGATGGGACTCAACAGGATGTGAGGTCATACGGGTAAACGGCAGTGTCACATGTCACTGTAATCACACCACTTCGTTTTCAATACTGATGTCCCCTTTTGCTCCTGACGATCTTGCTTTGTCTGTCATTACGTACGTTGGTGTTGCTATTTCATTAGCAAGCTTGGTTGTGTGCCTTATCATCGAAATAATCATCTGGAAGGAAGTATCTAGAAACTCTACATCACATGTTCGGCATGTATCCTTAGTCAATATTGCTCTTTCTCTCCTGATCGCTGACATATGCTTCATTATCGGCGCTGCTATTGTAAAGCCTGGAACGGACTTTACTAATTCATGTAGTGCTGCAGTGTTTTTCACCCACTTCTTCTACCTGTCGCTGTTCTTCTGGATGCTGGTCTCAGCCCTTCTTCTCCTCTATCGCACCACAATGGTCTTCTCTCAGATTTCCAAATCGGTCATGATGGCATTAGCCTTTCTTTTGGGCTACGGTGCACCTCTCCTCATCTCGGTTATTACCGTCGCCTCCACTGCTGGAAATAAACACTACGTCACACAGAAGGACGCATGCTGGCTGAACTGGGACCAGTCCAAGGCCCTTCTGGCTTTTGTCTTACCAGCTCTGTTCATTGTGGCTGTCAATATAATTATTGTAATAATAGTTTTGGTGAAAATGCTCAGGAGGGGAGTGGGACAGAGCAACAGAGACGAAAAGAACACCTTGGTGACGATTCTCAGATGTGTGGCCATTTTGACACCCATCTTCGGCATCACTTGGGGTCTTGGCTTGGGCATCATGATAGAGCCTAAAGCTTTGGCCATCCACTACTTGTTTGCAATCTTCAACTCCTTGCAGGTATAAATGTTCACTTAGTTCACTTAACTTTTCAACATCAACTTTAAAGGGGTAATTCCTTTATAATTTACTCACGCTCAAGTTGTTTCACACCTGTATGAATTTCTTTCTTCTGCTGAACACAAAA
This sequence comes from Aspiorhynchus laticeps, assembly GCA_023376895.1. Taxonomy (NCBI): domain Eukaryota; kingdom Metazoa; phylum Chordata; class Actinopteri; order Cypriniformes; family Cyprinidae; genus Aspiorhynchus; species Aspiorhynchus laticeps. Next base: position 18,799,734 of record CM041804.1, read on the forward strand.
GAAGACGTTTTAAAGAACTTTAGTATCCAAACAGTTTCTGGTCCCCATTGACTTCCATAGCATTTTTTTCTTCCATTCTATTTAAGTTAATGGGGACCAGCGACTGTTTGGATACCAATATTCTTAAAAATATCTTCTTTTGTGTCCAGCAGAAGAAAGAAATTCATACAGGTTTGAGGGTGAGTAAATAATGACAGTTTTCATGTTTGAGGTGAACTTTCACTTTAAAGGAATATTCTGGGTTAAGCTTAATCAACACAACGTGTTGTACAGTGTTGAAGTCACACAGAAGTCACTTTCAAACCAATCTGCTTTCTTTTGGTTATCATGGCAAATTAGCGGCTAGCTTAAACATGCAAAAATCTGTGTGGGGAAGTCTTTTTCCCCAATACCCATTTTCCCCCAATTTCCAATATCATGGATTCCTATTGAAATGCTTGGATCTTGCCCACAAAAATTTGCTGAACAAAATGACCGTAGCTTTACTGTGAGTCATTTACCAATTGGGCCAATCAGGCCAAAATCAGTTTTAAAGGGTTAGTTCACCCATAAATGAAAATTGTGTCATTAATTGCTCACCCTCATGTTGTTCCAAACCTAGAAGACCTTCGTTCATCTTCAGAACACTAATTAAGGTATTTTAGAATAAATCTGAGAGCTTTGCATAGACAGCAACGCAACTACCACATTCAAGGCCCAGAAAGGTAGCAAGAACATTGTTAAAATAGTCCATGTGACATCAGTAGTTCAATCTTAATTTTATGAAGCTATGAGAATACTTTTTGTGTGCAAAGAAAACAAAAATAAAGACTTTATTCAACAAATTCTTCTGTTCCCTGTCAGTCCTAACGCAGGAGCCGGCGTCCTGATGTAGAACCTGGATGCGCTGCACCATGTTTACAAGCAAAAGCCACACGCTGTACATAAAACAGTCGTCGAGGACGGCTTGCAATTTTTTTGCCCATCCTTACTTATTTGAGCCAGAATATATAGACAATAACCTAAGAGAGATGGACGTTCTACATCAGAACGCTGGCTCCTGCGTCAGCAGCACCACACACATTGTACTCTCGTGAACATGAACAGAAGAATTTGTTGAATGAAGTCGTTATTTTTGTTTTCTTTGTGCACAAAAATATTCTTGTAGCTTCATAAAATCAAGATTGAACCACTGATATCACATGGACTACTTTAACGATTTTCTTACTACCTTTCTGGGTCTTGAACGTGGTATAAATGAATGAATGAATGAATGATGCATTTATATAGAAATATCTTCATTTGTGTTCTGAGGATGAACGAAGATCTTACAGGTTTGGAACGACATGGGTGTGTAATTAATAACAGAATTTTCAATTTTGGGTGAACTATCCCTTTAAATGGTGTGGAAAAATACACTGTCTTTGACTCTTTAGTACGAAATTAAGTCCAGTTTTACAGCTTCATTGTCATGACAAGATAATGCCGTAAACCCTAAAATGACACCAAAAATGTGTTTAAAAAATTCACAGCTCATGTAACACAAACGTTTCAAAAAATAATTAATTTAAATGTTTTTATAAAGATATCATTTAGTTCACATAAACTGATTTCTTACAATCGACCACAAGCTCACATTCAGATCTGCCTCTATCCAATCAATTTGGATGGTTGGATGAGGCAATTTTTTTTTTTTCAATAATCCATCAATATTATACCACAAATGCTGATGTTTAAGCTTAATTTGTATTAAACCTGGAATATTCCTTAAAGGATTTATTCATTTCACATCATTATCACAGTTTTTAAATAAAAAAAAAAACTAACTTGTATGACCTGTTCTCTAATTTCAGGGCTTCTTCATACTGGTCCTTGGAACACTGATGGAAAAGAAGGTAAGAGCTGAGTTTTCTGCTTTATGAGCTGTGCATGACATTCCTTTCTAAGTATTTGGTGACTGAGATGCTTGCTTTTTTTTTTCCTAACAGGTTCGGGAGACACTTAAAGAAAGATGGAGAATCACTAGACACACTGGATCTTATGCCACACATGTAAACACATTTCCCTCATTTATTATCTTCAGGTTTTTCATGCAAAAACAGTTTGATAAAACACAATGTCATCTTTCCTATCATAGACTTCAAGCTCTGGAGCCCATTCCAATGGCAGAAGCAGTTCTTCCACCAGAACGACTCTTACCAATGTTTTCAACACCCTTATGAGAAGAGGGAGGCGTAAGTACAGTACTGCACTGTCTCTTGATTTCTTCAGCATATCGCCTGAACTTTCAATGTAACATTCTTATGTTTCACAGATGCTGGGGCAAATTCCTCACACAACTCTAGAGCATCAGAAAGTTTTCTAAACGCTTAGAAGGTTCAGACAGGCGCCTTCATTTCCTGTCAGTATGTCTTTGTAATGCTGGGTCCAGTGCCACAGGCACAACTTCATACTGAAAAAGTTTGATTTCTGTCTTTCCATATGCTTGACTATAACTTGAATATTCAGTACTTTTTTCCTGTTTTCTATTAGTGATCCAGATTGACCAATTTACAATAAAATATTTGTTTGTACCAAAATAAACCTTTTATGTGTACACACTGTTTTATGAAAACAGAAATTACATTCTGGTTTCTGTTTGAACCCTGTTTAATGTACCAACACCATTGTCCTTTCTCTATTAAATTCATAAATGAAAAACACCTGTTTTTAATTGTGATTATTAGGGGTGCTTGCTATCAATTGTTTGAAAATTGTTCTTTTCAGAATACAGAAAAACATTTATTCTACTATATTGAAATATTTTATAAAAATAATAGGATCTGCTTTTCACCCTGCAATACATTTACTGTTGAGTTTAATAATGCTTGAGCTGAGATCATAAAAATCATAATGCAACAATACAACAATAATTTCAGACATTTTCACAGTTTTCTTTTTTTTTTAGGTGCAGATTTTATACAAATTTGTCAATAAATAAATATCTGATACAAATACATTAGCACAGTTTAGGTTTTATATTTAGTATTATCATGTTTATAGCTGTGCAATAAATACATGTGCACTTACATAATACATTCATAACGGAGGCAGCGTAGGGCATTTGCTTATGGATAACCACAAATTCATCTGATTGACAGTTCTACATGCAGATTTTAAATGACAGTAAATAATTTTTACATTACAGTTCCCAAGTTATAGTATAACTTGTAATTAATATAAAATAACTGTGTTGAACAACCTGCATTTTCCCATTGTGACAGCTATTGTAATAAATTACATTAATGTGTCCTTTGTGGAACGTGGAGATCGCAGTTTCACAAAGTGTTTCTTTGCAATTCTCGCTCCGTCCTCTAGAAGGTGTTGTGTCTCTACTCCACAGTCTGGCCTGTCTTGCTGGTAGAATCAGTTTTGATGTTTTGCCCTCCTTCCTGTCTTAGGCCTAAAAGCACTTTACTTAAGAGCATAAATTATATCTGGCCAAATAAATTAAACAGAGTTTTCAGAGCCACAGTTCTTGTAGGGTAGTGATGATTTCCGACACCTGTGAAGTATAAACCAGAACATATTTAAATATTCAATGAATGCTTCCATTGTCATTGATTTACAAAAGTTGCCTGATAATATCACATTTAAAGTTTAAGTAATTAAATAATTTAAAATGTCGAAATAAATTCAAAATAATCAATAAACAAAGCAGTTGCTACTTGAATAATAAAAGCCTAAACGCTGTATTCAGGATTTTACCTGTTCTTTAAACAGCAGTACATCAGTCCGACAATGATTCCCAGTAATAAAACTACACCACAACTGATTCCAATGACTTCATCAGGACTAGACAATTGTTGGGTGTCTAAAATAGCATGTTCACAGCGCATACCGCTGTACTGTTTGTCACACCTAAAGACAGTAGAAATCACATTTGTTAGGAAGGTCTTGGAATCCATCGTTTAAAGACCCTATGAAATGGCCTGTTGACTACAGTTATTTTACTACATGTTGATTCCTGGTGAAACAGGAAATTTGGGTGTGACATATCTAAGAGATCATCCCATTTTGTAAACATCCACAAGGCTTTATTCACATCACAGCCACAACCCAAACTTTGCAACTTGCTAGTCAGCTAATCAAACAAACATGAACTAGATAATCAAGACCTGATCAGTGTCAATTGATTGATGGGATCTTTAATGTATTGAGTTGTTTTTGGTGGCTGGTCTCACCGGCAGATGGGGGTGTCCAGGTCGGAGGAGTAGGAACATGCACCGTTGACACAGAATCCCTCATGTTCTGGACCGCAGGGCTTTTGAATAGCCAAAACTCGCGGTTCCTCTCCACTTCCTACTGATAGACACCCACACACACCCAGACAGTTAAGCATGAAGGATTGTGCTTTTAATGGATAGGCATTCAGACTTGTGTCCACATGCCAAAGAACCTGCATTCTTAGCACAGTGCATATTTGAAATAACATGTTTGCTCATTTCATATAAAACAAAGGATCACACTTTATTTCAGTAGCTAGTCCACTTTTAGACATTATACTAACTATAAGTAACTTAGCAACTACATGTCGACAAACTATAATTATAGTATATATACAGAGAGAAAGAGATAGATAATAAATTATATTAAAATAGAAAACAGTTCTTTTAACTGTTTTACTGTAATTTTTGATCAAATAAATGCAGCCTGGTAAGAGACATTTTTAAAAAACAATAAAAAGTCGCAGTTGAAATAATTAAATATAATGTTGAAGTACTTACCGTCACTGTGTGTTGTGTTGTATAGGATCGCATCTTCTGACTTCTCCTTAGTGTCTCCAAGTCCAGAGAAGAGAGCTAACACCACCATCAATCCAAGTACTGATAAGAGTTTTAAGATTACATTTTAGAAACTATACTTCATCTTTAAAGTATTAGACAGTTTGTTGTAAGCTCCTTATTATCTATTTTGTATTATTAAAAGTATTATGACTCACCCTGATAGTGCAAACACCTTTTATCCACTTGTTGTGTCATGTTGTGGCCCAAATACCGGTTCAGTTTGACTGGAGATTCTGGATATGTCCGGTTTTCCTCAAACTTCTGCTGCTCTCCAAAGAAAGAGGTTTTTCCCCACAATTTATACCATCCTTCTATATCCTTTTCTGCGTCACTAATGGTAGCCAATCATTTTAACTAGTGACAGGAACTGCAGTGATTCCAGAGTCTTTTGCCCACACATGTACAATGCTCCGCATCACTTCCTGGTCCACAGGCAAGCAGCGTGCACAGGCATGTTTTTGCCCCCACATTTTTTTTCAGTGTCCAATGTATTTGCCTGCAGCTGCAAAAAACAGGCTTCTGACATAGTTATTGGCACAAGTGATATTAAAGAAAAGTCTAATTACAGATACAGTCAAAGTATCATGTTAGTGGTTAAATATGTTTTACTCACACTCATGTCCCATTACACTCCTGTGACATAATGAAAGCAAGAAGTATTCCCAGAAAAAAAGCATCTTATTTTATTATGCTTTGCACATTTTTACACATTTTATTCTTTTTTTGGGTAGTCGCTCTTGTGTTTTTTATTAATTACAATTAAAAAATAACCTTTCTCATGTACTAAACTCTGCAGTCTATATAACATTTGCCTGTAACTTGTAACCAGCAATTTGACATCATATTTAGCTGTTGGACACAGTGTAGATATATTCTAATTGGCAAAAAAAAAAAAATGAGAATCAGTTATTTCGTATTTTTAAGCATTTATGTGGGAAGACATAATTTAGCAATTAAATATTTTAAAGATTTGGAAAGATCCATTCAGGACATTTATCTCAACAGCAAATTGGATATGTTAAGTATTTCACATAACAAGCGACAATCTTAAATTATTGGCACGGTCAATGATCTAACTGATTTCCCAACTTCTAATTTAGTTTTTTTTTTTATTTTATCTGTAATCAGATGGCGGTTTGATGTTGGATCAATGCCATTTGGTACATTATCCATCGCACGGTTTTCAAAAAAAAAAATAGAAAAGTCAAAAGTCTTGTTTTATGCTTCACAGGAGGAAGCCAGACAGGTTTGGAATGGCATGTGGGTGCGAGTGAATGAAGAGAATGTTGTTTTTTGAGTAAACTATGCCTTTAAATCTTCCATGAGCAGATTTCTTAATGAAGACTCTTTCATTCACAGCTTCTTGTAAACCACATATATTTAAGAACAGCAAGAATCAAATCCCTTTTGAGTCACAGACTGAAATAAGTATATTGATTTCTGAAATGAAATCCTTAGCAATACTAGAGCCTTAAAAAGGGATGGTTTACCAAAAGTGAAAGTCCTGTCATCATTTATTCCCTCTCATGTAATGCAAAAGATGTTAGTCAGAATATCTGAGCTGATCTCTTTCAGACAATAATAGCGAGTGGTGGCCAAAAATGACAAAAAGCACTGTAAAAGTAGTCCATATGACTTCTGCCGTATCTCTTAAATCTCATTCAGATTTGCATATATTTCCACGCCAAGACATGTCACGCCACGTTTGACGTCAATGGCGCCAAACGGCATGGTTTTTGCTTGCTATTTTGGAGTTTCACACAGGAAGGGAGGATTTCCATTTAATAGTGACTAAAAATTCTGGTCTGTTCCTCATACAAAGATATTCTATTTTAGAACTTCAGAAGCATGCAAGTAGCACAAAATACTGTGACTTCACTTTCAAGTCATTTTTATGTCTTAGTTTTTTATAGCGCAAAATATGTCCACGAAATGTCTCTGGGAAACATCGGAAATATTTAAATTTATATTTTTTATTGGCAGCTTGAATGTAAAGGACCCAAAATGCCAAAAAAAAAGTGTTTAATGTCAAGAACATGCCATAAATCACACTAATAAATAAAGCAGAAAAATAATATTAAATACTTCATAGGGCTAAAAATCATACATACAAGCTATTTATACCAAAACTAGGATTTTTTTAAAAAACAAAAACACATTTATGCATGATAAACAATATATAAATAATACCTTAAGTAGGTAGATGAATAAATAAATATTAAATACAGCAGCATCCTTGTGTTATTTTTTGCCATTTTATTGTTTTGAATTCAAACTACACATTTAAAATAATTTCCTGAGAAAATGTATTAATGTCCCGTATGTCTCAATGTCAACAGATTCATCTGTCAGATATCCGAGAACCATCTATTACCCTGTCATGAGGCCACCTGTTGAGCAGCCAGTCAAGTTGTACCGAAACTCTCTGTGAGGATGATGCAACTAAGTCTTCCGGCTTCACTCATGCATTGTCAAGGAGGTAATGTTACACTTGCACAGTAAACCCTCCTTATTTTCTTGGCTCCGACAAAATAATACTGTAGCAAAGGCGACAGCTCCTTAGAATCAGTTAAGAGGCATCTCTCTAATTTTGACAGAGTTGAGAAATTAGGGTGTAGTTTCTGTCATAGCCATGCATGGCTGCCGTGCCAGCTAGAACAGCCTGTTACAGCTTGCCGACAGGTAGGGAAGGATGTTGTAGAGGAAGCTTGCAGGGGCTTGCGTTTATAATCAAGATATGGTCAAATAGTGGCAATTAAAGTATCCAGACTGAAGTGCTTGTATCTTGTCCACCCATAATGGCAGGTTTTGTGTTTGTTCAGTATGTTGGAGCATTTTTGGCAGCAGTGACTGTGTTTTTCATTACCATGGCGATGGTCATTGGGCCGACTCCTCCAGGCACAGGAGTGATGAATCCAGCCTTCTCCTTCACAGCTGATTAGGGAGACAAAAACAAACCGTGTCTTAAATAACACTAAGAGCTCTGCCTAAGCCAAGAATTTCTTTTATACTTCCAAGAGAAAAGAAATCAAACTATAAATCATGTTGCTAAGTGACTTCCAACCAACACACTATGAGCCAAACAGAGCCCTAGAGGGATTGAGACATGATCAGATACACTGACTGACGCACATGCAGAATTATTATAACAGATCACTCAAAAATGAATGAAATTCTGGCATTCCAAACCCATACTATTTACCTTCCTTCTCGACAGAGACTGAATTATAAATCATTATTCAATATATTTATGAATTGCACTGATTTGGTTTTCAAGTTAAACTCACTGACTCTGACTTCACAGCTCAGTGGAGGGACAAACTCTGGTTTCACACAAAGCTGACTTCAGCAGACTTGTAACAGTTTGTTTGTTACTTTTATGGTGATTTTACACCCTTTTTGAGGCTTGAAGCTAATCACCTTTTGTGATGGTCATATGGATTTGGAATGACATGAGGGGGAGTAATGAATTGGGTTGCACTTCATTTTAAGGTGGTTAACAAACCATTAATTATGAATTTGCCTCAATAAACTCCTAATTTGCTGCTTATAAATAGTTAGTAAAGTAGTTGTTAAGTTTAAGTATTAGGGCTGTAGAATATGGTCATGCAGAATATGTGCTTTAAAAGTACTAATAAACAGCCAATATGTTAATAATATGCACAGTAAGCAACTAGTTAATAGTGAGAATTGGTACCTATACTAAAGTGATACCAAGAATTGCAAATTCCATTTTTGGATGAACCATATCGGTGTTGTTATTGTTTACTAAAACTATTAAAAATTAATGTTTTCATTAACTAAAATAATGCTGAATTAAAATATAAATACTTGATGAAAAACTTGAAAAAAAAGAGAAATGCTGAAGTTGAACTACCAAGTTATCAAGTCAATAAAATAATAAATTACAGCAAAACAATAAATAAATAAAAATGACAAAAGAACACATCAAACTGACTAAAACGTTAAATTACATTTAAAACTGAAAAAATTAAATTACAAGAAAATTCAAAATATGAATAAATACTACAATAGTATTAAAATAATACTAAAATAACACTAAACCAGTACTGTAAGAACTCTAAAGCAGTCGTGTGTCACTTACCTTCAAAATCCACATCTCCAACAAGACGAAGTTTACCAGTGACTGGGTCCTTCATGCGGTTGATGCCGATATCAATAACCGCAGCTCCCTCTTTTACCATATCTGCCGTTATTAAGTGAGGCACACCTGTTGTTACAGAATAAGACCAACCGTTCACAAAAACACATTCTCTTAAGAACACAATATTTTATTTATCTTATTAAATGATTAATATTAATACATACTATTACAATTTTAGAATAACAGAACACAGGTTTGAATAAAATACAGATAATGTTCAAACTCATTCAAACTTGATTTGTACTGTATTTCTGAAAAAATATCTGACTTAATATGTTGCATAACCAAAGTCTAAGTAAAGGATAATACAGTCAGCTAATCATTATTACAAAATGAACATGGCTTACTCTACAATATCCTACTTATTTCATGGCTACTTACCAAATAAATAAATAGATGGATGAAATAAATTAATAAACTATACGGTTTAGCTGTCATTACACAATGATATTTGACCACAGAATGCACCTATTGACCAATCAAAATTGAGTATTCTAGACAGCCATGTAATAATATTACAGAATACCTGACCAGGACACAAAGAGCTGACCTGCAGCCGCAATCACTATATCAGCCAGACTGGCAAGTTCCTTCAGTCGTGGTAGAGGAGTGCATCTATGAGCCATGATAACCGTGGCATCACCTGAAAGATATAATACTCATCAGTTGTATTTATTTATTAGTTTATTTAATCATTGAATGTAACATAATATGTTTTTAGTTAGTTAAACATAGTTTCAGATTTAACATTTGATTGCCATGAACACCTTTCCAGTATATAATTTCTAGAAAATCAATGTTAAAACATTTAAACATTTCATAGTATTTAATTATGTGCAGGCACCAGGAAATTCATGCCATTTTTAAAGTGCCACTCCCATCTTTTATTCATTCCACACATTCTTTTACAAGAAATGTTCATGGTTATTGGTTTTTGCTCACCAGAAAAAAGATTACATTCATAAGCAGAAATTCCCAGAATATGTAACTGTACACCACCACATCAACTAAAAGCTATCAAATGTGGCTAATCACGGGTTACATTCATTGGAATCAACTTAGCTACTGTAACTCCACAGGTTCTAACTAAAAATGACGGGAATGATTACTAATAATGCAATACTCAACCTGTCACAGAACCTCAACATTAGACATATTTGCCAAAGGATTTGCCAAAACCTTGAAGTTTATTCAGGTAATTACAGGTTCACCTTGTACAGGTGCTGGTCATATAATTAGAATATCATCAAAAAGTTAATTTATTTCACTAATTCCATTCAAAAAGTGAAACTTGTATAATGTATACATTCATTCCACACAGACTGATATATTTCAAGTGTTTATTTCTTTTAATTTTGATGATTATAAGTGACAACTAATGAAAACCCCAAATTCAGTATCTCAGAAAATTAGAATATTGTGAAAAGGTTCAATATTGAAGACACCTGGTGCCACACTTTAATCAGCTAATTAACTCAAAACACCTGCAAAGGCCTTTAAATGGTCTCTCAGTCTAGTTCTGTAGGCTACACAATCATGGGGAAGACTGCTGACTTGACAGTTGTCCAAAAGACGACTATTGGCACGTTGCACAAGGAGGGCAAGACACAAAAGGTCATTGCAAAAGAGTCTGGCTGTTCACAGAGCTCTGTGTCCAAGCACATTAATAGAGAGGCGAAGGGAAGGAAAAGATGTGGTAGAAAAAAGTGTACAAGCAATAGGGATAACCGCACCCTGGAGAGGATTGTGAAACAAAAACCCATTCAAAAATGTGGGGGAGATTCACAAAGAGTGGACTGCAGCTGGAGTCAGTGCTTCAAGAACCACTACGCACAGACGTATGCAAGACATGGGTTTCAGGGTCCATGTCAAGCCACTCTTGAACAACAGACAGCGTCAGAAGCGTCTCGTCTGGGCTAAAGACAAAAAGGACTGGACTGCTGCTGAGTGGTCCAAAATAATGTTCTCTGATGAAAGTAAATTTTGCATTTCCTTTGGAAATCGGGGTCCCAGAGTCTGGAGGAAGAGAGGAGAGGCACAGAATCCACGTTGCTTGAGGTCCAGTGTAAAGTTTCCACAGTCAGTGATGGTTTGGGGTGCCATGTCATCTGCTGGTGTTGGTCCACTGTGTTTTCTGAAGTCCAAGGTCAACACAGCCGTATACCAGGAAGTTTTAGAGCACTTCATGCTTCCTGCTGCTGACCAACTTTATGGAGATGCAGATTTCATTTTCCAACAGGACTTGGCACCTGCACACAGTGCCAAAGCTACCAATACCTGGTTTAAGGACCATGGTATCCCTGTTCTTAATTGGCCAGCAAACTCGCCTGACCTTAACCCCATAGAAAATCTATGGGGTATTGTGAAGAGGAAGATGCGATATGCCAGACCCAACAATGCAGAAGAGCTGAAGGCCACTATCAGAGCAACCTGGGCTCTCATAACACCTGAGCAGTGCCACAGACTGATCGACTCCATGCCACGCCACATTGCTGCAGTAATTCAGGCAAAAGGAGCCCCAACTATGTATTGAGTGCTGTACATGCTCATACTTTTCATGTTCATACTTTTCAGTTGGCCAAGATTTCTAAAAATCCTTTCTTTGTACTGGTCTTAATTAATATTCTAATTTTCTGAGATACTGAATTTGGGGTTTTCATTAGTTGTCAGTTATAATCATCAAAATTAAAAGAAATAAACACTTGAAATATATCAGTATGTGTGGAATGAATGTATACATTATACAAGTTTCACTTTTTGAATGGAATTAGTGAAATAAATCAACTTTTTGATGATATTCTAATTATATGACCAGCACCTGTATACTATAAGGCTATGAGTCTTACACAAAAACAAATGGAAGCAGAAATGATTCAGGGCTGCTACTCTAATTATGAAAGGAATTTCATACATGTTAGAGCACAAACCTATTATAAAATTTCACAACTCACTTCAAACATGGCTTGCATTTTACCTGTTAAAATCATCAAAATCTTGCACAAACCTAATCACTGACATCTATATAAATGAATCCTCTAACAATTATACAGTTCCAGAAAATGAAAAACAAAAACCATCCGGTCTCTCCCTTTCCTTTATTCCAAGAAGCAAATCAACTTGAGTTAAAACATGAACTGATCTTGTTTTTGGAGACATTCCAATCAAAAGTTATGATGCACTATCAAACATTTTTCAAGGTGAGATAACTATTCAACTATTACAAAACTATTCAACTATTATAAAAAACTACTCAAAACTATTTAGGAATAATAGGTTCAAGCTAATATTTTAATCACTGTTTAATTCAATGCAAAGTAATAGTGATTTTTGAAAAAAACATGTTTACTTTATATGTATTCTGTTTTCACATGCAGTATAAGTGGATTTTAAAACAAACAGTATACTACCGCCTATTATATATTTTATATCTAACATATAACTACATGGTTAAGGATGAATGTTGTTTTCTCAGCAGTTTTCCATTACTGCTTGAGAAGGTTATTACAGGTTATTGGTAAAATGCTTATTTTTGATAGTAATCATGTGACAGCCTGCGTCATCAGTGGCAACATCCAGAGTTCATTCTGTGAATTTGTAATTCGCAATAATCTCACTCCCCTTTAAAAAGCGAGGTGACTGGGTTGTAGATTATTGATTGAAATTCTGAAAATCTGCCTTTTGAAAACATCGCAATGAAAAAACAACAAAATAAAAACAAAGTTTTACTTTTCACAGAATGATCAGTTTGCTGTAACTACTTATACTTTCAAACCAAACACTGTTGATAAAAAACAACGCTACATTCATCTTAAAATCGTAAAAAACTTTTTTTTGGGAAATGTAAGCACTGGTGTAATTTCTTAAACGTAAATGTTCATGAATATTGTAACAAGAAAATTAAATAAAAAAGGGTTAAAACTGAGTATAGTGCAATGTGAATTGTAGGATGCTGCTTGGCACTCCAACTGCAAGCACATCTATTTATACTATATAAGATTTCAAAAATAAAAATACAAAATACTAAGAAAAAAAAAAAACTAAGGTAATGACACAAATCTCACCTCCCGGCCGTTCATGGGTTCTATCCGAATGCAGCAGCATTGCGATAGGCATTCCTACATTCTTGGAGCGCCCAACAACAAGCACATTTTTTCCAACTGTTTCAATGCCTGAAAATTAATTATTGGAATAATTAATATTTTTCAATTTTTTAAAAGGAAGCCTCTTATGTTCACCAAGTTTGCAGTTTAAAAAAAAAAAAACTGTGATATTGTGAAATATTATTACAATTTAAAATAACTGATTTCTATTCAAATATATTTTTAAATATTTATTTCCTGTTATGGCAGACCTAAGTTTTTTTTCAGCAGCCATTACTTCAGTCTAATCATTCTAATACACTTTGGTACTCAAGAAACTGTTCTTATTAGTATCAATGTTAAAAATAGTTTTTGCTGCTTAAAATCGTGGAAATGGAGGTACCATTCAAAAGTTGTTTTTTTAAACAAACATACAAAAAACCTCTTATTCAGCAAGGATGCATTCATTTGATCAGTAACAGATCAGATCAGAACAAGTAACAATAAAGGCTATGCTAGAAAAGATTTCAAATAAATGCTGTTCTTTTGAGCTTTCTATTCATCAAAAAATCCTGAAAAAATCCATTGGAGTTTGAACAAAAATATTAAACACCAAAATACTGATAACAATAACAACCATTATTAATAACTGATCACCAATAATAATTAGCAACATATTATAATTCTTAAAGATCAAGTGAAACTGAATACTAGATTGATGGCAGCTGAAAATTCTGCATTTTCATCATAGAAATATATTTAATTTTAAAATATATTAAAATAGAAAAACAAATATTGTGATAATATTTTACAATAATTAATGTTTGTATTTTTTAATAATAGAAAATGCAGCCTTGGTGAGCATAAGAGACTTCTTTCATAAACATTAAGAAAATGTTAGGTATCCCAAACTTTTGACCGCCAGTATAGAATTTGAGTAAACATTTATAACTCAATTACACAAATGCCCAAGGGATGGAAAAACCATCAAAATACAGATATGATTGCAAAGTAATGTTTTCAAATGTGTAAGTAATATAAACTGACATCAGACACTGTTGTTATACCTGCTGCTAACTAATGTAATCATAGATAGCCCAATCACATCTCTGCTGGGGATGCAATATGAGATGGCTGAGAAACTATTCTACAACTCAAAGAAGATTTTAATATCAGTTCTCTGAAAGCTATCACAAACCCATTCTTCTGATGATTTCCCACACTGCCGCTGCTGTGGCTGGCACCATGCACCTCTGGTCCAAGCAGAGTTTCCCAATGTTTACTATGTGGAATCCATCAACGTCTTTTTCTGGGGCGACAGCATTGCATATGGCTCTCTCGTTGATGTGCTCTGACAGAGAGAGATACATTCAAAATATGAATTCACTATTGCAAACCTGATCCAGATACATTCAGCAAGTTGTGGTTTTATTATAGTCAAGTCAAGTCAAGTCACCTTTATTTATATAGCGCTTTTAACATACAGATTGTGTCAAAGCACTTAACAGTATCAAGTTGGAGGATAGAGTGTCAGTAATGTATAATAATAAGATTAAACACTCAATTTTCAGTTAAAGGCATTTCATTATTGAATTTAGAGATGTCATTGTCTAGCTCAGTATAGTTTAAATAGTATCTGTGAAATCCAATTGACGATAATCGCTAGAAATTAAGTGTCCCCAACTGAGCAAGCCAGAGGCGACAGCGGAATAGAAAACTACAGTACTTTCAACATTAGATTTAGCTTGTTTCACTACAGTAAAGATCCTAGTAATGCAAGACCAAATTTTTATACGCAATTCACATTTTATATCAGCAGTTTCACATTTTTGATCCAGTAGAATAATACATTACCTGGAAGAGGGAGTTGTACCAGCAGCCCACTGATGCTTCGGTCTCTGTTGAATTTGTCTATCTGTTCCAACATCTCTTCCTGAGATACTGATGATGGCCTGAAGATTGTGCTGCTTGACATGCCTTATCAAACAAGTACCATTTGAAGAAGTTGAGTTTTGTAAACATATAATTCATAGTGTACTGTAAATGTGACTTTATGTAAAATTAAAGATGTTAAAGTAACATTAATGCAGAAAAATAGTTGTCTTTGCTTTTAAAAGTAACTTTAAATCTTTATATAAGTTGTTCTATTTTTGATTCAAAGCCAACCTTTGTCTGAGACAATATTTTAAGGCCCTCCTATTTAATGTGATATGCATGGAAGCCTGTTTCTGCCACAGAATAAAAAAAAATGACAATAAATAAGCTAATTACGACTTTTTATCTCACAGCTCGGACTTTGCAAAATATAAACACAGGATTGTGCAATAGAAACTCCGAATTCTGACTTTTTTCACAATTCCACGTTTAGAACTCACAATTCTGACCATTTTTCTCACAATTTTAAATTTACATCTCACAATTGTTTAATAGTTTTAGCCATAAAAAAAAGGTAATTGCAAATGTTTTATCTCAAGTCTGATTTTCTTGCAACTGTGAGTTTATATCTCAACATTTTTACATTTTTCTCGATTTTTACATCTCAGAATTGTGATAAAAAAGTCAGAATTGTGAGATAAAAAGTTGCAAGTACCTTTTTAATGTTTTATTCTGTAGTGGAAACAGGCTTCAGTAGTTATGTAACTCTGTTACATCTGTTGTAATTTAAAAAAAAAATACGATATCAGTATGTATTTTTGTTTTTTTTACCATTTTAATTAAGATTATGTTAATTTAAATAAAGATTTATTGGGGGCCATAAGTTTGCAGAGGCCCCCAAGTGGACCTCTTGCTGAGAACCATTGCTTACATATTAAAACGTTGAAGTTTATATTGACTTTGTGTGTTGCTCACCAAGCAGTGAAGCTGTTCGGGTTTTGTTTCTCACGTAAGTGAGGCTGGCATGATCATCTCCCACCAGGATGACACTAAGATGAGGTCTCCTGGTGCCTTGGGCCACTAGTTTCGCTATATCACTCTGGACTTCTTTATGGATCTGCCGAGCAAGTTCTGTCCCTGAGATCACAGTGGCAGCATGTCTGTGACAAACATAACATATATGTAACAATACACTGTGACAGACACATGGAAAAATGATCAAAACCGTTATAATCAATATGTAATGCATTTAAATCTCTGCTTAAGCATCTCATTGACAGTATCGATGACACCCACATGGTGGCGGAATACTCAAACAGAAAATGTATTTGCTGAATGAATCGACCTTCTCAAGCAATGACTATATGCCCTGTATGTCATATTTATATAGATACACACTCTCCAAACCGGATGATATTATGCTGCTCCCGTAAGAAAACGCGTGTTTTGCATATGAACGCATGCAAGCTTTGTTTATCTACACCGGGGGGGGAATTCAGTCCTAACCTTTTCAGTGACTGACAAAAAGGGCTTCTCCGGTTGACTGTTTTCAGATTAATCCATCGTTTTGATCGACAATGCTGGAAATATGATGTTAATGTCTGTATTCTAGTATAATTCACTGTTAATGCGGTGGAAGCTGCCATAGTAACTGATCACCTGCTCCTCCTCACAGCTCACGCGTCACACTCAAAACAAAACTATTTCCGGTTCTGTGTTAAAAAGACGTAAAACGTCTGCAAAACACAATTTATCGCATTGTCTCTATGTGATATAAAAGTCCAACATAAAAATAATAATTTAATGAATACACGTAGCAGGAAACAACGCAAAAAAACTGACCTAAAAGCCGGCACAGATCGTAAAACAGCCAGAGCAGACAAAAAGCCAGGCATGTGATATATAGATCATGTAAATATAATCTCTGAATATATTGTAACCCAAATTATTGAAATTCTGAAGTGAATGCAGTTATTCAGAGTGACTTAGTTTTGGAGCTCATTTCAGCCTTATTTGCATTCATTTATTAATACTTATTATATTATAGACTTTATTTGTAATTATAACAAAAAAATTAATTAAAAAAACGGCTTTGAGTTTTTAAAATCTTATTGATTTCCGTAACATGGAAATCCACTATTTTATAATTCACCCATATTGCCAGGGTTTTCCATGACCGTGGGAAACGTATCATTTTACTTAAACTTTAACTCTTCTATTGCTGTCTTGTAAGCACTAGTTTTTCCTTCAGGAAATGCAAATCTGGAATGTATTATGTGTTGAAACCACTGATCTATAATAGAGTCATTATATATAGAGCAGTGGTTGAAACTCAATAGACCTACAGTGTTCGCTTTCCAGGCCATTTACCAAAGTGTAATATCCTGGAACAAAAGGATTAGAACCATTTAGAAGTAAAACATGGCAGTGCCAAATACACAAGACTTTAAAGAAAGTGAAAAATGGAACAAATGAGTTTTGTAATTGTCTACTATGCTGCGGTTGTCATTCTATGACCTATAAAACTAACCCAAATATATTCTTACCTAACCCAGGGCAGATTGCAATATACTGCCCTGAAACAAATGATCTGTGCCCAGATTCACAGCTGACACATTCTATAAGCTTATGAGATACTATTAAGCCCACTGGATAACTGTGGCACAAAATGCTATGTATCAGTGTATGTATGTGTGTGTTTTTTAAACTTAGAATTATTCCATGTCCTGATCATTTGATTAAACACTAAGTAAGTTACTAGGTCAATGTTTTTGATGTCCAAATGTTCTTCTATGACAGAGAAGGTGGCTGATGAATAATGTGTTTTTGTTAAGCTCTATAGCTCTTTAGTATGCAGCCCTTGTCTTCTATGCACAGGCTTCATCAGGGCGTTTTCTAAAAGAGAATCCACTATATAAATGGAAGGAGGGGGCCAAGGTTTTTCTATATGACCTGCTTGGATTTCACCAACATCCAGTAGTCTGTTCGAATTTTACATTTACATTTATGCATTTAGCAGATGCTTTTATCCAAAGTGACTTACATTGCACTCAAGTTACAGTTTTACATTTGAGCAGCTCTTGCTTTCCCTGGGAATTTTATGTTTTTCTAAGACACAGTTTGTCTTCTTGACACTTCTGACCAATGCCTTGAGGGAAACAAATTGAACTAGTTGGTCTAGCTTTTTATTTTTAATTACATAAAACTTTTGGTCTTGATTAAGAAATGGATATTTTAGCCTAAACAACAAAGAAAAGGTCATTGCCCAGTGACCGTATTTTGGAAATGTCAAAAATAGGCCTATTGCTCATGTACATATTCAGTTTATGTATAAAACAAATCCATCCACCCATATTTTTCCAGCAGTCAGTCAGTCAGTTTAGTCATTTGACTTTCTAGGTATGTGTACCAAATACAGACTAAATTCCATAGTTTACTTTTAGTCTAAAGCTTCCTATCATAGAGTTTGAATTGTTTGAGTGTAAAACTATTATATTTTGATTAAGAACTGTTTCACTTCTACAATATTTTATACTCCAGTGAATTTCAGTGTAGGTTTGTTTTTGAAATTCTCTATATAAAACATACCTTGTACAGGCTTTACAAAGCCTAAGGAGCCCCGTCTACCCTACATTGCAAAATGTGAACACCAGTGACCCCAAAAGACCCATGTGTTCGCAACTTTAACACACAAACATCCCGTGTTTGTGTATTTGTAAACAAACACAGTCATGTGCAATGCTGCAGGTTCGTTAACCTTTGGTATGCTGCTCCGTGCGTCAGCGTGCTCGAGCGCGGGGAGCATAGGGTTAACAGTAGCGTGAGAATTGTGCCAGTCTTCTACAACTCATTCAAACGTATATATGCCACGCCCTCGAACGTACTTCCAGGGGCTCGACCAATTAGAAAGAAAGAATTTCGTCGTAGACATCTGCCGATGGTCAGATGACTGAAAAAAAAACTATTTAAAACTCTAATGAGCAACCTGATACAGGTTCATACACTTGCCTGACACCTCTTAGTGAAGGATTAATTCATAAAACTTCCTCAGTAACTCCAGTTTGTCAAAAGAATAACGGAACTATTTTAAAGCCCTGAACATTATGGTAGAAAAATCAATAAGAATTGCACTTTGCTTGTTATGTTTTATCCTGTGCCCTTCATTCAGTGCCTTAGCCGCTACACCCAACGAGAACGCGCAACTGAAAGGTAAGAAAATTGTCTTTAGTTTGTTAACTAATTGCTGTTTAATGCTTTTAAATGAAGTAAGTGATTACTTTAGTGTGCAAAGTCCCTAAATGATTTATGTTTTTACTCATTTCTGTTTACAATCGTTCTTTTCAGGGACAATGGCTAACAATAACTCCGATTTCAATCAAACTGTGAGAAAGATAAAGTCTCACATGCTCACGTTCTAACGACGTGAATGAACCTGTCAAAGAAAAACGCCTAAAATTAGTGAATTGAAAGTTTAAATGTCCGCTTTCTTGACGAGTCGATGTCTCACAAAAGTAAAACCGGACAATCCACTTTGTCTCGGATGTGCCTTTTAAATACCGCCCAGAGAAGTCCACGTTTTATCACGCATCTGGACTGCCGCGTTGTCGACCGCAGTGACTTTTTGGTGAAAAAATATTTGACTTTTGAACGACTTTTTGACTTTTGAGGGATTTTTAAAAATAAGCAATTATTGTAACGTTTGTGAAATTAAACGTTTGGAATACCGGGCAGTGCTGTAACAGAATTTGTTCAAACGTTTGTTATTCTGTGTTTAGCTCAATTTGATTTAATATTCACGCATATATTTGTTCCTAATTAGTTTAGAAATCTAAATCTTCAGTTGAAACATACCCGTTTACACATTCATTTTCATGGTAATCAGATCCCAGCAGGCACAAAACAGGCACACAACCTCATAAGACGTTGGTATTTGGTTAAATTTTGGTTGCGACGTCGGGTGACCAAAATCCAATATAAATCCAAAGTCTAATGTCAATGTTAAATTGATGTCCAATACCGACGTCAGCTGACGTTGAGATTTGGTTGTTTTTAGGTTGTGTAACCAAAATTCAACGTTAAGCCAACGTCAAATTGACGTCAAATATTGACGTCAACCCGATTTTCATTTTCAACCAAAATCCAACGTCTGTTTGACGTCATGTCCAACGTCAACCTGACGTTACATAGACGTCTGGTGCCTGCTGGGATATATATTTTTCCATCACTCCCCGCGTGATGCAAGTAACATTTTAATCGAAAAGCAACTAAATTGTAAAATAAAATATAGAGCAAATACATAAAACCACTCTAAAAACAGAAGACCATGTCTGTATGCATTAATCCTATAAATCCTTTTTACAAAGACCTAAACATTCTCAGGATGGTTTTTATTTGATTTCTCCTTTTCTAATTGGTTAAACATGGTGTTACATGCTACCGAGTTTTTCCTTACTTGGGTTGAAAAGTCGCAGGTTTCTTCCACTTGAAAGTGTGCAGACCGTTTGTAAACTCAAATCGAGTTTGGCATTCCTGAAGTGTTTAACTGGTTCATTAGAAAAAGTGTTCTGCATTTTCCCCTCTCTCTACAGTAGCTCAATTGTTCAAGCTAGTCATTAAAACGAGATGTTGTCACAAGGCTTACCATGACTATACACCAGACTCAACACCTTATGAAACAGTTAAGCGCTTTGAAATGCCTCAAGCACCTGGTCTTAACAATATTATATGAAGAGTTTTGAGATTTTACATAAACATATATTCATGGTTTTGCTATTTATTCTAGATGATGCTGAGGACAGCTTCTCAATGGATCCAGTGCTACTTCATGACCGAATCAAGTACAACATGCGAAAGTCTTTGGATCTTGAAGACGACGGCTGTTACCTCCAACCTGGGAAAAAGGAAAGCATTGAGGAGTGTGGCTTCAATACCACAGTCAAGACCATTCTGATCATCCACGGCTGGACGGTGAGATTCCAGATCATCATGTGGCTAGTTTTAATATTTGGTTCGATTTTTAAAGATTTTGTCACCCATAGCCTTTGAATCTTCAGAAGGTTCCTCATTTTATCTCTGATGCAATGCTGGAGGTTTTCCAGAAATAGTATAACACAGCTGAAATGTTCTTTCTTCAGTGTGCCAATACTTTCACTTCTCAGATGTGAAGCAAATATTAGGGTTTCACACTTGATTGCTGGAACTTTGCGGGTTGGGTTTGGTAAAGGGTGTGGTATCTTTCACAGATGAGTGGGATGTTTGAGAGCTGGATGCACAATCTGGTGGCTGCTGTTCAGAGACGAGAGTCGAAGGCTAATGTGGTGGTGGTCGACTGGCTGGGCCTGGCCCACCAGCTTTACCCTGATGCTGTCAACCATACCCACCGGGTTGGGCAGAGCATTGCAACCCTTTTGGACTGGCTCCAGGTACGTCTACATTATACATCCTACTGGGTGTATTTGTTTCTCTTTGTGGGTGTTTGAGAGAACTGGCAACCGTGAAAACTCTGCTTGTGGCCTTGGACATTGGGTCTTTGTTGGTGTTATTCATCTTTTCTCAGTACAGCAGATGTCCTGGCGAAGTACAATTAGTTTTTTTTGTTTGAGATGTCAGGAGTTGCCCAAGGCATTGTGGGTGTTCTCATGGAACAATACATATTCATGCATCGTAGCTGGGTTCCTTAGACCATGAAGTTCTTTTTATACAGGAAAGATGCAAGCAGTGTAAATGAGCAGCTGACCATATTAGCCCCCACATTCGCGCACTAATGCCCCAGCTGGCACTGAGAATGTTACAGCAATGTGCATGAAGCATAATGACTATTTTACATCTTAAAGCTGCTTTCATCAGGGATATAAAAAGACGTTTAGAGCTTTCGTCCTTGGATGAATAGTAGTTTCTTTACTTTTTAGAACACTTCACCTTTTGAATTTAGTCAGATGATTAGTTGGACTCGGCGCACATAAATAAAAATAGAAAAATATTTGATATTGATTAACTTTTATGAATGTTTATAATAATAATAATAATAATAATATTATTATTATTATTATTATTATTATTAGTAGTAGTAGTAATAAAAAAGTTTAGAGATGTTCCCCTGGATAAATAATCATTTTACCTTTTGAATTTAAATGGACATGGCATGAATGAACTAATAAATATTTCCCATTCAATATAAAAATAATTTAGAGCTATTCCCCTCAGATTGACAATATTATTAATCTAATCCGTGTCTGTTTTTGATAGGAAGAAGTACAGCTACAACTTGAGGATGTGCATATGATTGGATACAGTCTTGGTGCTCATGTTGCTGGATATGCTGGAACTTTTGTAAAAGGAATTGGACGTATAACAGGTGAGATTTAGATTTACGTTGATTGTTGGAACAAAGCAAAAAAGAAATTGCTCTCTTTTTGTATACATGGAGGCCACCTCTAAATATATGTTGTTTTTGAATAGGTTTAGACCCAGCTGGCCCCATGTTTGAGGGGGCAGAGTCCCACAAGAGGCTTTCTCCAGATGATGCGGACTTTGTCGACGTCCTGCACACATACTCACGGGGAGCTTTGGGCGTCAGTATTGGGATCCAGGAGCCTATTGGGCACATTGATATTTATCCCAATGGTGGGGATGTACAGCCAGGCTGTTCCTTAGGAGATGTGCTGTCCACTGCTGCTGCAGGAAGTGAGTGCTTAAATTTTTTTTTTTATTGTTTTAGCATTTTCCAACTCTTCCATTTTACCAAATCTGTCATGTCACCACACAGATTTTGTGGAAGTCATGAAGTGTGAACATGAGCGGGCAGTGCATCTCTTCGTTGACTCCCTCATGAACAAGGACCACGTGAGCTATGCTTTTCAATGTACCGGCCCTGATCGTTTCAAGAAGGGCATTTGCCTGAGCTGCAGGAAGAACCGCTGCAACGGCATCGGTTACAACGCCAAGAAAATGCGCAACAGAAGAAACAGCAAAATGTACCTGAAGACTCGTGCAGTCACACCTTTTGGCGGTAAGTAATTAAAGCCTCTTTTATCTGAAGTTACATGATGTCATGATGAGTCACTAAAATGTGGTTGTTTGCTCAATCCTCTACAGGTTACCACTATCAGATGAAGATGCATGTGTTCGACAGAAAGCACGCAGATGATACAGATCCTACTTTCTACGTCAAACTACACGGGTCCCAAAATGATACCAGTAACCTCAGTGTAGACATGTAAGCACGTCATGATTAAGATTCCCATTATATTCTCCCGTTTACTGTTAACATCATTTATATGGGTTCTTTTGAAGATTAAAATTAATTTTTGAAGACCTGGCTTCTGTTTTCACAGTGCAGATGGAGTTGGTCTAAACCTCACAAACACATTTCTCGTTTTCACTGAAGAGGGCATTGGTGATCTGCTGAAGATTTCTCTTCGCTGGGAAGGCCCTTCTGATTCCTGGTCATCTGTGATGAAACACCTCAAGTCATCGTTGTGGTCATGGTCAAGCTCACAAAACAAAAAAGTTCTGGAGGTTCGAAGGATCAGAGTCAAAGCAGGAGAAACGCAGAAGAAGTAAGTGCTGTCTTGGCACTTATTGGTTGTGAATTTGTGAATTGCCTCTTTTTTTTTTTTTTTTTTTTTTTTTTTTCATTAACTGATTGTTAATATCACAATACTTAATTCACAGGTTCACCTTCTGTGCTGAAGAGACAGAGATATCGCCTGGGCAAGAAATTACATTTATTAAGTGCCGTGATGGCTGGGAAGTGAAACCTAGAAAACGGTATGTATGCATATCTACAAATTATACATTTTATCTATTATGCTTATTTATTTATTTATTTATTTATTTTATTTATTTATTTGCAGATTGCACTACTGAGAGGAAGCGCTGTTACCTAGGGACCCAAGGTGGTGAAAGGCCTGAGCACTTTTGTTAGTTTTGGTACACATTTGGTGGGATAATGCACCATATTTGTTTGGTTGGGTAGAACACCGCTTGTGCTGCTCAAATGGCCAGCTCAGAAGGGTGATGACTGGTTACTGGACTTGCTCAGGGCATTTTTTTTCTACCGTTGGGATGTTCTGAATTGTATGAGATTGTTTTGATAGTATTTGTATGTTTTCTACTGTTGCGCTCAATGACCGTTTTGTGGATCTCAGACTTTTCCTTAACAACGCAATACTTGTTATATATATTTTTGTATGGTTTTTAATTTATGAAGGAACAAGCACTGTAAAACCAAGCTTATTTATCAACCTAATGCACACCTTGTACCAAGGCATAAATGAATTCTCTCCCAAGTTACCCAGTGACCACTTTTATGCGTGAATGTGTCTGTGGATTTCAACAGGAAGGATTTTGTGAATTCACAGTATTATTTAAGGTCAGAAGAATGGAGAGAACCGCTCTATTTGTCTTCATAAAAATGTTGTACATTTTGTGCCTTGTTCTGTACATGTTTTATGTATATAATGTGTATATAAAACGTAATAATTTGTAATAAAATTACTTTGGATTCCACTGCGTCATGATGCATTTTATTAACAAATGTTTAACAGATTGTGTAGTATTAATACTATTATTTTTGAGTAGTTGAATGCTGATTTAAGGTAACTTGTATTTGTGTAACTTGAGTAGGTTCTAAAAAAATTCTTCATATGAGTCCATCGGTTTACTTGCTTAAGGAAGAGTTTTGCAAAGGAAGTGATAGTGAGACGTGTCTTAGCAACTTAAGTTGTAAATCATGTCATTCCAAACCGGTATGACTGACTTTCTTCTGTGGAACACAAAAGGATAAAGTAAGGCTTTGCTGGTTGCTCTTTGCAAATTGCAATGAATGTGTACTGAAGCGTTCAAAAAGATGCACAAGCATCATAAAAGTATCACAAACCTGGTTCAAATTCACTTTTCTGCTGTGCATTCAAAGGCTGCTTCTAAAATCACTTCCCTACAATATAGTAGCTGAAAATGGACAGAGTAGGCTACTCTTTACTATCCCATGAAGCAATTGTAGGAGGGTTGTACGACAAATGTAGTGCATCTGGAATCTTTTTGTATTGTACAGTGTACTTTTTTTAACAGTCACTAAGTAGTTATTTATTTGAAAGGAGTACCCATTCAGAGAGTGTGATTTTGGGTGTAGTCAAAGTCTCTTAAGGCCGGGGAGACAAACCTGAAACTAATCACTCAGACCAGATTTGTGAACTGGATCAGTCCTGAACAGCTCTAACTCAAAAGAATGATTTGTTTATGAATCAGACATTGCAGTTATGATAGGCTTTTTATGATGCTTTAGCAATCATTTTAACATTGATTGAAATTGCATGAAAAAAAAAAACCTTGAAATACACATCGTTGTTTCTTCCAGGAAAGTATATCATACAGATTAGGAAAAACGCAAGGATGAGTAAATTATCTCATAGTTTTAATTAGTCTAGTGCAGGGCTGTCCAAACCTGGTCCTGGAGGGCTGGTGTCCTGCAGAGTTTAGCTCCAACCCTAATTAAACACACCTGAACCAGCTAATCAAGCTCTTTATAGGCATACTAGAAGCTTCCATGCAGGTGTGTTGAGGCAAGTTGGAGCTAAACTCTGCAGGACACCGGCCCTCCAGGAACGAGTTTGGACAGCCCTCTAGTGTGTCACTAAAAATTTCCTTAATTTCAGAGGAGCAATCGTGAAACTTCTTTGTGTGTGTGTGGTGTGTTGTGAGTGCTTGTCTGCCTGTTTGCGTGTGCTGATTCAGGAATGTATTTAAAACATGAGCGTTTGTCTGACCATTTTTGTACTTCTGGTGACAAACCTCTTAAAAATGTTGAAATCTTTCCAGAAGGTTTGTCAGTTACCTGTGTAAAGGGAAAGAGGTGCCAAACAGAATGAGATGATAAGAGACAGGAAATAGCTGTTATCTGTGGTTTCAGTGGATTATTACAGTAGGAACATTCTCACTAATGCATCTCCAAAAAAGAATGCGATTTATATCCATGCATAACTATGGCTATTCCTATGTTAATTAATGCTAATTAATTTAATCATTAATTAATGTTCAGAGGCTCCCTCCAAACATTTTACACACTGTTTAACACACTTCCATTTTTTTATCATTATCATCATTATCATATATTTTTTTAATAAATTATATTAAATATTGCTTTTAAAAACAGAACACATTTTTGACCTCATGTTTTAACATTTCTATCATTGCTTCAAATATTAAACTATACTAACCCATTACTCACAATCAGTCATAACTCATAATCCTCATCCATAACTCATAGTCATAACTCACCATGCTAAAATAGTTTCTTTAAACTGAAGGGCTGATCCCTGCCTGCATAGTGGTCATAGTGTATCATCAGCGAATCCCTTTTTATTATTAACAAACTTATAGTTGACTTTTAAATATTATATTTTTCTTAATCAGTTAGCATTAAAAACAAAATGTCACATGATCTTTCCCATAAATGTGTTTACAAACATAAATGGACCTACCGGGACCCAGTCAGGTGACTCTCCCCATGCATGAATACATACCGTATCTATATTGGCAAACACACAACTCACTGTGACTTATAAAGCAGTGCACATGCCACAAACGTCAGCAGTCAAACAATTTCCAGCACCCTTAAAATAAAGCTTGAACTTCCTATTGTGATTGTTGGTAGTGCTCTTGTGATTATGTATAGCCTGTGAGCAGAACAGTGACTGTACCCTTTGATGGCAGACTCTGGACTGTGCAGAATGTTATTCAACCTTCTCCGAATCCATTGTTACGTCATGCAGCAGGCTGTTGTGCAACACCCAGCCAGAGAAGGTGTTGTCCAGCTGTGTGCTGCAGAACTCACCTGCCAAAAATATCAGCCAAGTGGAAACACCTGTTCTCATTGCTGTTCAAACCTGTCAATGTGTATGCAATTGTATAATGCTACTCAAGCAACTATTAAAACACAATGTACTCAACTTAATTCAGTTGGGTGCAATTTTTGAAGTAAATTATAAATAATTATGAATAATTATTCTTTGTGCTGTATGACCTATATTCAAATATACAGTCAAATTATTTTAAAATTTTTGAATTTTGAATATCTATATAGAATTTTGAATATCTATATAAAATTATATCTTTGAAAATTAAAAATCTATTAAAACATTTGCCACATAACCATAAATATATATTTCTCTATTGCTATAAGATAAATAAACTATAAGTTTTTTTATTATTATTATTTTGTACATTGGCAACAAAAATGTGCTTTTGGAAAGTAAATTAAATGAATCAGAAATTGAATTAACTTCAATCATTTAATGAACCAGAAATAATCAAGACAGAAAAATGATTGTCAACCAGTGAAGAACTGAAGGATGATTCATCTTCTTTATATCTTACAGATACAGTGCAACTTTTCACATACAGTAGCACAACATTTAATTAGTCGAGATGCCGCTTATCACCTCATTCAGTTGTGAACGAGGTGATAAGAAAAAGGAAAGGTTTTTTATCTGACACAGTGGTTTCACCTTTCTGATAAGAATGATATATTACATCATTCACATGAATTGTATCTCCACATGATTTACATGCCATAATTTATATAAAACTATAATTTTTCAATGCTCTTTTTGAGTTAATTTTATTTCATAATTAATTTTAGCTGCATTTTTATAAATAAATAAATAGAATCAGTTCATTGAAATGTATTCATTACAGTGTCTAAACAGATCATTAGACTGGCCTAGAAAATAATGTTATGAAATACATGAAATGTTGGATAACAGATGAAGAATTCAACCCACTGTTGAGCTTTAGACTTCTCTGTTGAAACACTGACTGAAAAAGCAAATATAAGACTTCTGGAGAAATCTTTTATTTTCTAGAAGGGGCTGAACTTTCATCACTCTTCATTATGTTTTTATTGGCAGTCACTTTATTATTATTATTATTATGCAAATAAAAAAAATCAGACCGGTAAAAGTATGGTAATTATGTCTTTTATATACAACGCATTGTTCACAAGAATAGAAATATATGGAATGAGGGTGTGAACAAGAACATGAATGTCAGTATGGGTGTGAGAATTCTCTATTTAAATTCTTAAATAAACTCTTTAAACATTCATTATTTAATAAAGTTTTTAATAATTTAACAACTGTTCATAGGTTTGGAAAAAGTACAAATATGGAAATGACTTTTCTTGAAAAATGGAAATTTACAGAGCACAGCCAAGAGTTTCTTCATAGTTTCTCATTGAGTTCATTGAACCTGCGTGAGCGGTTGTAGTTGTTGAAACTGTATATCTGTGTGTAAGTCATTCATCATGCTGCTTACAATAAGTCAAGTACAAACAAGCAAACATCCATATACACTTCTGGGAATCACAACTCCCCATCACTAAGGAGGGTTTCTTTTTGGACCTTCTCACCCATGAGCTTAGCCTTAGATCTTTCAGATGCTCAAGATTGATTATATTTTCCAGTTGGTTTTAATGACAAAAGCCTCTAAGGATATTTTGTACATTTTATCATGTTTTATCTCAAGCCGTTCCTGTTAACACTCCTTTCAGTGATTGTGCCATGTCAGATTGGGTCATTCTTTCACCTGGTTTTATCTGGCTCTGCTAACACTTCCTCGTAGCACAAGCATTATTCTCTGCTTAGAGCTGAATTACACGCATTCTAAACAAATACAAGAGTAAGCAGACAGGTAGCAGATAAGACGTGTAAATGATACGGTTATATGTTTTGATTGGATGAGTTCTCTTTGAAGCTATAATCTGAGACCAAGCTAATAATATACAAGAGTTGGCATTTTGCTTGGGTAACAGCCAAATTATAAACAGCCATTTATTAGGATACTAAACCTTTTTAACTTGGTGAAAGAGAGTTGTTTATTATATAGCTTATCTTTTTATTGAAGAATGATGTTTTTATTACAGTGCTGTTAATTGTTGCAGTTTATAAAAGGTGTTCAGAACACGAAACTCATTCCTAGCTAACAGGGACATTCTTGCAAGGTTCTCTCAATGTTATGAACAAGTGTTCTTCCGGTAACATTACAGTTTTTCTCAATTGCTTAAACACTTGTACACTCAGACATTTTCAAAACAGTTAACAACACACAGTCTGAAACTGAAGCTCGATGGCCAAAATGACTCATTTTGTTTGCAAAATGCTCCAACGCTCACAAAACATTAAAAACATGCAACATAAGCAAATACTTCCGTCAAACACCACAGCTTGTGTTCAAATTGAACAAGTTGAAATACTCAGAACTTCACATTGGACGTTTTCCCTTGCAGTGTTACAATGCACCAATGGAAATACCTCCTTGCATGGCAAATCCATCAACAACCCTCTCTCTAGGTGAAACCAGACTCTCATTTAGTGCATCAAGAAATGTGATGAGGCATTTGTATTGAACTGATAGTTTGTATGTGGCAAAGGACTCCATCATTGGAGATAACAGCACACATGATAATATTGGCACCCCTCCGACCTTGCACTGCAACAGTGACACTTTGCACTGTAAAAAGTGCATATGCCTTGTCGTTACTCTAAAAAACATTTTATACTTGATCCGACTTAAATTACTTTTCTGTCTTGTCATTGAGCTAAAGTGTATTTAGTTAATTGGAAGTAAAACTAAGTTTTGTTGAAGTAATTTAAAGTATTTGCTTCAAATATGCCCAATAAATGTTCCTCCCGCGCAGTGCCGATCCTAGACTTCTGGGGTCCCTATGCAAAACTTTGTTGCTGCCGGTTGGGGGGGGGGGGGGGGTTGTGTAAAGAATGGATGTAACGCATTCGTCCATGTTTCACTCCGCCTCGAATCACGCTCGCGGAAAGCGCTCGAGAAACAGTATCTCGGTATGCTTTCAACTCATTTTTTTAGTCTCGAGCAAGAGACTGTACAACATTCACGTTACATGATTTGACTGATTTTTATGTAGAGAGGGGGACAGTGCACCGCATTAAAATAAATGATCATTTATGTTTTCATAACCGCTGGCCAAACTCAAAAACGAAACTAAAATTAAAACATCTTTGAGATCAAGGGGGCCCCCTGGTGTTTCGGTGGCCCTACGCAGCTTGCGTATTCTGCGTATAGGGAGGATCGGCTCTGCTCCCGCGTCTCCTCACTTTACAGAGGTTGAAGCTGACTTCATCCACAAATTAATTTGTGACGTGCCCCTTGAGCTTTAAGTACATTATTCTCTAAAAAAAAAGCAAATTCATAGAGCAAATTATTCCAGTTGCATGTAACTGCATGGTATAACAATGCATTACAATAACAAATCCGAACAAAGCATATCAAAATTGACATTATGACAAACACAAAAATGGGACTGATGAAACATCTGCTGTCCCACTTTAAACATTTTTACATTTTTATTTAAATTAATAATTTGATGCAATGCGCTTATTGTGTGCATACATGTTTTTACATTGTACTTATATTGAAGAAATACCTGCATGTAATTACATCTGTAATTAATTTCTATAATTACATCTATAATTGCACTGTTGACCCATCCCTTACACCTTAACCCTTAACACCTACCCATAACACCAAACCTGTCCCTAACCTTACCCGCATGCCACCTCAATAGAAGCAAAAGTGTACATTGTATTCATTTTTTGATGCAAGTATAGTAGTTAAGGCCACCTAATATAAAGTGGGACCACATCTGCATTACTATAGACAAAGTTTGCTCTGCAAACAGGGCAATGCAGTAAAGCTGAAATACACAGTGGTAACACATACAGTAACAGTAATACAGTATCAATACAATGAAATACAGTAACATTGTGATTTAACTGTTGTCATTTTGAAAAAAAATGCCTAGCAATAGATGCCACAGTGCTTCGACTCATAATGGGTTGGACCCTTTGTCCAGCCTCTCTAAACTTTAAGAACAAACTGTGATTGATGACATGGTCAATAATTGAAACTTGAGCTGTATTTTCTCCTTTTACAGTAATGCAACTCCTCCACCATGTATGCAAACTTCTCTTTATCTGGCCCTCTGCATGGTCTTTTACTCTCCTTCCATGCCTTTGGCCTCTTTGATCCATATTACAAATAGCAGCACAGAGGTGGAATCTTTCGTAGAGGGATGAGGACTGATTGCTGATTGAAGAGTTGTGCAAATGAGTTTCACACAGCTGCATTAGAGATTCATAATTCTACAAGTACAACCCCAAATCAGAAAAAGTTGGGACAGTATGGAAAACGCAAATAAAAAAAGAAAGTAGTGATTTCTAAATTTACTTTGACTTGTATTTCTGGACACTGTTAACATAGGGCTTCCTTTTGGCACAGTACAGTTTTAACTGGCATTTGTGGATGTAACTACGTATTGTGGTACTTGACAAAGGTTTGCCAAAGTAGTCCTGAGCCCATGTGGTGATATCGCTTATAGATGAATGACGATTCTTGATGCAGTGCCGCCTGAGGGATCGGAGATCACGGTTGTTCAGCTTAGGCTTGCGCCCTTGTCCTTTACGCACTGAAATTCCTCCAGATTCCTTGAATCTTTTAATTATGTTATGCACTGTTGAAGGTGAAATATCCAAATCTCTTCCTATCTTTCTTTGAGGAACATTGTTTTTAAACATTTCAATAATTTTCTCACGTATTTGTTGACAAACTGGTGATCCTCGGCCCATCTTTGCTCCTAAAGGACTAGACCTTTCTTGGATGCTGCTTTTGTACCAAATCATAATTACAATCACCTGTTGACATCAACTGTTTCAAAACACATCATTATTTAACCAATTTACCTCATTACTAGCCCTAAATTGCTCCTGTCCCAACTTTTTTTGGAATGTGTTGCAGGTCTGAATGACAGGAAAGGATGTATATTTACAAATGACATGAAGTTGACCAGACAAAACATGAAATATTTTGTGTTCATATTGTCTGCAATGAAATACAAGTCAAAGTAAATTTAGAAATCACTACTTTCTTTTTTTATTTGCGTTTTCCATACTGTCCCAACTTTTTCTGATTTGGGGTTGTACTTTCTATCAGCTGTGAACAGATGTTGTCCTCTTGTTCAACACAGTGAATCCAATAGAGTTTGGGGTCTTTCAATGAGAGCTGTGCTGACTGTTTTGACAAAGGGTGTGAAAAATGTGTGAAACAAATGAAAAAGTGTTAAGGTATTTGCAAAAGAAGACTTCTGCTGTGCTAAGAATGTGATGATGAAGATCAAGTGGATCCCAGTTTCATTAAGTGTGTCTTAGCAATTGAGAAAAACTGTAATGACTAGATGTTTTGAGGGGTAAGACTATTGCACAGAGACATATATAATACATTTTGAGCAACATGACAATAGCAACTAATGTAGGAAACCGCACACAAATGTGCATAATCAGTTGCATGAATGTACCAAAGCAATTGCAACTTGTTCAAAAGGACGAGAATCTGCTTTTATGATGTGCACAAGTGACTAGATGATGTGGAGGTTGTTAATTTCTGATTCGAGAAATGCACCAAAGCGACTGAGAAAAACTGTTAAATATGAGACACCAATGTTTCAGGAGTTTAGGACACAAATAGGACTCGTGCTTAACTGTTTTGTTTCCTATTTGGGTTTTTGTATATGTTTTATTTCTGAAGATTAACTGTTTTTTTTTCCCAAGGCATTGTAAGATGCCAGTGTTTCCTGTCATAGCTATGCAAAGATTTGATTTCCAAAACAGTAACATAGCTATTAAGTGGTTTCTTGCTATGATTTTAAACCTGTAGTATTGTAAGTCTGGCAGTAATCAGTGTTGAGTACTACTAACATGCCTGCTTTAAATGTTTCAAAATGATTAACAGTTGAAGACATTCGTTAGACATTTAGAAAAGTAATCAAAAGTATCAATATCAAATTTAATCAGTTACATTACAGTACAGTTTTTTTTCAGTTGCTAACAAGCATTGTTCAATACTGAAGCCACATTTTCAAAACTGTTCACACATCCAGCGATACAGAAGTCTATGCGGACCAAACTGTGAATCATGTTTCATTGCTTTCATTTTTCAAAATCCACAAACACTTTTGTCATTCATACTCCACAACCTGCAAAACACTGTACATTTTCAGCACATTTTTCAGATGCTAACACACTGCTTTCAAAACTGATAAAAGCACATTCAAATCAGAACAATGGCATAATCTGTCCATTTCTGCAGGAATTATATTGAAATATAAAATCTTAGCAGAATATTTATTATGAAATTGAATAATAACTATTCCAAACACAACTAAATGCAATTTTAGCTGAAAGCCAAGCCAAATGTCCTATTTTTAGTCTTCTTCTTCTTCTTCTTTCTTTCTTTCTTTCTTTCTTTCTTTCTTTCTTTCTTTTTTGGTTATCTTTTGATAAATGGATGGCTTTGGAATGATTTGGTTTGGAAACATGGATCAGGGAAGACACATTGGTGGAGGAAAAAAGAGTGGCAGAGAGAGGGAGGAGTACAACCGTCAAAGTACTGAACATCCATCCATCTATTCCGTGCATTTTTCCTAGCGCTTGTCCTATGTAGGGTCATGAGGCTGGAGCCTTTCCTGTGTTATTCTTATTCAATAATGAAATACTTATGTGACAAATCATTCAAACTTCAAAGAAAAAAGTTCATCAATTATGTAATGATCCCTGTTTTTAGTGTTTTTTAAATCAGTGTGTTATGAATGAAATGTATGTTTTTTGAATGAGAATTGTTCCCAGTGTTATGATGAAACACGCTTATTTTGAGACCTATATGAAGTGTGTTGTTGGTCTGAGTGAGTTTTGGAGGTGAGATCAACTGTTTGGCTAAGATTTGTATTGGTAATGCAGACTGTATGAACAGTTTTGAAAATGTGGTTTCAGTATTGAACAATGCTTGTTAGCAACTGAAAAAAACTGTAAGAAAGTAATCGAAATAGTTACACTGCTTATTACATTTTAAACAGGGTAACTTGTAATCAGTAACCCAAAGTTTATAATTACTAATAAACAACCAAAATACTAGTAATATGCATGCCAATGAGCAACTAGATAATAGAACTGGTACCTAAACTAAAGTGTTGCCCTTATTTCAGAATGTTCAGAGAACATTCAAAAGTAACGTTCCCATGATTGCAAAATGATACAATAGAATGTCAATGTTCATTTAAATACCCAAGATGAAAACTGGTAGTTTTGAATATTTGAGCATTTTTAAAAAGTAATGGAAATTTAAGCAAAATATTCTTAAACATCTTTGTGTTAGCTGGGTGTACTCGTGTTAGAATCGTTGTAACTTGTGGTTATGTACCACACCTCTGACAAGAGTTAATAAAATCAACTCTGCATCTTTAGAAATCCTGTATTTCTTCATGCCTTCAAGAAAGTAGCAATCATCCAGATTTTACGTGTGAGACATCTTGCAGTCAATTTCTTGAGTGTTACAGAGATTCAGTCTGAACAATACCAGATTCATAGCCATCTCTTTGTTCATTCAAATGAATGGAGTCTCCCAGGCTTCATAAAACCACACATCTCACATTAGACTTCGTCTCATTTGTGCTGTGAGACTTTCTCGTGGGAAACAACCAGACGACATTGAGAATGTGAGAAGAATGTCCTTTGAATAGAAGACATCTTGGCCTGAGTTGGATTAACCGGCCTATATCTATCATAAAATCATTCACAATTTGACCTCTTAAATATTTTAATAGGGCTTTGTTTTGGCCAAAATGTCCTAAAAAAACTGCAAAGAGGGTTGTACAGTGGTTATATTTCTTCAGAAACTGGTAACAATTGTAAGCTTGAGGAATACTGGCAAAAAATAAAAAATGAATATAGCTTAGTGTACCTGCACGGATCAAATATCTAAAGCTGAATTGACAATAGGAAAGTTCCAGATGGGGGGTGGCAAAGGAAGTAGTGAGTAGTCATAATAAAACCCTGCTCAGTAGGGCATGACTGCACAAGGGCATGTCTCTGTACTGAGTGTACTATAAATGATCTGACGTGTCATTACCTAAAGGAACACAACATTTCAGCTATCTGTGGAATGCCTGAAAGCATAACGAAGTGTAATGTGTAAAAAGAAGTATATCTCACTATGTAGTACTTTAGCAGGGCTTAACTGGATCTTGTTTTCATTGCATTTCTACAAACCATAAACTTTCCTTTTTCAGGATGCTGTATGTTGAAGATAATTTTGTAAAATCCAAATAAGCTTTACTGATCTTTATTGTAAAGGGTTTAAACAATGTTTTATGCTTGTGTAATGAACCATAAACAATTACCGCAATTAAGAATTCAGAAAATCTATATGTAATAACTCCCAAAACTTTTAATTCATGCTTCAAAACCTAGTTATTGGTTTCTGTCATCGTATGAGCCACACTGGTCAAAATGGTTAGACCTTTTTTCACCATAGAAATATTTGTTATATACAAATTTCATGTTTTTTTTCTACTTTTTGTTGACACTGACTGCTTTATACAGGAATGTCTGTGTATCACACTAAGCATTTTATTTTTGTGTATTGACCTTTACCAGAATTTATTAATTTTATTTGTACAGTACATTTATTTTTGTAGAAATGTGTTACATGTAATCTGAAAATTCAGTTTCTTGTTCATTTTTTCCACACCATTTAGGCACTATTTTGTCTTCTGCTAACACCACCACCACAACACATTTTATTGCTATTCCATGACAAACACATTTTCAGTTTACATGAAAAAGAAATAAACGTGCTGTATAAAATATGAATGTATACTTACTGTGGCTGCTGCTGTTTAGGGTTGTGATGCTCCTCTTTATTAAAAAATGTTAGTGATTGTGCTGGGCAAACTCCATGTTTCCAAACTTGATTGGTAAGATTGTGATTCCTATTTTATTACAATGGCAGGCCATATGCCAACTTATAGCAGACATTACAAACATTATAGATATTTATGGCGTATATGCATGACTGATTTTGAAAACTGAAAGGACATTTTTTTATTAATTTTTTTACATGTGATTGCTCATATGATGAAAGAATAGAAGTTGTGAAGAATTTGAGAAACAGTTTTGATCATCAAGCCATGCGCATTTAGATATTATGCAAATTGTAGTCAATTATATTTAGTCTACTTTTGCTTAAATCAGTAAGAAATTCAAATCTGATGTGAACAAGAAACTACTTGTTCAGACATCTGAACTTATTGTTTTGAGAGAAAAAAAAATCTAATTTGAGAATTGAGCCAAAGCGATTGCAAAAAAATTACGAAATAAAGCTGGCACCCATTTCATACAAAAAATAATTAGGTTTCGGATTATGAAACAATAGGTATCTTGTTTAAAAGGTTTTGTTTGTTAGGCTTTGTGGCACATGTCCACCGTTGATGAGTGTGTAGGAGTATCTGGTAGCTGATGCGATTAACACCTTTGGTTACTTTACATAAGATCCCTGTGTCACTTCGAAGCAAACTGATACATCCACCTACAAATGACCTTTTACAGTTTTTCTCGATTGCTAACACACAATTCATGAAACAATTCACCATTTTCTCACAACTATAAACACAATCTCAAAATTACACACCAACTTGTGCAAACTTCAAACTTCCAGGTCAAAATCAAATAGTTTAGTCAAAAACATGTTCTCTTTTGTCAGACTCTAATTTTGGCCTCAGATGATACACAAACCTGTCATATACTCAGACTACTTTCCTGTCTAGACAACACTAGTGAGATCAATTCAAAACACGGTAACACTTTACAATAAGGTGTCATTTGTTAACATTAGTTACAGTAACTAACATGAACAAACAATGAACAATGCATTTATTACACTATTTATTAATCTTTGTTAATGTTAGTTAATGAAAATACAGTTGTTCATTGTTTGTTCATGTTAGTTCACAGTGCATTACAGTTTTTTCCAATTGCTAACACACAATTTTTCAAACTAGTCTGGTTTTATCAAAATATTTAACACAATTCACAAAACCACACACCCAAACTGTAAAATACCTCATATATCCTGCAAAATGAAGCACTGCAACCGAAACTACACATAGCATTATCAAAATCAAACTTTTGCATGAAATGGCACACACTTCATTCATGTTACCAGATTTTTGCCTAACCAACTACACACTGTTGGGCATAATGAAAAGCACCCCCATCTTTAGTATGCTTTGCCATAATACTAAAATATGTATCAGATTGTTCAGACATGCACAGAAATATTTGCAGATACACACACATGCTGTTGCAACATTTTTTTATTTTATTTTTCACTACAGTAAACAAGCCAGTGCAACATATGCACAGCAGATATATTTACATGGGACTGAACAAAAATATTCTTACAAAAAACAGTAAACTGAAAAAGAAAATTTCAGAAAAAATATATTACAGTAAAAAAAAGAGGCAAGAAAAATAATTAGGCAGCATCTTGCCGCACAGCCGGGTCTGGCCACAACGCCTCGTCAACATCACAGGCAATATCTTCCCTTGCCAGACATTGAGGGAAGAAGCGCCTTGAGTGCCTTATCCATCCCTGAATTGCACCCACATCAATCTCATCACATGCCTCTTCCATGGCCTGCACAAGAGGCATGCGCACAAAGGGCTGCCGGTCGTATACCTTCCACCGCCATGCCGAAAATAACTCTTCTATGGGGTTCAGAAATGGTGAGTATGGTGGGAGGTATTGCACGAGAAATGTTGGGTGGTCAGCAAACCAGTTTTGGACTGGGGCTGCACGATGAAAGCTCACGTTGTCCCATACTACAACATACCGGTTTCTTTGATGGTCTGCATCATTCATACGCTCTGGTGGTATGAGAATGTTGTGAAGTCTGTCCAGAAATGTGAGAATATGGCCTGTGTTGTATGGTCCAAGGTTGGCATGACGGTGGAGGACACCATGCATACTGGAGATGGCAGCGCACATTGTGATGTTCCCACCACGTTGGCCAGGAACATCTATAATGGCTCTGTGGCCAATGACGTTTCTCCCCCTTCTTCTGGTCTTTGCTAGGTTGAACCCAGCCTCATCTATAAAGATGAACTCATGTGGGATTGCATGAGCATCCATTTCCAGTACTCCCTGAAAACAAAGAACAAAAATCAGTCAATATGGTGTTATCCAGTACACTGGGAAACAATGTTGCGTGTGGTGTACTGCAGTCAATATAGTACTTACATCCACATATGCTTGTCTCAACTCTTTGTTTCTTTGAGAGTTTCTCTCAAACGGCACCTTATAAAGTTGTTTCATTCTGATTTGGTTTCGCTTGAGAATGCGAGCCAATGTGGACAGACTGACTCGTTCAATGTTGTTGAATAAGGTGTTGTCTTGGATGATGTGGCTTTGAATTTCTCTTAATCTGATTTCATTATTTTCCAAAACCAAGTTTACAATGCCAGCTTCCTGTACCCCGGTGAACATTTGGCCCCTTCCTCCACCATGGTGTCGTCTCTCAGTCCTTTAGAAAAAATAAAAATAAAAATATATATATATATAGGGCTTGGACAATGCAGCCTAAATATTTTCCCCCACAGTAGAGTACATTGTACAGGAAACTTGTACAGTTCATGAATGGCTGATGTCATACACTAAGTAAACAGGTGTCACCCAACTGATACACTATGACATGGGGTATACTACATGTGTACTACATGAAATTTTGGTTACATACCTGTTCTCCAGTCTAAAGGTCCGGATGACAGAGACGACAGTAAAACGACTCAAGTTTGGCTGCACTCTCTGTCCAGCCTCACGCATTGTCAGCCCATGGTTGATGACATGATCTACTAAGGTTGCTCTGATTTCATTTGAAAGTGTTTGTCTTCTTTGGCCATGAACTTCTCTACCTGCTCTACCCCTACCTCTCACTCTTCCTCCCCCTCTTATTCTCAACCTCCCTCTTCCTCTTCCTCTCTCTGCAATGTCTTCCATTGTTCTCACAAAAAGGTTCTCACCTGTGGTCTTTTCATAGTGCTTACATCCTGATTGAAGTGTTAACAATTAACCATTGAGGTGTTTGGCCAGATGGCACATGTAATTGGCCAATTAGCTCATGTAGTGTCATTTTGAATGGCAGTGTTTTGAAATGGCAAACATGTGACTTTATTTCAGATTGTTGTGTGTTATGCAGAGAACCGTGTTCAGTGTGTTTAAAAAGTGCCATTTTGAAATGCAAAATGTGTGTATAGCAGAAAATGTGTTTAGACTTTTGGAGACTTGAGAAGAAGTTTTGCTCTCTGTGTGTCAGTTTAAATAATTGTGCTGTGCATGTCATTTTAGTGTGTTAGCAATTGGAAAAAACTGTAACTAATGTTAACAAACACAACTTGTGATTTTAATAATGCATTAGTAAATGCTGAAATTAACATTAACTAAGATTAATAAATGCTGTAGAAGTATTGTTCATTCTTAGTTCATGTTTACTAATGTTGTTAACTAATGAACCTTATTGTAAAGTGTTACCCAAAACACTGTTACAAAAACCTCCTTTTGGGAAACAGGAATCCTTTTGCTAGTCAATGACTGTTATAGTATACAGCATAAATAAAGGGGTGCAGATACAGTAAAATTCAGCAATAAACTTTAAGAAAAGTTTACTTTCATTACACGACTGTAAAGAGATCTTACAGTAGATGAAAAGAACTAGAAGAGAAAAGTTCAAAGACCAAACAACTGAATATACAGTAAACACACACACTGGAATATACTGTCAGTTACTGTAAATAAATTCATTCATTCATTCATTCATTCATTCATTCATTCATTCAGCATCCTCTGCCAAATTGCATTACAGTATTGGTAGTATCCTTATTTGTTATAGCAGTTTCTTAGTCTTCTGAAAAAAAAGACTTCTCTGCCTCCCCTAGACAGTCGTTTCTCAGTTCTGCAAAAATAGAGTACATGTAAGGACTACTTGGCTACAAATCAATCCAACAGTAATGAGTTTGAGGGTGTACAGCATGTGCTACAGTATTTACTGTACATAGAATAATGAAAGTTGTCTCATCTGAAGTACTGCTGCTATGTACTATAATTATATTGTATTGTGTAAGTAGTATTGAAACCTTGTAGATGAGCCTGTAGGCCAACTTCCCTCATGGTCAGTCCATGCAGAAGAACATGGTCAACCATCGGGAACAAATGACCTTTGACCTCATCCCCTTCATTTTTCTTTTCTCCTCCTATTGCTCTTTGTCTCCCACTACCAGGATTCATTTTCCAAAACACATAATCACTTGTGCTCTTTTTCATATCATCCTGAGATTATGACCTGTGTGTCATCAGTTTTGCTACTGAATGTTCACACATGGATAAATGTGTGCTGTTTGAGTTCATTTTTTTGATGCTTGAGTTAATGATATTGTGTGTTTGTGTTTTCTGAATGAGAACATGGTTAAACCTGTGCAAAATGATGGTGTTTTTGTGTACAGTTTTGCAGAAAACACTGAGCAAATTGGAACGTGTGTGCAAACAGGTGAAATGTGTTAAAAGTTTTGAGATACGTGTCTTTGTTTTGAGAACTGTATGAATGCTTTGGAAAATTTAGCCGAATGAATCAGTTATAGTGTGTTAGCAATCGAGAAAAACTGTAACAAGATGGAGGGTTAAAAGACATAGAAAAATCCCACTTTCTGAATGATTTTGTCAGAGAAAAGTTGAAAGAAAATGAAAGAAAAATACCATAATGGACTTTCTGAAAAGATCAAGTACATTTTACTAAAGAACTTTAGAAAATGTGTGACTTACTCTTGCATGATTGATGATGATTACTGTTATGGTGAAATGAGCAGATTTTGAAATGTGTGAAATGCTATTTTAGTGCATGCTGGAAGAGTGTCAAATTTGGAAACAGCATTGTGTGAAGAGTTTGGGAAAAGTGTACTCAGTATTTGGTAATACAAGTAAGCAATTGTAAAAAAAAAAAATACAATCTCATAAGAACCAAAGAACATGATTCAGTGGAGTCATACTTTACTAGAGAATTCCTTCTAGGCCTTCTGAGAACTTAAATGACTACCGCTGGGGAATTCAATTATGGTCAGTAATTGCATCAGAAAAGTGATGAGACAGTACAAAGAAAATTGCTATGAATTACATTCAAAGCAGACTGTACTCCCAGACAAGTGAGGTTTGGGGGTCAAATTGTTGTCTTGTGACTCCCTTTTTTCTTTACTGTAAATCACAAGGAACTAAATCCCACTGAAGGTAGACTTTTCCCACAGACATCAAAGTAAAATTGCCCCTTCTCACCCTGGCATGGTGGGACAGTGAAAGTACGGGGTTACAGCAAGCTCTCTCGTCTGAAAACGGTCATGGAAACCGCAGATTTCTCAAGC
The DNA here is from genome assembly GCA_023376895.1 of Aspiorhynchus laticeps. Taxonomy (NCBI): domain Eukaryota; kingdom Metazoa; phylum Chordata; class Actinopteri; order Cypriniformes; family Cyprinidae; genus Aspiorhynchus; species Aspiorhynchus laticeps. The sequence continues at coordinate 18,840,976 of CM041804.1, forward strand.
TCCGTTACAAGGAAACCGTTTTGCACTTGTGGGAATGTGTGAAAACAGACAAGTGTTTTATTGTTTTAGGAGAATATTTCATTGCAGATCAGCATACAATGTGGCCTATTCAGAAGTGTTGACAGACAGACAGATAGATAGATAGACAGACGATAGATAGATAGATAGATAGATAGATAGATAGATAGATAGATAGATAGATAGATAGATAGATAGATAGATAGATAGATAGACAGACTATAGATAGATAGATAGATAGATAGATAGATAGATAGATAGATAGACAGACAGACTATAGATAGATAGACAGACTATAGATAGATAGATAGATAGATAGATAGATAGATAGATAGATAGAAAGAAGGACAGATGGACAGACAGACAGATAGATAGATAGATAGATAGATAGATAGATAGATAGATAGATAGATAGATACAGGGCAGGCAGGCAGGCAGAAGACAGATCTTGTGCCGAATTCTGCACCCTGCCAGATTATGTACCCCCTAGTATTGGTAGGTTTAGGGTTAGGTATGGGGGAGGGGTTAGGATTAGGGGTGGGGTTAGGATTAGGCAATCAGGTAGCGATTTCAAGGAGGGGATGCATAATCTGGCAGGGGTGCAGAATTCGGCACAACACCGGCGCTAGCTATAGGCAGAGCAGGCGATTGCCTAGGCCCTAGGGCCTCGGGCTTTGAGGAGGGGCCTCCATAACTGTAACATCCCCTATCCACCAGTCAAGACGGGCAGCAAATTCAAGCCTCATTGTTCGTTGGATATAGTTGAATTGTTACTGATCTGCAATTAAACCAATTAATGTTGCAGTTTCAAAGCGGGTCCCGCCTTCTGAATGTTTGCGTAACGAACACATCTTTCAGGTGCTGCGAACTATGCCATGCGAACGGCTAATAGGCACGCAAAGAAGTATAGCTCCTAATGCGGGTGTGTGAGTTGTTGTCATCTATTTTGGAGTTATTGCAATATATTTATTATATAAACTTGTTCTGTCGATTAGTAACCGCTGACCGCTTTATTACTAGTAAAGGAGCGCGAGCGCCGTTGACGCGCACTGACGCAACAATTTGCGCTTACAATGAATGAAATCTAGCCGGGAGCTGACTAGCAAAATAGCTGCAAAAGTAAAAGCAGAGCAGTTTGTATTTAAAGCAAACACACAAAAAAATTTTTTTATTAATGGTTTAAATATTTTTTTAATGGGGCCTATTTGGGGCCTGTCTGGGGCCTGTCTGCGGGGGCTTGAGCCACCGATGTTTTGCCAAAAGCCCCTAATTTGTTCTCCAAGTTCTAGAAATCCATCTGTCCGTGATGAAAAGCAGTCTGCGCTGCTAGTTGTTCCCACATAGCAAACGGACTTGGCCCAAATGTGGCCTCAAGCTGGCACTGCTGGCCTCCTGTCGGCAATGGCATGTACCCATTCAGCCAGAGCTGGGCCATGTGTGGCAATGATGGCACGGCGTGGATCACGGCAAACAATATGAGGGCCGATTGTTGGTGGGAGGAGTGTGGCCCAGATCAGTCCGGTGATCATGTGGGCCAGATCAGGCAGTGACCTGACAGCATATTATGAGACCCATGAAAAACAAGATAAATAAATATGATAAAATTATCACAGAAATTGTAATTAAGTGTAGTACTGTTTAAATTTAATCTTTGAAATAGCAAGTCAAAACAGCAACGTGTTGGCCCAGATCCGGCAGTTATGAAACATCTTTACAAGTCTTTTGTATCATTATTTCTGCGTTACAAACATTCAGTAATCACAGAAGTACTGGAATAAAAGTTTATAGCTCCGACATAAACATTGTTGTCTAGCGATCAAAATAGAGAAAACATTTTTGAAAGTGACTTCACGCTTCAAATAAAGGTTGTATCAATTACATCGTAACGCCTGCAGGTGGCGACACGTGACTTAAAAAAGAGATTCGTTCAAAAAACGTTGATTCATTCAGGAATGAAACAAGTGAAGTCTGAGCAAGTCACTGAATCATTCCTTCAACTTGATTTTTTTTTTAACAATACTTGAATATAGAGTACATATTATAAACAGATTGTAGCAGTTTGCATTTTGTCAGAACCTCCAGTAAATTGCATGCTATTTTGTTTAGTTGTCTATTTTTTTCCAGAATCATGGTGGGAGAATCGGGATATCTATAAAAAAAAAAAAAAAAAAAAAAGTTTTAAAAAGAGATTCTCCATTCTCCATTTATCCAGAATCGTGCAGCTCTCGTTGGTCATTTATCCACACATAATGTAAACAAAAAAATTAATTTAATGTCAGATAAAGCATCAAAGATGTGGTTAGTGAGGCTCAGTATCCAACGTATGGGGGCGGCCCTAGTGGAAAAAACATACTAACATGTATTTGAAATACATTTATTTTGTGCTAAGTATTCTACAAATACATTTATATATTTATATGCATAATAAAAATACCCTGCAATTGTACTTTTGGTATACTAAACATCTTCATCAAACAAAAAAGAGATTACCTTAGATAAAGTTTGATCAATATGTACATACAGTACTGGTCAAAAGTTTGGACCCATTACTATTTTTAATGTTTTTGAAAGAAATTTCTTATGCTCATCAAGCCTGCATTTATTTGATCAAAAATATCAAAAAAACAGTAATATTCAGCAAGGATGTGTTAAATAGTTAAAAAGTGATAGTAAAGACTTATATTGTTATAAAAGATTTTTATTTTTATTTTTAAAAGTTTTTTTAAATAATTTTTTTAATAATCAAAAAATCCTGAAAAAAAGTATCACAGGTTATAAAATAAATATGAAGATAAATATCTAACATTGATAATAAATCAGCATATTAGAATGATTTATGTAGGATCATGTGACACTGAAGACTGGAGTAATGGCTGATGAAAAATCAGTTTAGCATCACAGAAATATATTTTAAAGTATAGCAAAATAGAAAATCATTATTTTAAATTGTAATAATATTTCACAATATTATAATTTTTCTGTATTTTTGATCAAATAGGCTAAATCCAGGCTTGATGAGCATAAGAGACTTCTTTCAAAAACATTTAAAATGGTAATTTTCCAAATTTTTGTACTGTGTAAGTATACAACATTTAAAGTTAAATGTTGTGTAAATGAAAAGGTTAGGAATCATATTTGTTTCGGCCTCCAACATGATTTTTGCCTAGGGCCTCCTAATGTCTAGAACCGGCCCTAGATAGATAGATAGATAGATAGATAGATAGATAGATAGATAGATAGATAGATTGATTGATTGATTGATTAATTACTGTGGGTCGGCAAAGCGAATTTATGAGAGTAAATATGACACGTGTTGCTTTGTTTAGTCAATACACGAACACCTCAGCAGTAAAGTGAGAAGGAATAATGAAAGGGAAGTGAAGCAATGAAAGAAAAAATGACAGCTGCCTTAAACGCCTCCGATGTTAACCGTTTTTGTGGGTGTGAACAACTAAAATAGTATTTACAAGATAATAAATAAACGCTGGCTGTTGATTGGTCGACAGCAGCGGCATGATTCTGCCTGCTTCTGATTGGCTGAGAGTGCGATGGTCTCACCTTAAACTGGGTTACTTGAGTTCACTGACATTCAACCACTGTGTGGTGTGCGTGGCTTTGCTTTACTAGCCGGTCTGTTTATGGAAGGATTTTCTTCGGAAGAACACGTGTCTTCTGTCACCAGAGGCTGGCGTCTCTATAACGAGTTAGAGTTCTTGCCGAGCTGAATTTGATCTCATCAGTTCTCAGTCTGCTGGGTAGCATTTGCTTTCTCATAGTAAATTCTGCTGAGCTTGGACATTCTAGCGCAGTTGCCATGGGCCGTCCTCAGACCGGTCACTTAGACCTACGTATTGGCGAGCTCAACGCTGACCACTAAAGCATGATAAACCCACAAACCTGCTCATAAAACAGCGCGCTGGCACATGTGTAGTACATCTGGGCAACGCTAGGAACTGCTGAGTCTCTAAAATGCAGTCTTTTAAAATAAAGACAGCACAAGGTGTCATGACAAAAGCAGAAACATTTGCACACTCTTTATGAGAATGAAGAATGCTTCGATTTTTCGCTATAATTAATTGCATAGTGTGGATTTAATAGGTGTTTTTTAAATAAATGTACTCTCTTGTGTTTTTAGGCCACATGACATTTGATATTTTACATTTCTTTCCTTCACCTACATCTGGATTGCCCCCTGCATCTTTGATAAATTCAGCTTTTTATAACATATATAACAATAGTCATGTAACATAAAAATAAACAAAGCCTATTGTATTCTAAGCACTGAACCCTGATTCAGACAGAAAGTCTTTGGTGTGAAGATGTGATTTTAGTTCTGTACCCACACATCCTCCCACAGAAAAGGGTCGGACTTTCCCCATTTTATGTTAAAAACAGTAAACAGGTTGTGGTTTTATCACATTGTCATTTTTCCATTTCAATCAGTGTCAGAAACAAACCAGGGCTGTTATAGTTCCAAAACAATATCAAAATGTCCTAAAATAATAATCATCATCATAAACATGTTGGTTATACACTTTATTTCATCTAGGCCTACAAATACTCTATTGATTGCTTGTTGACATGTAGGTGAAAAGTTACTTTAATAATACTGATAACACATTAAAATAATAATTAAATATTCTTTATAATAATAACACAACAATAATACATATTTTAAGTAATTTTTTAACATATTTGATTTTCATTTTATTTCATAGGTAAAGGATAATTCTTCTGATTGATAATATACTTCAATTAATTGATTCAGTTGTACTGCATAAACTGACAGACCACAGTGTGATTTTATTTGGTTAGAAGCAAAACTATGCTCCACTCAAGGTCCATTCCAGGCTGCAAATGTTGCCTCTTAATAACAGAAGTACATGGTTACATTGTCTGTGTGACCCACTTTGCTTTTCACTAATATTCAATCTGATGTTCTTTGCAAAGTAGGCTACAGTAATTGGGAAACTGGTTTTGACACAGAACAGACTTTCTTTCAGCCAAGCACAGCCTCAGACCACACACAGTCTGTTAGTCTATAGTCTGACTATGCAAGACTACCCAAACCCTAACCACACACCCAATGAGTGATTTGGGTTCAGTGTCTTTGGTTGATTTTAAAGCATAACCTCTTTACTGTAGGCTGCAGAAAGACGTATTGTGGTAGTTTTGCGTCTCCTGCTGGACAATAATTGCAACTGCAACCATGTATGATTCAATTATTCTCAATCTGATACAGTGTAGCATGTTTCAAGAATCATTGTTATTATTAATAAATCTTTGTCAGTACAATGAACAATATGTTTAAAAAAAAAAAAAATGCAAACTGTAAAATACAAAACATATTCACTATGAAATAACCTATTATTATTATTATTATTATTTAGATGATATATATATATACGGGGATGACTAAAAGGCTAAATAAATAGAATAAAAACTGTATAACCTCAAAAGAATAATAACCATCTAAACCCCAAAACAGCCATATCTACAAAATGATCACAGGGGTATTTGCGAAATATTATAATAAATTGTTAATAAAATGTTATCAAGGTTTGGTGTTATAAATTTCTCACAAAATCACATCTTTTTCATTCTTATTTTTGACAGGGCTTTTGCAGCCTACTAAATAATAGTCTACAAACAGCAGGGAGACTTGAAATATTATTTTTGGATTATTTCCAAGCCAGTAAAAACATTTTATTTATATTATCCTTCTTTATAGGCCCTATTTTCCCATATTTAATATAAAAATGTTCAAAATACCAACCTTTTTCTCCAGATGACCAACACTTTATTTTAAAACCTAGATATTACAACAAGATGACATTGAAATGAAAAACGTACTCAACATTATAACAGGAGCATAGACACAAAATGAAAAATCTTTGAATCAATGTTTGGATGTGTGATTACGTCATTTTAGCGCGACAGTAGGCACTGTGGATGGCGCCATCCTCACAACGTGCGCGCTGTGTTTAGAGCCGACTGCGAACTGTTTTGATCTCACCCGGCGTTCACATATCTGCGGAAGGTACGTCAACAAGAGCTGCAGCTTTAGAGAATGTTTTGGTGCCTCAAAACTCCTCCCGCTGAAGTAATTTGTGATGTTAAATACTTCACTTTGCTCCGTAGGCCAACATGCGTGACAGTAGAGTATCTTTAGCCACCCAGCTACATACTAGATGTTTCTCTGCTTTTGTTCGAGTTTGGATATTTCATATCACTGGGAATCATTCAGAAAGACTGATCAAATTCGCTTCATCGAGACGTTATTTGTAGCACATGGCAGCTGACAGATTTGCCAGTATGATGATAAGAATGATTGACATGTTTTCATATAATCTTATGCAGTAATTATGATACCGTAACGAGTTACACACTTTTGCCATCCTCTGTTTCACAGATCATGTATAATGTGTACAGTTCAAGGATTTCATACCAAAGCAGGCCGAGAAGAACCTCTTGAGACTTTCATAATTATGCTGCTACAGTTATGAATGCGTAATAATACAGATACATCCACATGCACGTGGATATGAATTATTCCAGATCTGTCCACTAGTGCTCTTGTGTCGACCTACTCTTGAAGGTTGATGGTACTTGATTATAATGCACAGCATGTTCAGATTTTGAGGCTGATTATAGATAACATAAATGTCTATTTTCAATAGTCGATCCACTTGTAATCTGTCAGTCATTTAAATCTGATATGGCTTCAGTGATGTGACTCTGCACTATCTTCAGATGTGTTTTAAGAGCACATACTGGGAATGTATTGATTGTTTGTGTTCATTGTCAGCGTTTTCCCTGAAAGGACTTGCAGATTGATATATCAGCCACGTTGGTTAATCATTTGATTAGCATTGGTTGATATAAATGCCTGTTTGGTCACTTAACAGTAATGGTAGTTTCTCTTATTTGAGTTTCAAAATCTACCAATAGCCTTGTCAAAGCATAATAAGCAGCATTCAACCTTTTTTATATTTTATTATAGCATAATGTGTTAAAGAAGTACATTTAATATGAACAATTTGTGAATCCTGTTTACAGTAGCATTCAAAATTTTGAGGCTGGTATATTATTTTTAATGGTTTTCCTAAAATGCCTCTTATAGACTGCATTTATTTGATCAAAAACACAATAAAACACTAATATTGTGACTTTTTTTCATGTAATGTGTTCTTGTGATGGCAAAACAGAATTTTTAGCAGCCATTATTCCAGTCTTAGTGTTATATCATCCTTCAGAAATAATTCTAATATGCCGGTTTGCTGCTCAAGAAACATTTCTTATTATTATCAATTATAATGAATATTGAAACCAGTTGTCCTGCTTAAAGGGTTACTCCACCTCAAAATGATATTTTTTTTGTCATTAATTACTCACCCTCATGTCGTTCCAAACTCGTAACATCTCCGTTCGTCTTCGGAACACAAATTAAGATATTTTTGATGCATTCTGAGATCTGGCTGACCCTCCCATAGACAGCAATGAGATTACCACGATCAACGTCCAGAAACGTAGCAAGGAGATCGGTAAAATAATCCATGTGACATCAGGGGTTCAACCGCAATTTTATGAAGCTACGAGAATACTTTTTTGTATGCAAAGAAAACAAAAATAACGACTTTATTCAACAATTCGTCTCCTCCGCGTCACCGTAGCGCCATTTTGGAGAGTATCCACTGAACACAAACAGCATATGCTGTTCTGTGTCAGCCGCACCACACGGATACGCTGTTTGCGCTCAGTGGATACTCTCCAAAATGGCGCTACGGTTTTCTCGTAGCTTCGTAAAATTGCGGTTGAACCCCTGATGTCACATGGATTATTTTACCAATCTCCTTGCTAAGTTTCTGGATGTTGATCATGGTAATATCACGGCTGTCTTTGGAAGGTCAGAGAGCTCTCAGAATGGATCAAAAATATCTTAATTTGTGTTCCAAATGTGAACGGAGGTCTTATGGGTTTGGAACGACATGAGGGTGAGTAATTAATGACAAAATTTTCATTTTGGGGTGGAGTAACCCTTTTATATTTTTTTTGTGGAAACTAAGATACATTTTTCAGGATTTTCTGAAGAAAAGAAAGTCAAAATAACATTTATTTGAATTAGAAATGCTGTCACCTTTGATCAATTTACTTTGCTTGCTTTTATCCTTGCTAATTAAAAGTTAATAAAAAAACTTTACTCAACCCAAACTTTTGAACAGTAGTGTTCAGTTGTTCATTTCTGTTATATTGTTAGTGTTACATGAAAACCTGCAAGTAATAGGAGATTTTAAAATAGTGATTTCCAAACCTGAAGAAAAAAAAGTTGGGCTACATTTTTTATTAAAAGTTTAGTTTTTATTAATTAGTTTAAGACAACTGATATAATCCCTTTATCCATTAAGCATGTTTTATTAGATTGTGCTGTTTTTTATTTAACTCTGTTGAAAAGATTTTAACAGAGTTAAGCCAAATACAGTTTTGGAGTTTTTAGCAAAAATAAATGATAAAAACATGATATAATTCAGCCATAATTTTTCTCACCACAGAAGCTGGAATGACATTAAACAAACAAACATACAAACAAGACAACTGATGTGGGTTGATGTAGTGTTATTTGTAATACATTAGGTCTGACAATGACATAAATTGGAAAGCGGTATGTATTGTACATATAATTATAAATAAAATTATAATCGTGATTCATGTGTCTTGCAATGCATTTTATGTATGAGTGTAGAAACATGCTTTTGTCCCCCAGAATCGTGTGCTTATGACATCTGGCAGCAGGGGCTGACCAACTGAGCCTTGACCTCATGTCAGATTTGTCTTTTGTGGCTTTGTAATGTTTGACATATATAGGCTACTAGTCACAGCTTAAATGTCATGTTTTAAAGGCCAGTGAAATATATGTCGCAATACCTCAAAAACACATGACATTCTGCTCAAACACCTGAACCTAAAGCAAGATCCTTTGACCTTTTTTGTTGAAGGAAACAATCGTTTTCTGTGCTCTTCCCAGATCTGAACCTACATTCTACAGTTTGCATGTTATCTAACATCTGGTGTATACATGGAGGTGCCCAGGTTAATAAATTATCTGTTTACACAAAGATTATTTTATTTATTTTTTTTATTCCTTTTATTTGAATTCAGATGATATGTGTGCATCAAAGATGGAGTGCTTGAGTCTTTATGCACAAGATTGCTTGGAACTAAGAATTCGCAGCTGCCCCCTTCTGCTTGAAACACCTTTGTACATGCTTGCAGTGTAGTTGCGCTTATCGCTCTAATAACTATGAGTTTGTACTTCAAGCATTGCTTATAACTGTGTATTCTTTCTGCAGCACACAAGGCAAGAGCTTTTGAGCTCATAATTGGAAATGCACAGCATCTGTGCTTTATTTACCAGTGATTAAAAAAAATGGGACTCGTTTTTATCACAGCATGGATGCCATTTAACCGGCTACTTTCTGTTTGTCCATGAGATGGAAACCTCTAAAGCCATCTGCTGTACTAGTCTTGTTTTTGGCATCATTCAGGACAGGTCGCTGAAACAACATTGTCAGTTTATGTTTTGCACAAATAGGGGGCAGAGTTGCACAGCAAAGATTTCCAACTTGATGTTATTTTCCTGGGTGAAATAAACAAGTCTGGGTTTATGATGCAGATTTTAGTTTGATTTTCTCTAGTATTTTTGGAACAGTTGACAGAGCTGTCTTTTACCCATCAGGCCAGCACACCGTTGTCTTTACTGCTTTGTATGCCTTTCAGACATAAACATTTGATTTTTGATTCATTGTGGTTGGTTGTTATTTCTGCTTATTTGTGGTAATATTATCTAGCTGCCAAGGTTTTGTAAAAAAACAAAAAAAAACAAGAAAGACTTTTGATAGATTAAACATTGGAAAAATCAGTAATGTTTTGCTATGTTTTGTTTGCCATCTTTTTCCAAGAAAAGTGTGTATGAAATGAATGAAACCTGTGAAGGAGTTACATTTCATCTGTTTTTTATTTTAAATAGATCAAATATTGCAAAAATATTAAGCAGTGCAAACTTTTTTTTTATTTAAATTAAATAATTTAATAATAATAATAAGCACCAAAGAAGCATTTTAGAATGATTTATTGAGGATAATGTGGTACTAATAATATATGTGTGTGTGATATTTAATTATTTATTTATTTAAAAACCCAGAAAATTGCAGGAATATGTTACATTTTAAAATATAATAAAATTGTAATCAATTACTTTAATTTGTAATAATATTTTACAATATAACTATTTATGATTAAATAAATGCAGCCTTGGTGAGCACAATAGACTTCTTTCAAAAATATTAGGAAATCTGACTGACCCCAAATATTTGAATGGTAAATTAAATATAATGTTAAAAAGGTATATTATATTCTGTGGTATTGTAATATGCTTGTATAAATAAAACTCGTTGTTAAATAGATCCCCTTACTGACCGTGAGTTTCAAATGTATGTATTTGTATATTATTGAGTAAGTACGGGGTGTGTAGTGGTAGGTAACGAACTCCAGTGTTATTCTGAATGTTTCATAAAAGCAAAGGGCTCTGGTGGGTAGCAGTTAACTATGATTTGTCAGGATTCCAGTCTATTGAGATAATAACTGAGCCGTATTGTCTGCTCTGTTTGTGTCTGCAGCTTTACCTAATGGACATCCAGAGCGCCAGCTCAGTGGTGCTGCAGGCTTTGACCCAGGCCACCAGTCAGGACACAGCTGTGCTGAAGCCTGCAGAGGAGCAGCTTCGCCAATGGGAGACCCAGCCTGGCTTCTACTCAGTGCTGCTGGTGAGAATCTGCTACATACAGCCTCAATATGAGCAGTTTAGTGGTGCAATAGAACAAAGTAAAAGTGAGAATGTAGGTAATAATATTTTATGTGGCTTTTACTCTTTTATTTCTGTGATACATGTCAGCTGAGCCTCGTGGCATGTCAGAAATATCTTGATACAAGTAATTTTATATCAAGCAAAGCAACTTTTCATATTAATGTAGAATTCAGGCAAAGGTCTGTAACAGGTTTTTGTATATTGAAAATGGCTTATCTAGTCAGATTATTATTTTTTTTAAAATAATATGAAGCTGTTTTTGTACTGATGCCAGACTTTTGTTGGCCATTCATTTGTTTTAAATAACCTTACATGTTGATGTGTGTCCAAGTCCACAAAAAAATATTGTGTTTTTAAGTCACTAAATTGTTTCACCCCATATTGCTCACTCCTAGAGCTAGACACCACAAGAGCCTGCATAACAATTACTTTCCCCCTCAGAGAGATTAAATAATCATCTTGGCTTGAGTACAAACAACCACAGCACAAAAACCTGATCCATTTCATCCATCTTCTGTTTCTAACCTGCTGCACATTTCCACTGAGGGTAGAGCAATAATGTGGTCATTTCTGTTGTGTAGTAACTTTTAAAAACGTAAATGCAAACAAACGTGCGCACACACACACACACACACACACACACACACACACACACACAATTATTAAAGTGCGACTAATACCACAAAACAGAACATTACAGAATAAAAAAAAAAAGAAAATAATTAAAAAAACATTAATACTTACTGGTGTTTGTTGTTTTCTTGCCAAAATGATGTATTTTCCTGAAGTATGTTGTCATTAGTGAAATAGATGTTGTTGCTTTTATATCAGTGTTAATTTTGGCAGGCATTTTTGATTTAGTCTTAGTCTTTATCTTACATAGTTTTAGTCGACGAAAAGTCATTGCATTTTTGTCAACTTTTAGTCAAACTGCAGTTACCAACATTTATTTTGATAGCTATTTTATATGTAGTTTTCAAACAAAAATAGTCATTAATTCTTCTCTCTTTAGACCAAATCAATTACGCTTATGAGAAATTTGAATCAAGGATTGAATTTGGAAAAACTGGAATAATTTTTTTTTTTTTTTGGTAGAGATACAAATTAAACTCATTTTTCAGATACAGTAGGTTTACTTAACAAGTATACATTTATTTAACATCTTTTGTTGGTTAATGTTTATGACACAGATAATTAGGAATGCTGTCCATTTAAGACGGAAGGTAATACTGTATGCATGTAATACTGACACACATTCAGTTTTCACCCACCTGTTTACGCTCACTTAAGCCATAACCGACTGTATTTACTCTGTACGATACTCTACACGATAGACATTTGGACTGCTGTGTGTGTATTTGAGTGCTGAGAACTGATCGCGCGCTGTATGAGAACTGAAGAAGTGGAGCGTGCGCGAGAGAGAGCACTTCTATCAGCGCGATTCCGCCTATCCCGCCTTCACTAACTTTAAGTTAATTGACAAAGAATTTTGACTCCCGGGAAAAACGGGACGTCTGGTCACCCAGTCCCTAACCCTTCGGGTGCTGAGGCTATTGTTTCAGATCGCTAGTTCGCGTTTTGGTAGCCTTTCTGTCCGCTGCGGCTGCCATACTGAGACTAGATATGAAAACGCGAGGCCCCTTATGATCCAATGACAGTGACTCACATTTTGAAAGACTGGACAGTTAACTTAGCCTATACTATAGGATGTATATTGAATGTCCGGTAGTCCTCAAATAACATTTTAGTCCCGTCTTGTTAACGAAGACGCGGCATCAATTTCGTCATAGTTTTTATCATCAGATATTATTTTTAGCTCGTCAACGTCTCGTCTTAGTCACAAAAAAAGGTTTGTTAACGAATATTTTTCGTCATTGACGAAATTAACACTGTTTTATATATTAAAATATTGATATGATAAAGTAATATTATAATATATTAAAATATTTTTTAATTATTGTTTTATTAAAGTAAAAAGTTAATCATGAGTAATTCAACATTTCTTAAAGGGATAATTCACCCAAAAATGAAAATTCTGTTATTAATTACTCACACTCATGTCGTTCCAAACCCTCAAAGGGTTCGTTCACCCAAAAACGAAAATTAGCCTGTGTTTTACTCGCCCTCAAAGCATCCTAGGTGAATATGACTTTCTTCTTTCAGACGAATCCAATTGGAGTTATATTAAAAATTGTCCTGGCCCCTCCAAGCATTACAATGGGGATAAGCGGGTGCTTTTTGTCAACAGACCAGAAGATGTGAAATAAAGTGCACGCATCCATAATAAAATGTGCCTCACATGGCTCCGGGGAGTGAATAAAGGCCTCCTGTAGCAAATCCATGTGTTTTTGTAAGAGAAATATCCATATTTCAATAGGGCTGGGTATCGAGTTCGATAGTTCTTAGGCACGACTGAATTGCCTCGATACCATTGAGTATCGAAAAAACTTCTTGTCGTTCGGTACCCTGCGGCAGAAATATATAACTATTGTTCAGCAGAATGTACATACAGGTGCATCTCAATAAATTAGAATGTCGTGGAAAAGTTCATTTATTTCAGTAATTCAACTCAAATTGTGAAACTAGTGTATTAAATAAATTCAGTGCACACAGACTGAAGTAGTTTAAGTCTTTGGTTCTTTTAATTGTGATGATTTAGGCTCACATTTAACAAAAACCCACCAATTCACTATCTCAACAAATTAGAATACTTCATAAGACCAATAAAAAAAACATTTCTAGTGAATTGTTGGCCTTCTGGAAAGTATGTTCATTTACTGTATATGTACTCAATACTTGGTAGGGGCTCCTTTTGCTTTAATTACTGCCTCAATTCGGCGTGGCATGGAGGTGATCAGTTTGTGGCACTGCTGAGGTGGTATGGAAGCCCAGGTTGCTTTGATAGCGGCCTTCAGGTCATCTGCATTGTTGGGTCTGGTGTCTCTCATCTTCCTCTTGACAATACCCCATAGAGTTCATGTCAGGCGAGTTTGCTGGCCAATCAAGCACAGTAACACCATGGTCATTGAACCAGCTTTTGGTACATTTGGCAGTGTGGGCAGGTGCCAAGTCCTGCTGGAAAATGAAATCAGCATCTCCATAAAGCTTGTCAGCAGAAGGAAGCATTAAGTGCTCTAAAATTTCCTGGTAGATGGCTGCGTTGACTGTGGACTTCAGAAAACACATTGGACCAACACCAGCAGATGACATGGCAGCCCAAATCATCACTGACTGTGGAAACTTCACACTGGACTTCAAGCAACATGGATTCTGTGCCCCTCCACTCTTCCTCCAGACTCTGGGACCTTGATTTCCAAATGAAATGCAAAATTTACTTTCATCTGAAAAGAGGACTTTGGACCACTGAGTTATTTTTCTCCACAGCCCAGGTAAGATGCTTCTGACGTTGTCTCTGGTTCAGAAGTGGCTTGGTAGCCCTTTTCCTGAAGATATTTGAGCGTGGTGACTCTTGATGCACTGACTCCAGCTTCAGTCCACTCCTTGTGAAGCTCTCACAAGTGTTTGAATCAGCTTTGCTTGACAGTATTCTCAAGCTTGCGGTCATCCCTGTTGCTTGTGCACCTTTTCCTACCCAAATTCTTCCTTCCAGTCAACTTTGCATTTAATATGCTTTGATACAGCACTCTGTAAACAGCCACACCTTTCAGTAATGACCCTCTGTGACTTGTTTGTCTGAAGACAATGTTTGTCTTCTGGACCATTGCCAAGTCAGCAATCTTCCCCATTATTGTGGTTTCAAAGAACAAGAGATACCCGGAATTTATACTGTAGGGATGGTCATTAATTGAAAATATTCTAATATTTTGAGATACTGATTTTTGACTTTCATGAGCTGTAAGCTCTAATCATCAAAATTAAAACAAAAAAACTTTTGAAATGTTTTACTTTACATGCAATGAATCTAAAATATATGAAAGTTTCACTTTTTGAAATAACTTTTTCACAACATTCTAATTTATTGAGATGCACCTGTACTGCTACTACTAGGCTACTATTTAAATTAAAACTTTTTTTTTAAGTAATGATCACACAACTTTTCTTCCATGTTTTAATTTTAACAGTAAACCCCCTTTGTTTGCCAAAATATATAAATACATTTTGATTTTCAATAATTTAAAGATAAATGAAATTAATGTTTTATGCCTTCATTTGAAAACCAGATACAGAACACAGAATTTCTGAGGAAAAATAAAACATTTCATAAGGCTATTTTAAGAATAAATTTGAATAAACTAAGTTGATTTTATGCATTCAAATAATTAGACATACTACAACACAGAATTTAATAACAATAAAACATGGTGAAAGAAAATAAAACACTCACTTATGAAAGTGGATAAAGATTTTCAATTTCTTGAAGTCTTTAACAACCTAGAATAAATGAATAGAAATGATGATTCTGTCTGAGCTATGCGTTTTAAAACGAACACGAGCTAGTGTAAACGTAGCCTAACAGATATGTAAACTGAAAACTATTTTATTTATTTTTTTGTCACATACACGATTATATAGAGAGTATATAACCAGCAGTGAAATGTATTCTCTGCATTTAACCCATCCTAAGTGAACACACACCCGGAGCAGTGGGCAGCCATGTTACGGCGCCCGGGGAGCAGTTGGGGGTTCGGTGCCTTGCTCAAGGACACCTCAGTCGTGGTATTGAAGGAGGAGAGAGCGCTGGTTATTCCTATTTGAACTTTATTAAAACTATTTGCACTGATTTGTGTTGGATATATTTTGTTCCTTTGTGCAGTGGCTCAGGAGTAGGGCTGAACGATTAATTGCATTTGCGATAATATCGCGATATGAGAAAACGCGATTCTTCAACCACAGAGGCTGCGATTACACTTTGTCACGTGACACGCGAGAGTAGGAGTAAAGAGGTGTGTTCGACTTGAAGATAGATCGTATGACATCAAAGTACGGTGAGAGAAAGCATAAGGAGACGTCCGCTCTCTTATAGCTCTCGCAGTACTTTGATGACACACACAACGATCGGTCCAGCAGCGCTGCTTCAAGTCAAACACATCTAAGCAGTCTTCAGAGGAAGCATCAAGTTGGCATCACTATGTTGCCAAGTCCGCAGTTTACCGCGGGTTATTTTCGTGTCCGCGGGTCTTACATAACATGCAGATTTGACGCGCTAACGTTACATGTAAACGATATCCTTTGTTGTATTTTCCTGTCAAAATAATGGAGTTCCTTTGGAATTCTTTAGCTTTTAAGAACTGCTGTGTTCTCCGCTAGTGGGTGGAGCTAATGCGTAAACGGCAATCTCATTGGCTGGCGCTCACCTATCATCGTCCCTGTTTTGATTTCAGCGAATCAGTTCGAGCGAACGCAGACAACCTGATTAATATTCATGAACCCAGCAGCTCAATAATCCTTTAGTGCGTTTTATACTGTTATTAGTAGTAGAATTCGTAGTAGTTTTGTTATCTTATCAGTATTATTTGTAGTTTATTTTTTTCCTTTTTTTATAGAAATACTAAATGACAAACAATATCTTAAGCACCACCACCAGTCCTAAGTTCAGTCAACATGACAAATATGCATTCATACATGGTTATTCTAATTACTAAAGTTCTATCATCATACAATGCTCAAATTTAATGCTAAATTATCATAATATCATATTATAATGTTTGACTGACTGATGCTAAGTGAGATATTTAAAAAAAACTGTGCCATTTTACAAACATAAACTTTATATAGATATAATTATATATAATTGAAAATCATTCAATTGATTATTGTAAATATTATCAACCCTCCATGGACACCTTGGCAATATAATCTCCATTGGCTTGTCATTTTTTTTAGTTTACTCACCAGACTAATATTAATTATCTGATATACTATAAAAAAATGACAAGCCAATGGAGATTCTATTGCCACGGTGTCCATGGAGGGTTGATAATATTTACAATAATCAATTGAATTTGATAGGTGTCTCTCACATTGTCCCACAGAAACAATAAAATAGTGTAGATTAGTGTGCAATGTTTTATAATAATAATGTATTATATTTAGTGTCCATTTCATTCATTTAACATTTAATATAGGGGACATCCAAGTTATTTGACATATTTGAACATTTAAAAAAAAAAAGAAACAATAGTTACTTTCCCTGGTAATTAATTTCTTTTATAATGATGTAACTCAGTTACTATTTGTGAGAAGTAACTAGTAATATAACTAATTACTTTTTTAAAGTAACGTGCCCAACACTGCATACTATACAATGATTTATTGCTTGTCTTTGTTGAATAATACAGAATATAAAGAGCTTTCAAAAATGATCGCATATTAAATCGCAATCGCAATATTGGTAAAAAAAATCGCAATTAGATTGAGGGCTCGCAAAATCGCTAGCCCGACGTCCCGGGGCTATTGTGTTTTCCAGTCGGGCTACCAAAATATATCACCGCCCTGCCCGACGGGCTACCTTAAATACAGGGCTCCCGCATGTCCTTATAAAACTCTTCAATATAAACTCTTCAATTTAGTTGTATCAACTTAAGGCCATAAAGTTTTAAATACGTTAAATGTCTTAATTATAATTTCAAGAGATCTTACAGTTGGGGACGGAAGACAAGAATGGCGATATGGCTGTATTAAACTTCAAAAGGCAATGATGTCATTGAATAAATATGAGCGCTGCACGTTTGAAGTCAAAACGCGGCGCAGATGTCTTTATGTGAATGTATCTGAAGGGAACCGACTGTCCTCAGAAATGTGTCGTTGGCATTTTCATTTCATCTTACCTATAATGCCTGATAAAGCAGCGTTTATGAGCGCGGACGGTTCTTCTTTGTACAGTCAGTCTCTAACAGGGAATTTCCCTGCGGGAAACCGTTATATTAAGCCGCTACTAAAGCGCCACCTCGTGGCAGAGAATGAATTTGCATGTCCAATAAGCCTTTCTTGCTGTTTATGGTCAGATCAATGCAAATATCGACCCATGTTTTTAAGCAGCAAACATATAGAGTTGTAAATGAGAAAAGTTAATGTGCCTTCTAAAAATCTAAACAATTAGACAGTAATATTTATTCGTTTTAATTTAATATAATAGCCTTATTTATATGCTTGATTTATCCCTTTTCATAAAAATGATCTGAAGGCTGAAATGCTGTTGTATAAGATTTTTGTTTTTGTGAAAACCTGTATCTGAACTGTAAATCAAAATCATGTCATTTTATGGCTTAATACTGTATGTTACCATAGATATTGTCCAACCCCGCTCATACTGTGTTCATTTTACTTGTGCAGCTCTTAAAATGGGTCATAAATTGCCTTAAATTTATTCTTAAAAATTCTGCAGATACCTTGTAAATAGTGAAATAAAATTCCTTCTTTCATATTTGTTGATATTAGTGTATAGAAAATATTTTTGATTGACATTTAGACTCCTATCTGATTTTCTATATTTAATTTTTTTTAATTTTTATTATTATTTGGGCTAGCTAAATTAATTTTCGGGCTACCAAAATCTGAAGAGTACCTGCCCGAAGCGCTACCAGGGATTTTGAGATTTTGCGAGCCCTGAGATTATTTTCCAAAATCGTTCAGCCCTACTCAGGAGATGAGTCTTTGAGTCTGTATAAATGCCAACAAGCTGAAAAAATAAAACCAAAGATTTTTGAGATAATGTAATCTTGTTAAAACTGATTTCATAAAATTGGTATCGAAAAAAGTATCGTTCAGGAACCGGTATCAAACTCAAGGTATCGGTATCGATATCGAATTTTTTTTAACGATACCCAGCCCTATATTTCAAACGTAATAAAAGGCTTGTTTGAGATGAGCAAAATCTGCGCAGAACCGATAACTGCGAGATGCATGCCGGTTAGAAAAGTGTCCGAGTTACGTCCGCCTTGCTCTGATGTCATGCTGACGTGTGCCAAAAAACTCTAAACTCTTATATAAAAAAAATTTTTTTTATATAACTCCGATTGGATTTGTCTGAAAGAAGAAAGTCATATACACCTAGGATGCTTCGAGGGTGAGTAAAACACAGGTTAATTTTCATTTTTGGGTGAACTAACCCTTTAAGACCAACGTTCATCTTCGGAACACAAATTAAGATATTTTTGATGAAATCATTGAATAAAGCCATTTTTGTTTTCTTTGCACAAATTTTTTCCTCGTAGCTTCATAAAATTACAGTTGAGCCACTGATGTCACACTATTTTATCAATGTCCTTACTAATTTTCTGGGCCTTGAATGTGGTAGTTGTGTTGCTATCTATGCAGGGTCAGAAAGCTCTCGGATTTCATCAAAAATATCTTAATTTGTGTTCCAAAGATGAACAAAGGTCTTATTGGTTTGGAAAGACATGATAGTGAATAATTAATGACATAATTCTTATTTTTGGGTGAACTATCCCTTTAATAAATGAACAGTTTTTAGTTTTAAAAGGCAAAATTCACCTTTATTTTTACTTTGTGAAAAATGTATCAGTGTGGTTTTCTATTTTTTTTTTTTATCGTTTTTTAATATTTTTTTTCCTAAATATGTGAATGATGGGTACATGAAAATGTGCCTCATAGTAGAAATGACCCTTGTAGTTTCTTGGCCGCTGGGCCGTGATATTGAGGGAGATTCTGTTGGAGGCTGAGCCACCTGAGCTGTGGGTTGACATCCTCACCAGATGGCCATTAGCTGTCATGACTCATTTTGCAATTCATGCCATGCCACTGTTTTATTTATGAGCACTTTTCTTACAAAATAAAATAAGAAATTAAGCTTTTTAAACCAATGAAGTATGCAGCGGTTCTTAAGGGATGTCATGTGCTGCCAGTGATGATGAACCAAACAACACTGGTCTAAGTGGTCCAGGAGGGCATTGATTTTGCATACTGAATCCAAATAATTTTCATAATAATATGCGATTTATTTTTTCATCCTCTGCACTGGCACATGAGCTAATTTATTTGAAATGTGAAATTAATATTTTAAACTTCATACTGGTTGCAGATGAATTAGTAATGACCTTTGAGCCGCACAGAGGTTAAATGCTTCTGAACGCAGGGCGTATAATTCTGTTACATGTCATGGCTTATCTCCTCACAAACACCCTGAGTACTTGTTTTTGTCTTTAGAAGTGAACTCTTCCATTTTTTTTTTTTTTAAATCTGGCCACCTTTCAGATGCTGAACAAAGGCAGATGGGGAGGACATTTAGACCACTTTGTTGTGTTTACAGTGGAGACTGTGCTGTCCCGGGGCATGATATTTTTTGGTTTGAGATTGAGTTTTCATTGGCAGGAGGAGCAGAAGGCTCATTAAGAACTAGGGTCAGTACCAGTAAATAAAATTCCACCACTCTTGATGCTGTTAAATGAAACAAATATAAGTAGGTATTAACAAATTATTCACCATTAAAACGAAAGTAGTGACTTTTGTGATGTTCACAATAAGATCTGTAACATGCATTTTAAAAATAGATGAAGTGCAGTGAAGTTTCACTGTGTGCCAACTTTAAATAAAAACATATAGACAGCTCTCATTGCCCTGCTCTGTACTACAAATTCTGTTAAAGTCTGGTATCTTTACTAAAGTATCACCCTGCAGAATCCTGTACCCCTTCCTCAATGCCTGATCAAAATTCTAGCATGTGATTTCTATGCTAAGCTAGTGAGTTAAGCCTTTGGAACACAAAGAAAGGCACTAAATAAATTGCTAAATCTGGCACTAAATAAATTGCTCATAAAAAAGGTCCAAAGGGAATAGAACTTTTTTTTTTTTTTTTTTTTTTAGTAAAATGATGTTCAAAGGAATGTAAGGAGACAATATGGAAATTTGGGTCAACCAGAACAAAATAAATTTTGTTTGTAGGCTAAAAATTATTAGAGTAAACATCAGTGCATCTTTGACCCATTGGTGGCGCTAGAGGGTTTAAAAGATTGACCCCAAAATTGTAATAATTCATCCAACATTGATCATTAGCTATAGGCCTTCTCGGAGATTTTTAAATTAAGGGTGCAGTTACAAATCTGTGGGTGCAAACTGAGAGTACAGATTAAGAAGTAGTGGGCACAGTTTATCAGACTTAAAAAAACAACTCCTACACGGCCTTAGGGCAGCTCTGTACTTTTGACGTCCCTATTCAGAACAACAACAAAAAAAATCTTCAGGATTTGCAGAAATGCCAGTTTCTGCTCTTGTGGTTGTGTATGACTAAATCTTCTCTTGCTCTTTCAGAGAACGAGGTGTCTGTGGACCCTCAGGCCTGACCAGTACAACCCCTCTTGTCCCCTGAGGGGGGCTCAGCAGCGCCCGTGTTGTTATACAGCACTGGCTATGGTGGTGTAGATGTCCTCTCAAATCCTTTAAGCCTTCAAACTTGGCACAGACTCCTTCGTTATTGAGGTTTAGCATGAAATAGGATTGCAAAGGAACGGAACACAATCCTACGTATCAGCAGACTTTTTTTCTTCTATGATTTCTGCAGGCGTCGACTTCGACTGCAGCGCTATAAGAATGTCTGTCACGTCCCATCAGCCTCTCTTATCTGTTTGTATTTGAGCCAACCTGCTGTCACTCGGTCTGTCACCCAAAGAAATCAGCCTGATTTGTATGGACTCGCATTTAGCTTATTTGTCTACCCAAATGGTGCTTTCGCTGACCTTGAGGTGAATTAGGCAGGCGGCGAGTCGATTTTTCTTGAGTCATGTTTACTTGTCAGCTGTCTATTGATATGATATTCACCTGTCACATTTTGAAAGCAATAAAGTGTCTGTTTGCGTCAGAGCTGGGTAATATGCACTCTCTGCTTTTGTTTTTGCATGCGACGAAGATTTCTTCCTCACGGTTATCCTCGGTAATTTATTACCCTTTGCTCCTCGTCTTGTGTAGGAAATGGGTCTCTGTATGGACTCTTATCTGGCAGAGTGGAATGAGCCCTGGTCTCTGAGCAGCCGAGTGAGGGGATTTGGTGGCCCTGCGTCAGAGCCTGGCGGAGATGCTCCCTCTTGAACGCAGCTGCTACTACATATTTATCAATGAGCATTAGCTTTCCTTGGCCTGCTCCTCGCTCCCCACGCTCTTATTCCGGACTGGATTAAACCTCGAAACTCACTCCACTGTGGAATAGCCATTAATTATTCAGTGTTAGACCTTAGCCTCGCTAACCTAACTTGCCTCGCCTCACCTCACCTCAGGAAATGCGTAAATCCTCTTTTTTTTGTACATTGTTGCATATTTTTAAAGCTGACGTCTGTAAGTGGTGTCAAATGAAAGTGCAGAAAATGACTATTATTTAAAAAAATATATATATAAAAAAACACATCAGGCACTCCCCCTCATCTGCCAATAGTTGAGAGGCCAGGGCAGTGGCAAAACATATATTCATATATTGACAAATAATCATAAGTTCATATATAATCAAATATTGTTATATTGTGCCTTTTTCCTGTTTCTCTTAAAAATATGTTGATTGGATAATTTGTACTGGCACTTCTATCATATTTTTAGTATTTTTATTTTTTTTAATTTTATATTTGCTTGGAAATTTTTTCCCCTAAATTTATATGCGTAAATTTAATACATATACATAAATTATTAATAATTCAGCAATAATTTATGGATTAAGTTAATCAAAGGTGACAGTAAGGACACTACATTGTTGTTGCAAAATTATTCTATTTTAAATAAATGCAGTTTTTTTAACTTTCTATTCAGCAAAGATTTTTTTTTAAATTCTTTATTTCCACAAAAATATTAAGCAGCGCAACTATTTTCAGCATTGATGATAAATATTTATTGAGCACCAAATTAACATATCTTAGGGAGACATCTTGAAGCGCTACTTGCTGATTAACATATTAGAATGATTTCTGAAGGTTCATGTGACACTGAAGACTGTAATGACTGCTGTAAATTGCCATCACAGGAATAAATAGCATTTTAAAGTACATTAAAATATAAAAGTTATTTTAAAATGTAAAAATATTTCACAATAATGCTGTTTTTTTAATATATATATTACCGACCCCAAACTTGTTGCAATTCGTAATTATGGTGACTTATAGGCCTACTACTTAAAGGATAAAGTATGACAATTCAACTTTCACTTCACCCCAAAGTTTGATTGTTTTTGGGTTTATAGGTTCATTTCTCTTTCTCTTTGGTCTTGTTCAGAGCATCTTCAATAATCACTTGCTGGACGTCAATGTGAGATGGCTAGCTGTCCTTTATTTCAAGAATGGTATTGATCGCTACTGGAGAAGAGTTGCACCCCAGTAAGTACATCTGATTCTTCATCGCCATTTCTAGACTTTTCTATCAAGGTTGTTTCTGTAACTGAGAGATGAACATGATGTTCGTTTCAGAAATGTCTTCATCGCCCACATAGAACCATTATCACATTTATGTCAAAGCAGACCAGACAAATCTCAATCTAACAACTAATAACAGCCCATTAAGAAAATCATGGTCTAATGTAAAATTACATTGATTTTTTTTTTTTTGTTATAGTGATTTCTGCATTATTGACGTTACTAAATTAGTGTCAGTTGGAACTGCGGTGATTAAAAAATCCAGGTTACATGGATGTTTCATTTGAAATGCTTTCTGTTTTGTATTTGAACACCCAGAAGTGGCTAAACCTTCATAATAGTCATATTTATTTAGCAGAACAGAATTTTGTCTTTGTATCCTAAATGTAAATGTAAAACACTGCATAAATGCAGTGGGATTTATAATTTCTACCATTATTCAAACCTCTTAATTGTTTCATAAATTTTAATTGACATAATTGACAGTGATTTTTGCTTCACTCGCAGCACCAGATGGAATTGCAAAAACAATGAATTTCCAAAAAGGTTTCTCAAACATTCCAAACTCTGAACAATCTCATAACTTAAGCTCTTGTCAGAGGACTGAGTTCAAGTTTTATGACTGGCTAACATCTGTGGGCAGTGTGTGGTTTCTTTTTTTTTTTTGGTGTGCTAACAGAGCCTTAGGCAATGTAATGTAGAAAGTGTTGTTTCTTAGGACATCTATTGTCCTAAAAATCATCAGTGTTTCCTGTCAGGTCGAATGTTATGTATGTTCTGGTTCTTCAAAATGAATGCTTACGGCATATACAAAGTTACATTTGTATGGTATTAATGTGCTATGTATGTCTGAAGTAGAGCTCTGTATTGCCAGCTATCTCACACATCACAATACAGTAATCTTTTTTTGTGTACTATACACAAATACATAACGATTGATACATCACAATCATAATTAAATCACAACTGAAACGTGTGAGATATTGGTTTCAGTCTCTCATGCCATTTGCTCCATTAATTGAATTGTTGGAAATTATATGCATGAGCACATAAAAAACATCAATACAAGGACCTGAAGTGTCGATGCAATATTGTGAGAAATGGAATTACGATAGAATATTGTATCAGACAGAACAGTCCTGGTATCAAGGGTCCAGCGCAGCTAACTGCAGCTCTTAAAAAACCTCTTTGTCTGGTTGTTCTGTCGTTTTGCCCTCCAGCCCTCAGAGGTGACAGACCAGCCGATTTAGAGAGACTCTTACTTTAGTGCTTCTGTCACCTGTGGCCTCCAGTGAACATCTAATTAATTTGAGGTTGTTGCCCTGCTGTAATTCACAGAAACTCTTCAGTCAAATTCTGGTTAGTCAGTGACCCGCTGGAGATTTTGGCTCTGCTGAACAGAAGTGCTCAGTCCTCAATGGTGTACTTGGTTAAAAGGGTGTACTTTTTCTCTCAGCCAGCTTAGAACAGTCTGTACTCGTGTTTTAATGCCATTGTCGCTGTACATTTTACTGTACTGTAATTTTATATGAAAAAACATATAAATGCCATGCTTCCATTCAAAAGCTTGAGGTCTGTTAGGTTTTTTTTCATTTAAAGAACATTTAAAGAAGTCTATTATGCTCTCAAAGTCTAGATTTTTTAAACCTTAAATATTATTACCATTTAAAAGAACTGTTTTCTGTTTTGAAATATTTTATATTTCTATGTCTTATATATTTTTTAATTTATTCCTCTGATGGGAAAGCTGAATTTTCTGCAGCCATTACTCCAGTCTTCAGAAATCATTTTAATATGCTGATTTTTTTTTTTTTTTACTGAAGAACATTTTTTTTATCAATGTTGAAAATGTGCTGCTTTAATATTTTTGTGAAATTTATTTGAAATTGAAATAAAACGTACAATTATAAATGCATTTGCTGTCAATTTAAATTAAAAAACAAACAAACAAAACTAATCTTACTGAACTTTTGCATGGTAGTGTGATTGAGCAGGATATCCGGTTGACACCTTTTTTTGTGAAACATTTTGCTTGAAAGTGTGCTTGGGCTATCTTTATTCAAAATAAATGTCACTTGTATTGATTTTCTTTCTTTACCTAATGCAGTGACATTCATACATTTTTAAAAGTGACCTGAGTGACCAAATACTTTCTGTCTCTCACACTCTGTATTTCCCTCTTTCTTCCCAAGTGCTCTCTCTGAAGAAGAGAAGTCATCTCTCCGTGCAGGTCTCATCACTAATTTTAATGAGCCGATCAACCAGGTTAGTGTGCACATACAGTTATACACCCCCCCCCCCACACACACACACACACTTGCCACATGAAGAGAAATGCAGTTCATTCCCTAACCATATGCTCTGCCTGTCCTTTTTATGATCAGTCATCCAATAAAATGAACTATCAGACATGACTGAGTACCATTAAACTCCTCTGTTTAGTAAGCGTCTGAGCTGTGATTCTAGTGAAAGATCAATGGGCCTGGAGTCAAAAAGCACTTAAAGTCTGTGCTGTAATGTGTTGTTGAGCAGTCCTGGAGACATTGATTTTTTTTGGGGCAGTTTTATACCATGCATTAATTCGACCCTTGAGTTTGAATAAAGCCTGACTCATTATAAGAAAAGCCATTATAATGAGGAGGTATGACATCCATGGATTTGAATCAACATCTGTTTCTCTTATAATAACAGTAGATGTTTCATTTTTAAATGTAGTTTTAACTAGTAACTCTGGTAGTAATCGATAAGCTAAGTTAAGAGGAATGTAACATTTTTCTTATTGGTAGATGTTGATTTCGAGGGAATATGGACAATAACACCAGCAATTATATTGACAAGTAAAAAAAAAAACATCTTTTGAACGTCCATTTAACATAATATTTTTTTTCTCATTTGTTACTGCATTTTTCAGTGCATTTGTTTCTGTGTTCTGCAGGGGTTTTGGATGGGTTGGTATTACACACTATTGGTTTATTATTGGCTAATGACTGTGCTCAATTCTTGTTTGTGGTGTAACATCACAGGCACATGAAAATTAATTGTAGCCTTAAATGTGCTTTCTTATTATAGACCATGGCTGACACTGCACGAATTGCTAGAGACTTGCATACATTAGTGAATGAAGTAGATGTAGTACACAAACACTACCCTGTTATTTCCATATTGTATGCAAAAGTGAAAATGCAAAAGTAAATTAAAAATAAAATACAGAAATAAGTAGTGAAGGGTTTTGCAAAAATTGCGATAATGTTAATATATTATAAATATTTATTCATGTATATATTTGGTAGCTTAACTGGAAGAGCGCGCTGGTAGCAACACCAAGGTCATGGCAAGTTCAGTTCTCAGGAAATACGCACAATAGTGAAATTTATACATTAAATGCACTGGAAGTTGCTTTAAATCAAAGTGTATGCTAAATGCATAAATGTAAATGAGAACATTTATTTGGAGATGTACAGAATGTACCACTAATTATTCGTATTATTACAAAACAGATCACTTGAATGGAGTATTTTGGAACTTTGGTCTAATTTGTAATTATAATCTTAGTTAGAACATTGCTGTGTAATTTGCATTGAGTGTTAGATAATCAGAACAGATTACTGCTTTGCCAAAAAAATGAACAAAACACACAAAAACAATTGTGTGCTTCACATATACACACACATGCAGTTTTTCCATAGATTGTGTTTCTGGCACTGAAACAGTTTCCTTCAAACTTCTCTCTCTATATTCATATATATATATATATATATATATATGTATATATGTATATGTGTGTGTGTATTTATATATGTACATATGTATATATATGGTTGGTAATGAATATGTTGTTTTGTCTCAGTATTGAGTATTTGGTTACATGTAAAAATGGTGTAAAGTGAAATATGCTAAATTATAAGTCTCCTCCTTCATTACAGCCACAATGTCAAAGAGATTTAATTGCTGTAATTGCTGCTTTAATGGTGGTAACACTTCTGCATTTATGGATATTGGATTAATTAATTTAATTAAAATGGTTAATTAAAATCTCATAACCATTCAAGATGTTTGAAAGGGCTAAATGCCCACAGGAAGTGATGACTGTTACTTCAATAGTCATTCATTTCACATTTAAATGAATATTGATGTATTCACAGCCAGCTGTGAAATCTGCTGCTGTATGCGTCCTTGAAATGTAGCTTTTATACTGCAGATCGCCACACAGATAGCAGTGCTGATCGCTAAAGTGGCACGCCTGGACTGTCCTCGGCAGTGGCCCGAGCTGATCCCTATTCTGCTGGAGTCTGTGAAAGTTCAGGACAGCCTTCAGCAGCACAGAGCCCTGCTCACCTTCTACCATGTCACCAAGACTCTGGCCTCCAAACGCCTCGCCGCTGATAGGAGACTCTTTCAGGATGTGAGTAGAGCCCTCATGTTCCTTACATTCAGCTGTCTTATTTTCTGCTCAACCTTTTCCTTAGGATTTTTTTTTTAGTTGACTATCGAGTTTGTGGACATTGACTTTCTTGAGGTAAATATAGTGTTGCATGCCATATTGTTTGTAAGTGGGTTATTGACGTTTGTCTTGTGCTACAACTAGTAGTAAAGCAGAAGAGATTATCTGTTCATAAGCTGCCGCTTAAAATGAGGCATTTAGTAATCTGTCACGCCACATTAAAGACCATCAAAACCACATTTATTGTTTGTATTTTGTTAAAATTTCACATTTCAGATAGAATTTCAAAGCTGAGGCATTATTTCCAATTAAAAGTAACAAAGCGCAAAGCTTATTGTGACAATTCGATGGCAGGTTCTACATGCATCAAAAGAAAACAGCATAAACTGAATTGATTTGAGATTCAAGAATCCATATTAGGGCTGGTCCGAATACCATTTTTTGAGCTTCGAAGCTTCGGTAGTAATAAACATCGAATATTCAAAGCTTCGGAGGGAGGGGCCTGAACATATTTTTCTCTCTAATAAAGGCATGAATCTCTGTGCGTTTGTCACATTTTGGTGCAATATGGACATGCGACAATTAATACTCTTTTAATAAACAACAGAACAGCGCGAGCCAGAAGCGGCGCGCTTCACGCGGGCAGGGCTTATATGCTCCAAGAAGGGACACTGCACTAGTGATACAAAACACACAGGTCTGTTAAGAGCAATGCTTTTAATAAAGTAGCCCAGTGCTTAATTTGTAAACTGAGAGGTCCCGGAAAAAAGCGGGGTAACCGATCACCTGTGATTAGAGGAGGGAGAGGACCAATCTTTAGTGATTGAAAGCATGCATCAGTTGCTTTTAACAGGGTTCGTACGGTCATGAAAAACCTGGAAAAGCTATGAAAATTTAAAACAGCAATTTCCAGGCCTGGAAAAGTTTTGTTAAAGTCATGGAATTTTATTTCACAAATTTCTGTATAATAGAGTTATATTTATTTCTGTATAATAGAGTTATATTTAATCAGGTCCTGAGTTTGTGTATATCGCATAGTTTTACTCATTCCCGCAGCTTTCGAGTTTATAACGATTGAAATTCCTGCAAACATTTATTGAAAATAGCATGTAGGTTAGATGAGTAAATAAATCCACACAAACTATCAGATTAAATCAGTCATTTGAAAACAGCGTGAGTGATTCAGCTGGACCGCGTCTTCTCTCTTTCACTCTCTCAAAGCGGCTTCACATCAGCACATCTCGTCTGCACTATAAGAGCTACTGCATGCTGATCCAAGACTTTCGCTCGCATCTCGGGACAGTTGACAAAAAGAAAACGCATGCAACGCATTAGGTTTTGTGGTAGCAGAGGGTCCGTTCACATGTCGCGTCTTTTGCGCGCTTAAGTTCATTATTTCAAATGTAGATGTGCGGCAAGCGCGCTTATAGCTAATAGAAGATTTTTCATGAAATATATGCATGCTATAGGTCAGCACGAACGTCTTTCATTGGTGAACGGTCTGTTGCTGGTGCAGATGTTCAGCCAGGCAGACAAGTTGAGAACCATTTCGCGGGGGATGCCAGGTGTAAAAAAAAAAAAAATATTCGAAATTCGAATCTCAAAATTGAAAATCGAATGCCAACCCACCGAACGAATATTCGAATAATCGAATATTCTGGTCCAGCCCTAATCCATATCAGTATCAATTAAAAACAAGAAATCAATATTGTTAATAAAGCACAAGCATCACACGTGTTTACTATATGTGTTGTAGCTTCTCTATGTTATGTGAACAAAATAGTCAAAACATGCCATCGGAGAAATGCTAATTAAACGTCACTTTTTCAGTCAATGAATTTGGCCGTACAAAACTATTTTAGCCTGAAACCCGAAAATGGCTGTTTTGGCTGAAAATGTTTGGTTGACGAAATTGTGGTGCATCGCTATTATTTTTTGTTTTCTGCCTAATATAATTGCATGTATTACAAATATATGCAATGATTTTGGAGTAAGTTGTTGTTATTATTGTTTTTTAATGCATGCATTAAAATAATTGCGCAATATATGGATTAAATACAATACTATAGTATTGTGTGTGTGAATGCATACATACATGCATATATTTATTAATATTAATAATTATTGTTATCATAATCATTTTAGTTAGCCTTTTACTTATTTGCTGGGCATGAGCCATTTTCAACTTTCTTTGAATGCATACATTTCTTTGATTAGAGAGCATCTCAGAGAGCAGCTTTCATTGACATGGACCATCATTCATCATTTTTTCTACTCCACTAGCATGTGCCTCTAGGAGGCACTGTTCAGCTGTGCTCATGTACACCTCCTGCCCCAGTTCACCGATCATCCCAGGAGATGTATGAGCACTCCTGTGTAAAATATCAGCAGATGTTTTGACTTGGAGCTGCATCAAATTTCCCCCTCCTCTACATTTCATTGACGTTCTGACTGGCCGCTAGAAAAGACACCTGTACTTACTTTTCCATGTTGCTGCAAGACTCGTAATTTTGACAAGTGATTTATCACCAGCATTTGTTCATGTTAATGCAGGTCCTTTCTTCTCCACAAAGAAATCATTTTCATTTAACCTTTGAAAACTCTTTTCCCAACATCACAATGTGAAGAGCTTCCTTAGAACAGTGATTCCCAACTGGAAAATGGTATTACTTTGCTTTGTTAAACCTGTAAAACATAAATCAAAACTTAGTGATATTATTTTTAAATGAGAGCCTGTTAAGTCTTGAGAATGTTTCTGCATGAGTTCCTCTTCAACTCCTAAAAGCGCATGCATCTCATTAAAGGAAAAATATATACGTATATGTGGGAAGTCTGTTAAAGTCAATTATGGTAATATTGATTTTTTTATTATAATAAATAATATTGCTGAATAATAATAATAATAATATAAGAGTAAGCGATTCAGTGTTGATGAATAGGTGTTATTGATGTGGTTTTGGGGGTACATGAAACAAACAGAAAAAAACACTAGCTTAAAATGCTAAATGGCAAATAATAATAATTATTTTCACAATCCTATTTCTCAATTTACAAAGAATAAAATGAATGCAGAAAGCTCTGCAGCAGCATTACATACATATTTAACTGCGCTTGGTTCACCCAAAAATTAAAAAAAAGGATATTTTGAGAAATGTCTCAAATGTGTTTTTAAATAAAAAAGTAATTTGTATCCATTTGTCTTGATTACCAACATTCTTCAAAACATCTGCTTTTATGTTCCACAGAAGAATGTAAGTCATACAGTTTTGAAATAAAGGGTGAGTGATTGTTAACAGAGCATCGAGTCTGCTATTTGACATGCTGTTTGGACTTTAAAGACCTCTAGAGGACAGGTTACTTTTCATATAGACTCATAAAGCACTGTCCAGATTAATGAGTAGAGGGTGTGGGCAGGCTAACAAGACTGAATTGAGTGTCCATATGGGAACTATAGCCATCAGCCATAGTCATAAACAGCTCTGATTTTATTGTGTTGGCATAAGGCTCACTGCCATCATCATATTAGCCTTTAGGATTTCAGAGAGGAAATCCGTGACTCACTAATTCAAAGCAGAAGTGCGCTTCAGCACTTAAGTGGAGCTGCACAGTATGTGGCATTTATGAATGCGCCACAAGTTCATTTTGAATTCGTGACATGATGCATCTAAAGGTGTGACAAACACACAAGCTTCTCTCATCCAGGTGCTTGTCACACGGGATCTTCTATGATTGTTGGTGATCAGTATGTAATTTACATGTGCAGTTATATTATAGTCTCAAATAATTTAAAAATTCAGAGTTGATTTAAATACAAACTATAGATTTGTGAACAAGTCTATAAAGAGAAATATTTTCTCTAAACATCATGACAATGTTTAGATAAAGTCTTTTATGCACTCTTTTCTTCTACAACAGCGTTTTAACATGATAACAGTAGCTGTTTTAATATCCAGAGGTTTAAAGTCATTGATGTTCAGACCACATAACCAGCATGCAGCTTCTGTTTTTTAAAAATGCTAGTCTCTGTTTTGAGTGAGCATTTACAAGTGTGACGCTGAAAGCAGTTGATATAATTGGTCTCTGAGTGCAAGGATCATTTAAAAGCCTTAGCAGTAACAAAGAAAAAGCAAAAAGTAGTGCAGCGAAAAGTAATATATTTTCATGGTTACATGAAAAGTATTTTTTGTGTATTTAGTTTTTTGCATTTGCTACATCGACATGGATCAGGCTGACTGTACACTTAAATATAATATTTTTCATTAATCTGCAATACACTGAAAAGCTACATTAAAACTACTGACAGGTGAAGTGAATAATTGATTATATCATTACAATGACACCTGTCAAGGGGTTGAATATATTAAACAACAACTAAACAGTCAGGTATTGAATTTAATTTGTTGGAAGCAGGAAAAATGGACTTTGACAGGGCCAAATAGTGATGGCTTGAATAGATGATTTAGGTCAGAGCAACTCCGAAACATCAAGTCTTGTAGGGTTTTTCCGGTATGCAGTGGTTAGTACCAAAATGGTGCAAGGAAGGAGAGCCGGTGAACCGGCGTCAAGTGGCCCTAGGCTGATGAACATGGGGAGCAAAGGCTAGCCCGTCTGGTTGGATCACACAGAAGAGCTGCTGTAGCTTGAATTGCTGAAAACCTAAAGCTGGCCATGACAAAAATGTGTTAGAACACACAGTGCATCACAGTTTGCTGTTTACGGGAAGAAGGCAGGCCGGTGGATTGAAGCAGTGTTATGGTGCGTTCAAGTCATGTCGGATACATCGTATTTACGAGTTGAACGCACATGAACGCCACCACAAAGTCGTTATTACGAGTGGGAAACTCGAAATTTTCTTTAAGCCCCGAGTTTCCGAGTTGGGGGCGTGTCAGTGAAAAAACGTATCGGGATGCAATGGACGCAGCCAAAAAGATATGCAGCGTCGGTAAAGTTGTTGAAATGAATAAAATTATTATATTTTTGTAATGTACAATAAAACTATATAATTTACACATACAAAATATTATATTATTGTATAATTATAATAGAATATATAATTATTCAGTTTACGTCACCTTCATAAATTAAATAAAAACAGAAAAAAGAAAACACACAATGATGCACATTCTTCATTCATCATTTTATAGATGTAGAGTTAAAAAAAAATCATTGAATTTTATGTAGAAAAGTTAAATCGCCATCTTGTTCCGACCAAAGTGACTTGAATGCACCCGACGTCGTAATAACGACTTGTCTACTCATAAGTACGAACGTCCGAGGAGGTCTTGAACGCAGCATTATGCCCTGGGCAATGTTCTGCTGGGAAACCTTAGCTCCTGGCATTCATGTACATGTACCAACTTCCTAGAGATTGTTGCAGACCATGTACACTCCTTCATGGCAATGGTATTCGTTGCTCTCAGTGGTCTGCTTCAGCAGGATAATGCACCCTGCCACAATGCTGTAATTGTTCAGGAATGATTAGAGGGACATTGCAAAGAGTTCAAGGTGCTACCTTGGCCTCCAAATTCGGATCTCAATCCGATTGAGCATCTATGTCAGGGGTGGGAAACGTTGATCCTGGAGGGCCACTCTCCTGCAGAGTTTAGCTCCAACCCTGGGAAAAAAACTATCTGCATCCTGAAGACATTGATTAGCTGGTTCAGGTGTGTTTGATTAGGGTTGGAGCTAAACTCTGCAGGGACACCGACCCTCCAGGATCAACGTTCCCCACCCCTGATCTATGGGATGTGCTGGACCAACAAATCTGACCTACACTGTATTAGGCAGTTGGTTTTATGTTGTGGCTGATCAGTTTATATATTTCTATAGTTATCAGTTAGGGCTAGGCAAGTGGCCCAAAAAAAATATTTCATATCAGTCGAAATCGATAATTATTACAGGCAGATTGAAAGTTTTACAATAGTTGGCTTTACAATAGTTTAAATTATCAAGTCTTTTGTGTTCTTCGCTGAGTTCAAGCACTTCACACTGGATCTCACAGCGCCGTTTGGTGCTCACGTGACTGAGACTCATCAGCGATTAAAATCATTTCCTTTAGTGAGCTTGTGCCGAGCGGCTAAATGGTCCATGTGGCGTGGTTCAAATGAGTAGCGTTTTTCGTTCTTCATTTGGTGCAAAAACATTATATCGAACATTTATCAAACTCTTTTTATGGTTTTATCAAGGAAAATTATATCACAATAATTATCGTTATTGTTTTACCAATGTTGAATTTTAATTTATTTCATTTTAATTTATTTATTTTTTACTGGTAGCAGCTTATAGTAATCTTATGGATTTGAATTAGTTGAATAAATGTGTTATACATTTTTTCAAGTTTATTGTCAACAGACAACACATACATTTAATAAGGTAATTATAAAAATGCCTATATAAAGATAAAATTTATTGTTAAGCCCCACAAAAGCCACAAACACATTATAAAACACCATAAAGTTTTCGTGCACTATATTTCAAGTGTTCTGAAGCAGTTACATAGTTTAATGTGAGGTACAGATGAATAAATTCAAGTTCACTTAAACTGTTTTCTCCGCTGCGGCTGTCTGTCATCCTCCATTCAGCATTCAAACTGCTTGTCATGTTCGGTCAAGACGATAAAACTCTGCAAGATTATTAAATGGTCCTAATATTATACTTGATCTGTAAATAAAAATAAATGTTTTTTTGCATAAAATGACTTCATGACTTTTTTTGTTACACACAATCTACTAAATATAGACAACTTTATTGTAAAGAAAAACAACAAATAAATGCATATATAATTATAATCTATAAGATGCGCATAAGCGCTAGGGTTGGGTATCGTTTGGTTTTTTTTCGATACCGGTGCCAAATCGATACTTTTAAAACGGTGCCGGTGCCTAAACGGTGCCTGAACCGATACTTACATATATACATATACATATACATATATATATATATATATATATATATATATATATATATATATATATATATATATGTGTATATATATATATATATATACGTATATGTGTGTATATATATATACGTATATATATATATACATACATACATACATACATACATGCATGCATGTACATATATGTATACACACACACACACACACACACACACATACTGTATATGGAACTAATGAAGCTCCAGGAAATCCCCAATATGGACAAAGGCATTGCTATTCCTGTAACTGAGTAAACAGAAGATATAAACGTTTTGAATGATAAAACAAATACATTAAACACTCGGCTAGGACAATATATAGTTTGTCTGTGTTATTCAAGCCATCTCTGGTATTTTCATAATTAAGTATATTTAAAATCCATTGCTAATCAATGCATTAGTAGCCTATGGAACATATTTTCTGCCTCGTTCTGTGACAAGAAGCTATCAGATCACAAAAGGAAACATTTAACTGGTGTTGTGGACTAAAAAGGTTATAATGTTCTATTTTGTTGGTTTAAACAGGTTTAAAAACGTGAATACAAGAGTATTTTAGCTTTAGGCATTTTAATTAAAGCTAGGGCTGGGCGGTATATAGAGTTTGTATGATATATCGATATATTCTTTATAATCAATACGTTATTATGAAGCAATACAGTTAATATTGATATACAGTAGTTTGATACGAGCGCATCTGATAAAATATCTAGGGAGGACACAGACTGAACTAGACTGAACTGGAGAAAGTGCATAATACAATTTGTTCTAAACATGTGACAAGCTTTATATGAAGGGCTATAAAAAAAAAACTCGTAAGATACAGTAGCCTATAGTTTATAGTTTCAGTTTAAAGCGGCTCGCGCTCACAGATGCTCTGACAGAAAGGCTGCGTGTGCCGCTGACAGAGATGCTTCTCGCGCTGTTTAATGTGTTTGCTGTTTTCCGTAATGCATAACTTACAATTCACAGGTATATTCTCCATCTGTAAATGTTAGAAAGCCATGGAAATATTTCCATTTTGCTGTCAGAAGTGCGTGAGCTTTTGCTTTGCGATTCTCTGCTAAACTTCACAGACTTGTGCGTCGCCGTGCGCGTGCGCGCCAAACAGATGGCGCGCAATGAAATAGGAGCGCAATAACTCTGACTAAAATATACATTTTGCTGAAATATTTGTAGTTGTAGCCTGTGATGCTTCTTACGTGCGTTTTGGAGAAACAAAGGACAAATATTTTAATAGATCGCTCAGGCATGGCACTGAAATGAGGCACCGAAATATGCGTTCTGATTCGGTTCTAGTACATACCGGTTACATAGGTACCGGTGCCATATTGGTACCGGTTCTCGGTACCCAACCCTAATAAGCGCTTTGTGCCGCTCTGTATTTGGAGCCTTTCGTATCACAATACTTTTGCAAAATGAAAGATTTATAGCCTTTCTTGTTGGTCTTATCTATCATATGTTTCTGCCCCATTACTGTGCTATACATTTAAAAGAAATGTATTTTAATTTTACAGTATATATATTTACATATAAATATATTCATGAATGTATTTTAAAACAATACAAAGAGCAATGTGTATCATTTTACATTATCATTTAAGATTTAGTCCTACACTTATTCACTTTTATTTGTTTTATTGTAAAATAATGTTTTTTCCCTACTAATTTTAGATTTTATAAAATTGTGCACTCATGATTTTTCTAGAGTAACTTTTGCTATACTGAATTATCCACTAACCTAGTTTATAATAGTATTTTTTGTCATAGATTATAATTATATATGCATTTATTTGTTGTTTTTCTTTACAATAAAGTTGTCTATATTTAGTAGACTGTGTGTAACACAAAAAAAGTCATGATCAGGTCAACACACATTGAAGTATAAAAATTCAACACCAATTTAAAAAAAAAAACTGCCCAGATATCGGTATCTGCAGATACTCAGAATTTTTGGTATCGGTTCTGAAAATGTGGTATCGAGCCACCCCTAGTTATATCATGTGGCATGTTTTCATTATGCTTCCCATCTGGTAAGAGATATGTCATAGCCAAGCCCAGAGCGCTTATCTGTACACGTTGTGGGTCCTGAACCCCTCAGCATCATATTCAGTATTCAACAAGCATTTACTTGCTTTTGGAGGCTCCTGGAGCTCAGTAATATTCTCCAGTGGTTGTATTGTAATGAGACATGCCAGGTGCTTTGCAGTTGATAACTCCCAAGTCTAGAGGCCCAATACACCTCAAAGCTCCAGAACTGATATTTCTTATTTAAGCTAGGCAGCGAACACCTGCCATAGGCATATTTAATTGTATGCACATGTGACAATCTTCATCTGGAGGTGGGGATTGTATGTAAACCGCAGCTGCACGCTGTATTCCTCAATATTTAGCAACTTGGGAGCAAATTTGCTTGTAATCTTTCTTCTAGCTAATGAATCGGCACAGAACAAGCGTCTTCTGTTAAACAGTGATACGAGCCGCTGTGTAATGTGAGGAATTAGCACAAATTTTCCCACCTGTCTTTGTAGGAAAGTTTTTTTCAAATTGACTGTGGTCCAAAAAAAATTAAGTCTACTTGGATATAAAGATGATGGATTGGCTTTGCTCACCGCACCAATGGCGACAATTCGTTTCAGGTAGTTTTGAGTCACTTTGAGGATTTATTT
Source organism: Aspiorhynchus laticeps (assembly GCA_023376895.1). NCBI lineage: Eukaryota > Metazoa > Chordata > Actinopteri > Cypriniformes > Cyprinidae > Aspiorhynchus > Aspiorhynchus laticeps. The sequence goes on from CM041804.1 coordinate 18,878,203, forward strand.
GCTAGTAAAGTTTACGAAGTGAAATCTGCCTTTTTGCTATAAAGATACACGTAGCACGAAGATGATTTTGAAAAATGGCATGTGCACTTTTTTCTCTTCAACTTTTCCGGACATTTTTCTAGTATGTTTTCTGTCTTATGTTGTAAATTAGTCTGCATTTATTGAGCGCTAGAGTGAATTTATGACCTAGGTGAAGAATAGATGAAATAAATCGTCATCAATGGGAGAAATCAGACTAACCTTGAGCACTGTGGAAACTGGGATGAGCGCTTTAATGACAGTGCTATAACAGCTACACTTTCAGTATTTCATTTTCATTCTTTATCAGGCACTTCACATAACTTGGGCCCTGTTTACAACTGGTATTAAAGAGCTATCTCGGGCAAGGAGGTCCTTGAGAAAAACATCCGTTGGCATTCGCATTCATCATAGTACCAGCACATCTTCTATATTATATTGCAATATTAGTCATATTGTGATGTTTACAAAATTGGTTTTATTTGAATGCACATTTGAATGGCTGTCATTAGAGAAAGCCAGTAGCCCCTCACTGCAGAACAAAGATCCAGGGGGCGGGGTTGGATCCACCTCTAGGGGGTGGAGATGGTAGGTTTAGGGGTGGGGATGGGTGGGTTTAGGGATCAGGGGGTGGAGACGGGTAGGTTTAGGTATATGTAAGGTGGGAGGAGTTGGATCTAGATCCAACCACGCCCCCTGGATCTTGTGTTCTGCAGTGAGGGCCATCTCTAGAAAGGTGTACTTTTCAGCCAGATTGTGGCTAACAGAACCATGCTACATGTCTTGCTTTTGTTTTGTTTGGGCTTTGTGTTTTTTTTGTGTTGTTTGGGTTTTGTTTTTGTTTGGTTTCAACTTTCATCTTGTTTTTTTGTTTTTTGTTTTATTTTGTCTTGACTTGAAAAAAACTGTAATGTTTTGTTTTTTGTTTTGTCAAGACTGTTTGGTTTTTGTTTGGTTTGGTTTTGTCTTGACTTGACAAGACTGTTGTTTTGTTTTAGTTTGTTTTGTTGGTTTTGGTTTTGTCTTGGCGTGACAAAACTGTTGTTTTTTGTTTTGTTTTGTCTTGACAAGACTTGTCATTTTTTTTTTTTTTTTTTTGGTGTTGTTTTGTCTTGACAAGACTGTTGTTTTGATTTGGTTTGGTTTTGATCGTAAAGATAAATCTTGACGGGGTGATCAATTTTGAATTGTAGGAGGCTAACTGTACACTATCCCTTGCATGCTATATTTTCATTAATTCACAATATATATTTCTATATTAATCAGTGATACTGGTATTTTTTCCGAATTTTGTTTTTCATTACAGGGAGTCAAATTTTTTGTAGGTGCGAGAGAAATCCTTTGCTGTGCACAGTTTTTTTTGACGGTTTCCAAACATTTTGGGTTATCTGTACCTGTATTTAGCACTGACCACTTTGGATCACCTTGTTAATATCAAGTCTTATGATCTAATGTCTAATCACACCAGGAGCAGGACACGGACAAGTGTGAGCATTTACACTGGAGTATATCCATTCAAGTTAGATCAACAATTTAACAAACTTTCCCTGACCTCAATTTTGGGCTAGGGCAACTGGCACTGAAACAGCTCTTCATCCTCACTGCTCATCTTCAATTCTGATAATTTTTTCTGTCAGTTTTCAGAAGTTGATGCAAAAGTTGATGTCAGCCACACACATTTTGTTGGGAAAAATGCTACGAGTTCATCGCTTGACTAAATTCAGAGTGCAGGTGAAATGTTCAAGTTTCTATCGAGAGGTTATGCTTAGTTTTAAAGTTATTTTAAAGTTATTTAAAAACTTATTTTACTGTGTCAAATTAGTTTGGAGCAGAAGGAAATAATTAGTTTGTGCTGACCCCTCCGTCTGACCTGTAGCGTGATATAAGCTGCTGCTTCTGTTAATGGTCATGTCATGTTTTGTGCAGTGTTCTCGATGTGGTCAGTAATGATTGGATTATGCAGAATTCATTATGACATTAGGTTATATCTTAAGGGTATAAGAATAAGAACTTCAGTTTCCATGGTAATTTAGCAATCACTATACATTCTTAAGTGCATGATATGCTTCTGTTAATGAACATAATTTAAAGATGTGCACTCTTGGATGATTATCGCAGCTTTTCCTTCATTCTGGCATTTGGTAATTGCTGATCATTTCACCTGTTGCTAGGCTGTATTAGCAAGTCCATGTCATACCATATAAATACACAAATAACAACAAAAAACCCTCATGCTGTTGGAGAGTTTTTTTTAAAAAAAAAAGTGCTTCAGTCTACACATCATTTGCTCTCATGATAACTATCATTTGCCACCTGGTCTTTCCAACAGTTGCTACATTTGCACTACAAATGGCAAATAACTATTTTCAGCCTTTTGACAAATGTAAACAGCATTTGCAGTGTAGATCAAAATTTCAATACTAATTGTGCTGAAAAAAGTGTCATCTTTGCAGATGCACAAATTGGACACCTTTTGCATATTCTACAGATGGTCTTTCATCTGTAAAATGAGGATGTTGATGTATTTCAGAACAAGAACATTTGCAGTATATCAAATGGCAATCTGCTGATTGAGGTAGAAGAACTCTTTGCTTTTGTTGCTTCTGAAAATGCATTTTTAAAAGCAAGGATAATAAATCAGTGGCGTGTGATGGTGTCTGAAATGAGGAGGCAAAGGCATCTCTCTTGGAGATTTTTTTTCTAATGTTCCAGTTCCATGTGAGGTTTATACTTATATTTAGATATGTAATATTTAAATATAAATTGATTTAATTTAAAGGAATTGTAATTATTAATAGCAATGCACTTTTTCTTCTTTTTTTCTGTCACTTTTACTGTCAGTTATCTCTTATTATTATTTAATTTTGTATTATTTCTTTTTTGTTAAAACGTGTATTTATTTGTATTTATAAAACTTATAAAACGTGCACTTATAAAACTTTAATTTATTTTAAACAAATCTTACTGACCCTAAACATTAAAAATAAACATGTTAAAACGATACTCAATCTAATATATATATATATATATATATATATATATATATATATATATATATATATATATATATATATATATATATATATATATATATATATATATATATATATATATATATATATATATATATATATACATACAGGTGCTGGTCACATAATTAGAATATCATCAAAAAGTTGATTTATTTCACTAATTCCATTCAAAAAGTGAAACTTGTATAATGTATACATTCATTCCACACAGACTGATATATTTCAAGTGTTTATTTCTTTTAATTTTGATGATTATAACTGACAACTAATGAAAACCCCAAATTCAGTATCTCAGAAAATTAGAATATTACTTAAGACTAATACAAAGAAAGGATTTTTAGAAATCTTGGCCAACTGAAAAGTATGAACATGAAAAGTATGAGCATGTACAGCACTCAATACTTAGTTGGGGCTCCTTTTGCCTGAATTACTGCAGCAATGCGGCGTGGCATGGAGTCGATCAGTCTGTGGCACTGCTCAGGTGTTATGAGAGCCCAGGTTGCTCTGATAGTGGCCTTCAGCTCTTCTGCATTGTTGGGTCTGGCATATCGCATCTTCCTCTTCACAATACCCCATAGATTTTCTATGGGGTTAAGGTCAGGCGAGTTTGCTGGCCAATTAAGAACAGGGATACCATGGTCCTTAAACCAGGTACTGGTAGCTTTGGCACTGTGTGCAGGTGCCAAGTCCTGTTGGAAAATGAAATCTGCATCTCCATAAAGTTGGTCAGCAGCAGGAAGCATGAAGTGCTCTAAAACTTCCTGGTATACGGCTGTGTTGACGTTGGACCTCAGAAAACACAGTGGACTAGGGGTCGACCGATATGCGTTTTTCAGGGCCGATGCCGATACCGATTATTACAGACCAAGTAGACCGATAACCGATATTTTGAACCGATATATGTCTGGTGTAAAAATGACAATTAATGTCAAAATTAAGAATAACAAGGGCTCTGACAAAAACTGCCTTCCCTGGTGTTGGTTGCACTTCTTACTCTTGTCTTCCTCCATGCATCCATCTACAATAAGGGTAATATAAAGAGAGAGTTAAAAGTGGGGCCACTGTAGGGCTGCACGATATATTGCATGCGATTGTCATGCGCATTTCTTCAGTAAAGCCGGTTCTGTGATTAGTATTAAATCTCCATCACCTGCTTTCCAACCCAGTAGATGGAGCGGAAGTTAATACACAGAGCCGTAGTTCACTGACAAGCTATGCAATTCGTGCTCATAATCACAGATGAATTGCCTTTGATAATGAACGTGATATTGTGTAGCTTGTCAGTGAACTACGGCTCTGTGTATTAAATGCCGCTCCATCTGAAAGCAGGAGATGGAGATTTACTGCTAATCACAGAACCGGCTTTACTGACGAGATGCACATGACTATCGCATGCAATATATCGTGCAGCACTAGGCCACTGTATGCTTCATGATTAAGCCTATGAATACTGTACTACAGCTAAACAGCTTGGGGAAATGTAAGTATTTGGCTTCACTAATTTACATGTTGGAAATGTATGTGTAATAATAGCATAACCTCTCATAATTCTTCATTAATTATTTTATGATGATTAAATCATAACCTACAAGAGGTGACTATTCAATTCATCATCTAATGCACATCAATTGATTAACTTAAAAAGCACAATGTATATAATAAGTGTAAATAATTTAATTGTCTTCATAGCTCCTTAAGAAGACCGTAACTATTTTAATGAAACTATAACACTAATAGCCTGTTATAGGCACACTTGGTTCAATAGCCTATAACTTAGTCTTGGCCTATGTGACAGTATCTTAATCTTGGCCTATGTGACAGTATCTTAGTCTTGGCCTATGTGACAGTAATTTCTATTAGTTTTAATTTATAGTGCAGTGCAAATGAATTTATCTTTTAATCAAATGAGAGTTAAACTCTATTTTTGGCAAAGAAATGGGTTTACTATTAAAATGAAAACATGGAAGAAATAGCATATTGTGTGATTATTCTTTAAACAAAAGTATTAATAATTGTTGTATTAGTAAATAAACCGAACTTTTATTTTGACGGGTTGCCGTGAGGAACTCTTAAGCTTCTGTAGCCTATGTATGATATGACGATCTTTTTACTCAAATGAAACGGTCAAATGCTCATGAAGTAACTCTCAGAGCAGTTCTGGGGATGTTGTTCAAGTATTTATGTCCTCATTTAGTGAGACGGCAGATGCTGAAAACACCGCGAGCGTTATGTGTGTGTGTGTGTGTGTGTGTAGTAAAAACCGCGCGTCTGTGCCATTCACATATACAGAGACACGCAGCACATGCACAATTCATATTTAAATAGTCTTTTTGAGGCTTAATGTTTACAGATACTAGTCCATAGCGCGAGTCGATTTAAGTGTAACGTTACTGACCTACTTTTGATTAATTCATCCAAACTTTGACAAATTCCGTGACTCCGCGTTATACAGTAACCTCTATTTATATGACTGGATTCCGCGATTCCGTCCGCGTTTTCCCCATCACGGAAACCATAAGTAGATAATATTGAGGTGTTTTGCAACTTCAGTGTAGTGGATTGTGATTTATTACAACTTGAGCAACGTCTGCTCCTGCCTTTGAGAGACAACTGATGCGTGATCACTGAAACAAGCAGCTCCAGTCAGAAAGCGCTTTCGGTGTGAGAGTGCCTTTAGTCTCCCACGCTGATTGGTCGGACTCGTGACTCCCAACAAATCAGATGCGTGGTGGGCGGAGACTGCTCTAGCCCACAGAGTGATGAGCTCCGACAGGCTGCGTCAGAGCCAAATAGCGCGTTTCAAAATTAAATTATTTTATCGGCACATCGATTTTGAAAATGGCCGATACCGATTATCGTAAAAATGCTTAATATCGGCGGCGATAATCGGCCAGGCCGATAATCGGTCGACCCCTACAGTGGACCAACACCAGCAGATGACATGGCACCCCAAACCATCACTGACTGTGGAAACTTTACACTGGACCTCAAGCAATGTGGATTCTGTGCCTCTCCTCTCTTCCTCCAGACTCTGGGACCCTGATTTCCAAAGGAAATGAAAATTTACTTTCATCAGAGAACATAACTTTGGACCACTCAGCAGCAGTCTAGTCCTTTTTGTCTTTAGCCCAGGCGAGACGCTTCTGACGCTGTCTGTTGTTTAGGGATGGGTATCGTTAAGGTTTTAACGGTATTACTACTCTTATCGATACCGCTTATCGGTCCGGTACTTTAACGGTATTCTTATCGGTACTTTTTGTTATACTGTATATATATATATATTTATATTATAACAAATTAGGAGCTGAATTAACATTACTTTATATTCTGAAACGTAAAATAAATATTTAATTAAATTAATATAAAACATCAATTTGTAAATGCACCAGTGTGCAGGCATTTTTAGTGTTTTATATACATAAGATACAGTAAGAATATTAACAAAGAAACAAAGTAAAAACAAACTGACAAATACAATAAATATACAAATTAAATGAAATAAACAGTGCTTTAATTTTTCCATGAAGGTCTACTAACATTACAGTTCAGGCAAGTAATAGCCTACAAAAGAAATCTAAAAGTAATCAAATGTAAATGCACACTGCATAGTTTTCACTGTATGTATTGATAGATTAATGCTTATTAAAGCTATAACGTTATTCAGATTAAGAGCTGTGGGGGATTTTCTCTTTGCATTTTGTTCTTTGATTAACATTGAAGCGCCAGTCTGCCACTTTAAGAAAATATATTGACACACATCGGATTTTCTCCGAACAGTTCTGGTCCACTTAAGACAAACTGTTTAAGTGAATACTCTCGTAGCTGGCCATTGTGACATATTTTTGTGTGTATTTGATCGTTTGGACGCGCCCGAAGCTCAAAGTGTAATCTGCTTGTCTGTTTTGGAGCGCGCTGCGCAGGCACGCACACACACACACACACACACAACACATACACACACGCGCGCACGCGCACACAGACACACACACATTTCAGCCTGGGAAACAGCGTCTCTTGTGCGGATTGTACTTTCAACGTTTTATTATCAAACATGTCCCGCAATTTAGCAACAGTAAAGACGGCATTTTACAACAATCACCGACTGAGCTGATTCAGACGTTAAGTGTTGGTTAGGGAGGAACGAATGCGCGCCGCTGTGAAGGGAAGGAAGTTGTGCTAGAAGAAACGCGGCTATAATCCTTAGAAGCCAAAATCAAAAAATAAATAAATAAACTTAGCTTAATATAACAGCCACAGACCTAAAGCGTAAGCAGCTGTTTGAATAGTTAGTTCTCTCATCATAATTAAACAGGGCTTTCATGTTGCGCGTGCTGAAGCTCCTCCACGTGAGCGCGATCTCGCTTCTGAATTACGAATAGCAAAAATGCATCATAGACAAATGTTTGAATATTATTGCATATAAAACAGCTGGCAACTCTGGTGAGATAGAATTTGCAAGATAATGTGTATATGTAGCAACAATAAATGTGTGTTTTCATAATTTCTCCAGTACCGACAGCAGAACCGATAACGTCAGAGCTTATCGATACTCCGGTCTTTCATAATTCAGCCCCGAGACCGATTTAGTACCGAGTTTCGGTACCCATCCCTACTGTTGTTCAAGAGTGGCTTGACACAAGGAATGCGACAGCTGAAACCCATGTCTTGCATACGTCTGTGTGTAGTGGTTCTTTGTCCAGCTGCAGTCCACTCTTTGTGAATTTCCCCCACATTTTTGAATGGGTTTTGTTTCACAATCCTCTCCAGGGTGCGGTTATCCCTATTGCTTGTACACTTTTTTCTACCACATCTTTTCCTTCCCTTCGCCTCTCTATTAATATGCTTGGACACAGCTCTGTGAACAGCCAGCCTCTTTTGCAATGACCTTTTGTGTCTTGCCCTCCTTGTGCAAGGTGTCAATGGTCGTCTTTTGGACAACTGTCAAGTCAGCAGTCTTCCCCATGATTGTGTAGCCTACAGAACTAGACTGAGAGACCTTTTAAAGGCCTTTGCAGGTGTTTTGAGTTAATTAGCTGATTAGAGTGTGGCACCAGGTGTCTTCAATATTGAACCTTTTCACAATATTCTAATTTTCTGAGATACTGAATTTGGGGTTTTCATTAGTTGTCACTTATAATCATCAAAATTAAAAGAAATAAACACTTGAAATATATCAGTCTGTGTGGAATGAATGTATACATTATACAAGTTTCACTTTTTGAATGGAATTAGTGAAATAAATCAACTTTTTGATGATATTCTAATTATATGACCAGCACCTGTATATATATATATATATATATATATATACACATTACATCATATATATATATATATATATATATTTATTTATTTATTTATTTATTTTTGTTTGGAAGACATGAATCTGATAGGCCTAAATGATGACAGAATTTTTTCATATTTTATCCTTTATATTAATAGATAGGATAAAATATTAACCTTACAGTGTATTTTAAATTTTTCTTTCATTTTTGACTACTTAAAATATAATCCAACCTTTGTTCCCAAACAAGTCAGTCCAAACTAGCTATTCAGAGATGGCTTAAGTAACGTTGGATAAATTTGACTTAAATTTGGCTTTCTATTTTTTATGTACATTGAATGTTCAACTATGGAAAAAGTTAAAAAGTTACACAAACCAGGCTTTCAGACATTTGGTAAGAACTTTTCATACCTCCAATTCCTCCCCCCGAGGTGAGGATTTTTTCTGTCACTTTTACTGTCAGTTATCTCTTATTATTATTTAATTTTGTATTATTTCTTTTTTGAGGAGATGCTGACTTTTTTTTAGGCAGTGCCCTGCAATAAATGCAGTTGTCTGCAATGCAGTGTGTAAAACCAAATGGGAATTTGTGATGTATGGAATTCCCAAGGTCACTTTTCAATATCTACAAATGCTTTGTGGTTATTGTTCTGTCCATTGTGGACACATTCTATTACCTGCATTACCCAACCATCAGTTCACTAGATGCTCTGCCTGTAGCGACAGGTCAGGTGTGTGTTTGTGCCTTCTGCAACCCTATGGCTATTGCAGTGGTGTAAATGATGTGCCGCATGTGCAAGACTTAAAAATGTCCAGGGAAATACAGTATACTGTGATCACAACCTCATGTGTTAAAGCACAACAGCAGATTAATATGATCCTGTTGAATTGGATTTAACAGAAGAAACTGTTCTTTTACCTCAATCGGGAGTCATTATTGATTGCTTGTAAGGTGTGTGATAAGAATATAGATGTTGTTTTTATGTGAAACATAATTAAATAAATATGGATATTGCTGCCTCTGTGATCTTGCTTGTGGAAACCTACAGAACAGGCAGTATAAACAATAATGCAATACCTTTGAGTTCTGATGTAATGTGTAGAAATGCACTTTCCATGTGCAGGCTAAAGTTAGCCATCACTTAATTACTCTACTTTTTGATTCTTCTGGATTGTTCCTACAAAGTAGAGGCTAAAAATATTTTCAAAACGCTGTAGACGTCAGATTTGTGTTTAATTAAAGAAGTCTCTTATGCTCACCAAGGCTGCCTTTATGCCTTTAAAACTCAAAAATACAGTAAAACAGTAATATTGTGAAATATTATTACAATTTATAATAACTCTTTTCTATTTTAATATATTTTAAAATGTAATGTATTCCTATGATGTCAAAGCAGAATTTTCAGCATCATTACTCCAGTCTTCAGTGTCACACGATCCTTCAGAAATCATACTAATATGCTGATTTGCTGCTGTTGAAACATTTCTTATTAATATCAATGTTGAAAACAGATGCTGCTTAATAGTTTTGTGGAAACTGTAATACATTTTTATGGATTCTTTAATGAATAAAAAGTTCAAAAGAATTTCAGCAACATAATAAATGCCTTTACTGCCACTTTTGGTCAGTTTAATGCTTTGTTGTTAAATAAGAGCTTTAATTTATTTTAAACAAATCTTACTGACCCTAAACATTAAAAATAAACGTGTTAAAACGATACTCAATCTAATATATATATATTTTTCTTTTTTTTAGTTTGGAAGAATCTGAATCTGATAGGCCTAAATGATGACAGAAGTTTTTCATATTTTATCCTTTATATTAATATATAGGATAAAATATTAACCTTACAGTGTATTTTAATTTTTTCTTTCATTTTTGACTACTTTAAATATAATCCAACCTTTGTTCCCAAACAAGTCAGTCCAAACTAGCTATTCAGAGATGGCTTAACGTTGGATAAATTTGACTTAAATTTGTCTTTCTAATCTTTATGTACATTGCATGTTTAACTATGGAAAAAGTTACACAAACCAGGCTTTCAGACATTTGGTAAGAGCTTTTCATACCTCCAATTATCCCCCCCCCACTGACCGTTTTCACTGACCGTTTGTTGAAAAGGGAAAAAATATTTTCTCACCCATTATTTGCGCCCACTTTGTGTAAACTGCCATATCCTTTTGTCTCACCCTTTAATGCCTATAACACTTTACAATTTTCAGTCTTTTATGTAATTCCAACTTTCGGTAAGATGTCAAGAAACAGGTCATACATTTTCACTTTTCGTGCATCTCTCATGGGTATTCAGTCAGGCACGTTGCCATAGTGACAAGAAGGCCAAGCCCCAGTCAGTGTAGATGTGTGTCTGTTCCTGGTATGGACTGCAAATTGCTTTCTTTACAACCTCAGTGTGACACACACCTTCTGTAATATGAGGGTAGAATATGCTGCTTTTCTCCATGCAGTGCATTTTAAGTTAATTTCTCAATAACAGCTGCCTTAGTGAGTTCTGCTTTATTCTTGATTGTAATATAATTGTAGTTTATTTCAAGTAGTCGTCATTATGTTCTTTCCTCCCCTGAAAATGCCATTTATCATTATGAAAAGTAATTTATTATGCAGCTCATATATGTAATTAATGCTAATCTATCATCATCTGCTATGCAAAACAGAAAACAGAATGAGTTTTTGTTCTTGTCAGGCAGTTCCTCTGAAGTGCTCTTCAAGGAAAGCGTTACGTGCCGCAGTCTTTGACGTGCTTGCGTGCTCTCTGGTGATTTGAGAATATCATTAAATGAACCGTGGAAGATATTACTGCTGACGTCTCCCTGTCCTCAAGCTATGACGAAAAGGTTTTTCTCTGTGTGCTGGATGATTTTGGAATGTGAACTGTATGAATCACAGTTTTCTTCATTCTGTAGGTTGTTTGGTTGGCCAGTTTGCATTTTTTTTTTTTAAATTAAGCTTTAAAAGAATCACTGCCCTTTAGAAATATCTGGCTGCTGCTGTGTGAATATTGATGTAATCCATCTATTATTGCAAAATAAACCCCTTCAGGTTTATAGATGATTATGGCTTTTTACCAAATAAATAAATACATGGACATGGAATAATCTTACTTATGCGATTATATGTATATATGGCAACACTTTAGTTTAGGGACCAATTCTCACAATTAACTAGCAACTTATTAAAATGCATATTACTAGCATATTTGCTCTTTATTAGTATTAATAAATCACATATTGATATTAATACCTTATTCTGCATGACACACACACACACATTTATTTTAAATTGTAATATTATTTCACAATATTCTAATAAAGACAATAATAAAATAAATGCAGGCTTTGTGAACATAAGAACAAATTCTGAAATTTTTATAAAATAAAATAAAAGTCAAACAATAATAAAAATGTGAGATGCGTCATTGTGTAGATATGAAGTTGGCCCAGGAGTGGATTGTGTGAATGTGAATTTCTCCCATATGAAGAAAACCATTTTGGGTAATCCTGCAGCTTATGCACAGTGGTAGCATTGGGGACTAGCTTTATCTGTCTATGGTGCTCCAAAGTAAAGTTAGCATAGTGGGTGCACTAAATCAAAGATGCACTGAAGCAGCGAAGACTTTAAGCATATCTGCCAAATAGTTCAATCACATCATACCTCTGAACGACCCCTAAGAAACTGTCACCAAATGCTAATTTAGCCTGTTTTTGTGCTTGGTTTTTTTTTTTTTTTAAAAGCTGGCGTCAAGCATCTATAGTTTCGCTTGCTCTCTGTGGAATCATCACACGGACACATTCCTACAGCAGATCTACGCAGGAGACCAACAGGCTGCTCTTAGCTCCCTGGAGCGTACTCTGCTCTCTTTGAAAGGTACACACACACACACACACATACGCACACACACACACACACACACATACAGTCATTGCTGAAACACTCATTGCTTCTTAGAAAATTTACCAGCCTACGCCTGCAGATTACAGACTTAAGTAGCTATACATAAAAGCACAGACACTGGTTGAGTTAATGTTGCAAGCCATTCACTGCTCTCGGCTGGATAACTTTAGTAGCTTAAAGCCTTAACACGAACAGAGAGTCAGGCTTAAAAATGGAAAATATTCTGCTAATTTTAATTACTTGCCTGTTTGTCAGACAAACTCATTCAATCAACATTAATATATTTTAAGGGATTTTGTGATGAAATGGAAGAAGCTCCCAAATGTAGGTGACTACCACTTAACATGTTGAACAAATTATTCCAATATAATTACTTTTTGTAAAATTAGGGCTATAAATCTAAATAGTAATAATGCCAAAAAGTCTTCTTGTCAATTTCTGAGTGTTCACTTGAAAACTTGATTCTAATATGTCCCTGAAAAGGTGATAAAAAAAATCTGTATTTTTTTCTATTGCTTGTAATGTTTCTTTTTTTCCTTTTCTTTTTTCTTTTTCTTTTTTTTATTACTTGACTATTTCTTATAATTATAATTGCTTGGAAAGCATAATGGAATCTTTGGTGAGAAATACTTTAATTATACACCACGGTGCGAGGACCCTATTGGAACTGCTGCATTTATTATTTATTTTTTATAAATATTACAATTGCAGCTTTAATGACTATTAAATTAGAGAATGCATGGAATAATTGTAGTTAGATTTGTCGCTCTGCAGGAACATTTTCAGTGTATTAAAATAATTAAAGTCATAAAAGGCAAAAGAATTTTTGAAATAATGAAGACATTAAAATAAATGTTGACCCATGATATGCACTTTCTCTTTAACCATTCATGTAAATGATAGTAAAATTAGTGAAATAATCACTGTAAGCATATTAAGAATACCGATTGGAATTAAAGGGATAGTTCACCCAAAAATGAAATTCTGTCATTAATTACTGGCCCTCAAACCCGTAAGACCTTTGTTCATCTTCGGAACACAAATTAAGATACTTTTGATGAAACCAGAGAGCTTTCTGACCCTGCAAATTGTTGAATAAAGTCATTATTTTACTTTTCTTTGTGCACAAAAGGTATTCTCGTAGCTTCATAAAATTAAGGTTGAAACACTGATGTCACATGGACCGTTTTAACGATGTCCTTACTAGGGATGTGCGCTACGACTAATTTGACTGTCGTTTAAACGGAAGTTTTGTATCCGACTAGTCTAAAAGCTAGAAACCCCCCAAAAATGGGGAAAAAAAAAAAAACTGTGCGTGTGTCTATATAACAGCATACAGTTGAAACACTTAATCTTTGAATCACACTGTTAAATCCCTCAATGAATTCTGCAAAAAAAGATTATGCCGTATGCTTGCCTCGCGTTATCATCAATTAATTTTAGGCGGTCGTTAAACAGAAAAAAAGGAAGAGCATACACTCTTCATAAACCAGTGCGTAGCTTATTTATTCATATCGCCTGGAGCAATGCAGAAATGGAAAATCAATCAATAGACTGACAGAATTCTTCATTTTCATATAACGTTAGCCAACATATTAAAACACATATTAAAACAAAAGTAAAAAACAATATGAAAGTTTATCAAGGAATAGCATTAAAACGGCTTTTAAAAATTTACTTCATGTTGGCTATATTGTCTAAAAACAAAACAAAGCTCGTTTCACTTACTCAGATCGTGCGCATTTGTTCAGTGAATTTAACATGTTAACGTGGTCTGGCGAAAGACGGGGCAAGAGGCGATTCTGCAAAAAAAACGCTCGGCAGGAACTGAAGTCACAGGCACGAAGAGAAATAACTACAAGCAAGCAGACAGTTTCGAAAAGAGCCTGGAAATCCCGCACCACCACCGAAGTGGGTCTTCGTTTAGAGGAATAGACAGCGCGGATAGGATCGCGGACCGCAGCGGCAGGTTGTAGTGTATGACATGATAGACATTTGGCTTTGGCTAGACTCCAAGCTAACGCATACATGCCTGTATTGAATATGATTACGCATAGCTCCAGTAAAGTTATTGTAAGCCAATTTGACATTACACAGTTTACAAAAAACGTTTCCATTTCCTTCTAATTCAAAAAAATAATCCCACACCTTGCTGGTCTTTCGCGTGGAGCTTGCCGCAACTGACATGAAGAAAACGCATGTGAGTGAGGTAAAATTATAGTTCCCGCCCAGATACGCTTTTAAAAATATTTATATATTTAAATATTTTGATATGTATTCTTTTTCAAAAGTTTTATTTTAACTGTTCTTTTAAATGTTTTAAATGTTACGTTAAAATGATGGTAATTTGAATGATAAAATCATCATGTTTTTTTTTTCTCTCGTGTAGTCGACTATTGTTTTCAGTGTCGACTAGTAGGAGCTGTACCGTTTAGTCGACTAGTCGACTAGACCCGCACATCCCTAGTCCTTACTTCCTTTCTGGGCCTGGAATGTGGTAGTTGTGTTGCTGTCTATGCAGGCTCAGAAAGTTCTCGGAATTCATCAAAAATACCTTAATTTGTGTTCTGAAGATGAATGAAGGTCTTACGAGTTTGAAACGGCATGAGTGTGAGTAATTAATGACAGAATGGGTGAACTATCCCTTTAAGGCTTTTTCTTCAGCCTCATGTAAAATACTTTTCATATTCTAACATACACACTTTTCTTACTCATTATTAGCAAAAAAAAATGTTTTGTGTGACAAGCATATAGCATTTATTAAGTTGATGTATATTTGTTTGTTCTACTTGCAGTACTTCGGAAGCTTACTGTGCATGGATTCATTGAGCCACAGAACAACATGGAAGTCATGGTAAGTTCTGGAATATTTCAAATAATAAAAGAAGGTCTATCATCATTCATATAAAATAGCAAAAAAGTTTTGTTTCTAATATTTACTTACTGCTTGTTTAGATGTGATCTGAAAGCCAGGGCTGATGTTTTCTTGTGTTCACTTTTTAAACCGCTAGTCACACTTCTGCACCCATAAAAATTCATTTAGAAGAAAGACGGGTTAAATTTAGAAAATTTAGTAGTTGTTTGCAAGAAAAATCAACCTGAGGGTTATGATGTTGGAGTTCTGACATTAAAAATAAATCATTGCACATAAATGAGATGCTCATTCTCAAGTGGAAGATGGGGCTTGGGGAAAAAAACTGGTCAGTGTGAATATTTAATGCATTACATATATCCTGCGGTAATTGTGCATTAAACATTAGAATATCGCTCCTTGAAACACAACATTTTGTGTTGACACGTGCAAAACTAGTGATTTATTTGTTCATTGTGTTGTGTTTAAATGGGTTAAATGAGAATTTTGTCACAACATAATCTGAATGCGAGGAGAATTTGCCGGCACAAAGCACACGCTGAAGTGCAGCCAGTCTCTGCGGGAAGCCCATATGGTGCCTTCATCTCTTAATGCATCTGTGGGAGTTGGCTTATCAGAGATAATTTTCACATTACAATGATGTGAGCCTTCCTAAACCTTAATGAGTCTTTGAAAAAACTGAAATTGGCAGAAAACGATGAGTCAAAGAAAAAGTTTTGTAGCGTTGATAGTACAATGCAACAATGCAGAAAAGATTTAATGTAATAACTGTTACGCTGAGCTTTAAAATGTATTTGTTAGTCTCAAAGGACAGTTAGAATTGCTTCATATACACACATACTTTCTATATATAGTACATAGAGATGTCTTTATAGTAGCACTGGGTGATATATTAAATATTCACAGTATTCATATGAATTTGACATTCCCATTTCTTCCCTTTCTGCTTCAAAGAAGATCCCATTTTTATTCCAAGTTTATATATTCAACCCTTGATCCGGCAGTCCATTTGTTGGACTGTCAGGAAGACTGCGTCTTTGGAGCCTGTGCCACTGACATTTTGAATTTGAGCTTATTAGTTGCGGTAAAGGAAATGATGATGGCACCATTTTTGATCCATTCTGGAGGTAAGACAACTCAAAAGAGAATATTTTCAATGAGCTGCTGCCTCCGGCTATCAATCAACTGCCAAGCTACAGAAACACGGTGTTCTCCTGGTAGGGCTGTAGCTCTCTTGTCTCTCTGGAGACTCCTGGACTTTAATGTCGTCTTTCCGCCCAAAGCCAGACAGTCAGTGTCATAAAATATCCAACTTTTTCCCCAATCCTCTTCATCCTCAGTGCATCATTACTCCATCCTTATCAAACGCAAACCATCTTTAGTCTACCCTTGACTGAAGTCCAGTGCCTGAAGTGGACTTCACACGGTGTTCAGTCACCAGTGAGATATCTCATCGCAGGGAGTGAATATTTTCAGAACTGCTAATGGCATAAGAATATAACAGGAAGTAGAGAGGGAAAGTTACTTACCAGTCAGTCATTGAGTGAATTTGGCTTAGCACAAAATCTTGTCTTTATATGATATACACTCAAGAGTGTTATATTATATTTTTATTGTTTGTTGTATAAATTTATATAAAACTTATTGATTAGTTGTATCTTAAATATATATACAGGAATGGGGTGTTTGAATTTTGTATATATATCAGGGTTAATATTGTTAACTAAAACTAAAGCCAAAACCATAAAAAAAAAACATTTTCATTACTTGAAATATAATAAGCATTAACTGACATAAAATATAAGAAGTTTGTTGTATATTTCAGCTGGTTGCCAAAGCAACATTTCTCATTTTTGTTTAGTTTAAGTTACATTACTAAAATAACTAAATAAACTGAAAACTAAAATTTTATAAAAACTATGATAGACATATAAAAAAAACTAATAAAAAAGAAAAAAAAATCTAAATTAATAAAATGTTTACTAAATTAATAAGAAAACAATAAAATCCAATCCAAAATATTAACAAAAACACTAAAAACATTTATATACTGTGTATGTATGTGTATATATGTATTATATGTAATGGTTTTTCGTATTAATATTTATATATTATTTGTTTTTACATTTAAAAAATGTATTTGTTCTTAAATGATATAAAACCTAATAGTAATTTATATATTAAAATATAGGCTGTATACGTCAGGCATATAGAAACTGTTTATACTCAAACTGTTAATGTATTCTTTATAAAATGTATATAAATACATATTGATGTGTAGTTAATACATTTATGTGAAATATTTTCATTTTATATTGTTGGGTAACACTTTATTTTAATGTGCCTTGTTAAATATGTTACATGTACTTACTATTATAATAACAATACATTTTGCATAATTATATGCAAGTAACCCTAAGCCAAATGCTTATTCTAACCCTAACCATATAGTAAGTAGAGGTCGACCGATAGTGGATTTTACCGATAGCTAGGTTGGACCACACTGGCCGATACCGATTAATCAACCGATAGTTGAAAATTATCTATACCAAAAATTTGGGGAAGTCCTGGCCTAATGGTTAGAGAGTCAGACTCATAATTCAATTTGATGGGGGGGATAATTGCTTAAATACCTACACAAGCCTAATGGTTAGAGAGTCAGACTCGTAATCGAAAGGTTGCGAGTTTGAGTCTCGGGCCGGCAGGAATTGTAGGTGGGTGGAGTGAAAGTACAGCGCTCTTTACACATTACACAAATTACACATTACAGCTTAGACATTCTCATTACTTACTGTCACATGACACATACATATAGGGCCTTGGGGGTGGGCACACTGAATGGCATCCGGAGGGCGGTCTGTTCATTCAGCCTTCCCTCTGGTGCCAGTGCCCACTTCTCAATTTTAAGTTGCACATAGACATTGAGGGCTCTAGGGAGGGGACGAGCTGACACAAACTTGTGGAGGGTGCCCCTCCCCTGTTTTAAAGCACCCCTGTTTTAAAGCACCTTAGAACAACATACACCAACACTACATCTGAGCGGGTGGGGTGAAGCATGGGGTCTTTTTTTTATTTTTTTTTATTTTTTTTCTCACACCCCTGTTCTCTGTTCTCTGTCTGGGGCCGGGGGCTGTGAGGATGAGCTGGCCGCCCGGTCAGGGTCTGGGCTGTTGATTTTCTCTGCTGCTGCGGGGACCGGGGTGGTCTTCCTGTCCCCACGCCGGAGCGAAGGGGGTTCAGCTCCGGGATCGGGCGCTGGCTACCCCTCTGGGGGTGGTGGTGCCTGGACCTAGGAGTATAGAGTGCATATGGGGAGTGTGAGTGTGGGTACCTTGTCCATTTTTGTGTGTCTACATGTGGGGCGAGAGTGTGAATATTTGCATGTATGAGGGTGGGAACATATGCTTGTGTATATGTGTGCTTGTCGTCTATGTCTATGTGTCAGGTCGGGCCTTAGACTCCACCTCACTCATCATCTTAGTCGACCCCCCCCCCCCACCACCATGCCCTGCCGGTGGAGGATGCCGCCGGTGCGTTGGTGATTTCTCGCGCCGGGGCAGGATGCTCGGGCGAGCGCCGGCCCACTCTCGGCGGTCGATTGGCGGGGCCTGGCCCTACTGGCCTTGCTGGGCCCCGATTGTGGGGTGGGGGGCCTTTGGGTCTCCGGGCCCAGGGCCCGGTCCGCCCTGGTGTGGTCGGCTGCCGGTGGAGCCTGCGGGCTTGCCGCCACGGCACCCTGGGGCGTCTACACTGTGGCTGTCGGAGGTCCCACCTTCGGGCTCTCCTCTGCCCTTTTCTGGGTGGAGGCCGCGGTTGTCCCTGCGGCGGTTCTCCTGGGGGTCCCGTGCCCTGGGGGGCCTCCGGATGTTTGGGGCCCGGGTCTTTTCCGTGCCTGCTTCATGCCTTGCGGGATGGGGCTGTTGTTCCCCACACACACTATTAAACATTTACATGGAGGAACCTTATGAACACAAGCGCGCTCACACACACAGGTGTACACTCAAGCATTCACATTGGTATAAAAACAGGTGCTCACAGACACACATTGTCTTGATCTACTGTTGCTTCAAAACTTATTTTGTAATATTAGTTATGTGTGCTGCTCAATAACATTTAGAATTTATTGTGATTCATACAGATGTTGGTTGTTGCTGCAGTCTCTTTGATGTTGTGTCTTCGGTTGTTTTCTCTTTTTGTCAGCAGGTATCGAAGCAAATTGTCTTTTTTTTTTTTTTTTTTTTTTCCTCTCTTTCTCTATCCCCCATTCTCCTTTTTTCTCTCTCTCTCTCTCTCTCCCCCTTCTCTGTTGACTTTCCCCACAACCTTTTTTTTTTTTTTTTTTTTTTTTTTTTAATTTTTTTTTTTTTTTTTTTTCTTCTTTCTTCTTTCTCTCTCTTGTTTTCTCTGTCCCCTGGTCTTGTCTGTCACAGTGTGGTTAAGTAAAAGGGTATATAAAATTAAATTAATTAATTAATATAAAAAATAAAAAAAAGATAAAAAATAAATAAATAAAAATAAATAAATAAATATATTTAATTTAAAAAAAAAAAAAAGAAACAAGGCTGTGAATGATGATAGCATAGCCACGCATATGTACTGTCATGTGTTATCTGTGCTACTGACAGGCCAAAAAAAAAAAAAAAAAAAAAAAAAGAAAGTACAGCGCTCTCTCCACCTTCAATACCATGACTGAGGTGCTCTTGAGCAAGGCACCAAACCCCCAACTGCTCCCCGGCCGCTGCAGCATAAATGGCTGCCCACTGCTCCGGGTGTGTGTTCACAGTGTGTGTGTGCACTTTGGATGGGTCAAATGCAGAGCACAAATTCCGAGTATGGGTCACCATACTTGGTCGTATGTCATGTCACTTTTTTATTTTTTTAAATGGATACTGAACAAAAACTAAAATAGCTTTAATATAAAAAAAGCAGTAACAGTACTGAACCATACTTTGTAAATGAATAAAAATGTAGTATTATTAATTTTTATATTGATCATTAAAGTTATTTCATAGTTTACTAATGTTAAAAGAAGAAACTTTAAAATAAAAAAATGAAGCCTATTAGTAAGAGTAAATGTTGAAATGAACACACACTAACACGGAACAATACTTCTACAGTTTTCATTAATGTTACAAATGGACTCTTATTGTTAAGTATTACCTTTTCATTTAATTTCAACAGTCATGCTTAAAGATGGCCATCTTGAAATACCTACACAAGGCCATATTAAAATTACATGCACAGGTTATTGATATTGTATGTGTACTCTCACATTTTATTTGCTGCTATTTTAGAACGCTGCATTATTATCTAATCAAAATATTAAATATGCAAGTGACACACTGTGCAAAAGCGCAGCGCTGCGTCTTGGAGAAGTCACAGGTATCACACACACACACCGGAAGCGTCATGTTCAATTCAAGCAGCGGTCTAAAACAGTTAAGGGTGCTTTCACACCTGGCCCTTTGTTTCGGAACCTGGCGCGTTTCCCCCCTTAGCTCGGTTCGTTTGGGCATATGTGAACACGGCAATCGCACTCGGATCCACGCCAAAACAATCGGTCCGAGATCGCCTGAACGAGGTGGTCTCGTCTCGATTGAAAACGAACTCTGGAGCGGTTCGGTTGTAGTGAGAAAGCAATCCGATCCAACGGACCAACGAACCAGGCTATATCACGCTGTATAATGGGTAATTACGTAAATTCCGTTAAAAGCAGTGGGTGAGCACGTCTTCGCCATTCAAAATCAAAGCGCGCCTTTTCATTTTATAATGCAGTCTTAATGCTCTTCGTATAGGTGCATTTTAACAATGTTTTGCCAACGAATCCTGGACTCCTGCTCAAAATGATAAATTAATAAATATATTGACAGCTAAAAAAAACAAAAAAAAAACAAGCGGCCCTCAAACTGTTGTCGTTCCATCCTGACGCGTGTGTGTATGTGTGTGAGAGAGAGTTTGTTTGCGTCTCTTTCCAAATGAATCATTAATTGTCATTCCAGCTCCGTGGAACTTTGACCAATGTGAGGACAGTTTACCCGCACGTGACAATTTTAGTCCGTTTAGAAACTTTGCCGTGTGAAAGCAAACCGCACCAAGAATAAAAAGCAACATTGTAATAATTTTAATCTCTGTTTCGGAATAAAGCAATCGATCTACAGGTGTGAAAACACCCTTAATCACCAAACGGACATAAGTTTGCTTCAAGAATGAACTATGTGGCATAAATGAGTTTGAAGTTCGGTGTTTAAAAAAACAGAGCAAGCGGAAAGAGAAAGCGCAATCTATTACTGATCTCTATATGAAGCATACAGACTTTATTAGAGCCACAGAAAGACAACGTTTTGCTGAAAAATGCACAATACATAATTTATCGCCTAGGGTGAAGTCATTATGTACATTAACAATGATTTGGGACAAATATAATGTTATTTAATGGAAAACTATGTGAATGGCGCTCTGTTCCGCGGCAGGATTTTTTGTCGGCTGTATTTAAATGCCTGTTTGAAGTTTCCCGCTCTGTGCAGCGCGCAGTGTCACATGCCAAAACAAACAACACGTGCTGTAAGAGATTTCCGCCTCTAGAGGCCGCTCTCATACTGTATAATGAAAGCAGACCCTTCTCAGTCGCTCCAGCAACAGACGCAACACGGAAAACTATCGGCATGGATTTTTGCCGATAACCGATAGTTGCGCAAATCAACTATCGGTCGACCTCTAATAGTAAGTACATGCAGTTAATTAATATTACTCAGTACATAAATGTATAATTACACTTTAACAAGTACACCTTAAAATAAAGAGAAACCTATTGTTCTTTTATTTATATATTTAATGTATTTACAAAATATTACTTTCTATATCATCGTACTTGAATGTTGTCTGTGTTTGAAATTGCATGACACTGAAAATGAGTACGTTTTGTCAGATAGCTCTTGCTTCGTGTGTGCAGTTCGTCTTAAGTCATAAAGAAATTGAATGTACATTAATATACGCACAGTAGCATATTCACTTCATTTATACTGCTACAATGACAGTCAGTTAGCCCATTGTTTATTGACTGCAAAGTTTTAGTGTTAAGAGCAAATTTACTGCTGTAATTTACAGTTTGTGGTGCAGAAATTTCCATCTGTCAGCTCAGTGTTACTTGTGCCCTGTGTTGATCAAACTGGTTCCATATATTTAACGACCGTTCTAGGATTGTATCCTGGCATGGCAGGCACTCTCTAAATCTCTCCTCCGACACACCACGTAAACAGCCTGTCCTTCCCCAACCTGAGTTAAGATTGCCTGGGGCTTCCTGCCAAATCTGCCTTTAACATGACTCAAGAAAGCCTAGATGTTGTCAGCACCAATAGCACTGTGGTCGCTAACCACCCTGATACTGATGTTTCTTTTACTATCTCTGTCTGCTTCTCTAGGGCTTCCTCAATGCAGTCTTTGAGCGGCTAAAGCAGTTTCTAGAATGCTGTGAGTATTACATGCTTTTCTCTTTTTTTCTAATTCCAATGGTGTTTTTGAGTTGTTTTTTCCATCGACAAACTTTTTAACATATAAACTTATTATGGCATAGTCAGCTGCCTGCTGTAAACACATTAATAAATCCTTACTGAATAAAAACATTAATTTCTTTAAAAAAAATGACTGACCCAAAACTTTTGAACAGTAATGTACATTAATTAGATTTTAAGGTGCACTGAGGATTTTTTTCGTTGTGCTTAGTTTGTTTTCAGTTGATGCATTGTAAAAATGTGCTGTTTGCAGTCAGCCATGATTCATTCTGTCAGCAAAAGTATCCAGTAACAGCAGGTTACTGAGATAAAGGATATCTGTGATATCAACCTGTCTGCTCCCATGAAGCAACCGACTCCATGTACAACAATTTAGGCTACTTGTATGACAGTTCCGTATTTTCAGTACTACTTTTTTTTTTAATGAGGACAAATAACTAAGAACTCTGTTAAAGACTTTTTTTCACCACAATGTACTGTGAGACTTTTTTTCCAATTAAATTTTATTCAAAGCTATTCCCATTTGGGAAATAAAGTGCTATTGTATTGTAGCAGAATTGGATTTGGAGGAACAACCATTTAGGAGAAATTAACATTTGATTTGAGGATTTGAAGTTTTTAATCCTCAGCCTATCCAGAGATAACAGCCATTTGTTCAGGTTACAGAGTTCAGTTATGTGATATTGAGTGAAGAAAAAAAAACATTTTCCTGTTCATTTTTGAATGTCAGTTTAAGTCATTGACCCATCTACAGTTTTTTTTTTTTTTTTTTTTAAGACTATTAAATAAATTTATATAAAAAGCTGTTCATTTTGAAATATTAGTGGGTCCTTATACTTTAACTTGATCCTTTCTCCAGCTTAATCGAAAATAATATTCTAAGTAAAAAGGATTTGTACGAAAATAACTTTTAGATATTTCTGATTGAGATCACAAGGTTAATTCTGACGGGCTGGGATTCTTTATTGCTTGAATATAGAGTGCATAGTCAAAGGCCAAACTAATTTATTTCTGAAAGATCACCACTTCAAAGGCTCAAACTAAATTTCTGCTCAAGCAAAAGACAATAATGCCATATCTGCATGGTTTCACCTGGAGACACTGTGCCCTGCTTTTCCCAGACTCGTCGTTGCATGAGTTATATATCATCAGATGAGACCGAAGCAAGCTGTTATCTACTGGTGATATCACAGGCAATATGTTCTACTGGCTGGGCCGCAGGTCAGGTTCCATTCGGCCTGTTGGTATTTCAGTGTGGATGAGAGACTTAGCTTATGAGCAAACAGAATGTGAAATATCAACTCTGGGCCAGATAAGGTCCCCCAAATAATCCAGGCTTTTTTGGTTCTATTCATTTCTTCATTTCTCTCTGCACCAAGAAATTGATGCCCAATCCCCTTGAAAGGTTACCCTGCTCTATCACTCTGTATCACGCTGTCCTGAGTGCTGACTTGTAAGGAAACAGATTAGTCTTTGCCGTTTGGGGCTGCTTTTTTGGTTTTGTAATTTTTGGCTTTCGTTTGACTGATTTAGCCAATGTAATCAATACCAAGAGATGCTTTAAAGACAGTTCACCTAAAAAAAAAAAATATATATGTCGTCATTTTCTCACCCTCATGCTTACTCACTTACTTCTGTGGAGCACAAAAAGTGAATTTTGGCCCCTCTTTGGCATATAATGAATGTGAATAGGGGCTTTCTCACAGTGTAGTTCTAGAAAGCCAGCAGGGTGGTTCCTAGAGAACCAATTTCCCCCTCAGGCCATTTTCCTGGTTGCTTTCACACCGACTGTGTCACTGGTAGTTCTTACAGAACTGTTCTGTAGACTGTATTCTGAAGTAGGAGCTAATTTAGTTCCTCCAAATGGAGTTCCTAGAACTAAAACCGTTCCTAGTTCTTGTGGTTTGAACAACGAGTAGTTCTGCCAATAGTTGTACTAGGAACTATGAAAAGGTTATTCCTGTGTGAAAGCCCCTACTGAGGGCTGGGGCTGTCAAGCTTCAAAATGACCAAAAAGCACCAAACATATATTATAAAAAGTAGTTCAAAGTAGTTATTTTAAAGCAAAGCGGAAACTTTATGTGCAGAACAGACCCAAAATCTATATTCCCAGAAAACCCTCCAGTGATCGAATCATTGAGTCAGTGAATGGTAATCCGGAACCGGATCAGGCAAACTTGTGAACAATTCATTCAGACAGATTTTGAACCTTCATGAAGAAGAGCTAGATTGGATTTTCAGTGAGTTACAGCTTGAATTTCGATCTGTTTGGCCTTTAGAAGACTGAGAATACCATAAATGGACTGCTTTTATTATACTTTATGGTGATTTTTGTCATTTTGTAGCTCGGCAGCTTTAAAAGGTTTTATACAACATGTGGGTGAGTAAATAATGATAGAATTTATATATTTTTTTTTTACTATTTGCAGGCCGGCAAGTTGGACCAGGCAGTCTTTGCAGGGAAAAGCTTGAGAAGACCAACATTTTGTTCACAAAAGTTGTAAGTCTAAAAGTTAGAGGGCAAAATAAATAATCTGGGCACTTATACTTCAGATGTTGTACTCCTGAACTGTGGTTTAACGTAGTCTCTTATGCTCTTTACTAGCTGCTGGACTTCCTGGAAAATCACCCGTGGCCTTTCATCCCTCTCATTCAGCGTTCCCTGGAGTTTGCGGTCAGCTACGTGTTCACCGAGGCTGGGGAGGGAGTTGTTTTCGAGCGTTTTATTGTACATTGCATGAACCTCATCAAGATGATCGTCAAAAACGATGCCTACAAGCCTGCCAAGAACATTGAAGGTAGGCAGCATAATGACTTTGGCATGGCGTGCCTCCATTTTAAAGTTCTAGCTTATTCGAATAGGAAATGGATAACAGCCTTTAAACACATCAAGGTCATTTCTGAGTTGGTAGAGGGCAAGACTGAGGTTCCCTAGATTGAAGTAAAGGAGATTGAAGTAAACTGATATAAAAATGCCTCCCGTTTCAATGTTTTATTGCCTTACTAATGGACTGGAGGAGCACATGAGACGTTTTAATGAATGATATAATATCTTGAACATTACTATATGCATAATTGTATATTAAAGTGATGTTGCAATATGCATTGCAGACGGTAAGCCGGAGAGCCTGGAGGCACATAAAATTAAGACTGCATTCTTTACACACCAAACGCTGACGGAGATTGGCAGGAGACTGGTGTCCAAATACTTTCTGCTGACAGAGGAAGAGCTAACCATGTGGGAAGAAGACCCAGAGAGTTTTGGTAAATGTGAATTATGAACTCAATAACATTTCTGAAGCTGTGAAGCTTTTTGTTTGTATTTTTCTGGGCTGTTTGCCATTTGTAATCAGAGAGATGGTAGAGATGGGGAGTAGAATTGATACATGAGACAGAATCTCGAATCCCAGATGAGAGCCACAGAGCTGTACGTGGCAGGAGCATGTGCATTAACTGCGAGGTCACAAAAACAAAAAAAACACTCACACATATACATGTATACATTACATACACACACAATGTAAAACAGTATATTATTAATATTATATACTTATTTACATGAAATATTATATTTTACATGTATTTAACTTATTCAAATATTTCATTAAAAATGTTTGGTAATTAAATTTAAACAGATAATTAATAAATACATTTTTGTATAATTATTAGATTCAATAGAAGGAAACGGTTATAATCTCAAATTGAATAAGCATTACATACATATGCAAGCATGTTCTTATAACTGTATATTTTTTTACTGAAAACGTTATCTACCACAGACCTTAAATTATACTCAAATATTGAAAAGTGCCATTCTAAAATCCCACAGGATGTTCTTTTCTAGGTTTTAGAACAACAAACTGAACCGTACTGTTTCAGGTGCTCATTAATGATGACCATATATGGCTCAACCTGTCAAAAAGGAAGAGGACAGCATAACCTGAATGCATGAATTAGTGAGGTGAAAGTAGCTATGCCAACAGATGTACTACCCGTGAACTTGAAGTCAAGAAGCTGCCCTTTCCTGTCAGTTAACCGAGCCTTGTGTTATGTTATGCCCAGAGATGCTGAACCACACCTGCCACAGTAAATTAACACATGTAATTCCTCTCAAGGAAATGGGCTTCGCAAATTACAGTTGGCTTCGATTTAAAATCTCTTGGTTTACTTTGCTGGTGTCATTTTCTAATCTATATTGCCATGGTCCAGTGATTTGTTGGGGATTTGGTGTTGGGAATGCCAGTTGCTGATTTGTCCAGGGGTCCTGCTGTCAAGGCAGCGCAATTGCGACTAATTCAGTGACTCAGCAGCAGATGAAATTGTTCTGGCCTGTTGATGACCAACCCTTAGGAATATAAGATGGCTAGAGATGATAGAGGAGGTGACATTATCACTTTTAATGACCGGCTCATGATTGAATCATGGGTAGAGAGAATCCTGCCACATCTGTGGGCTGCAACAACCAGGATATGGTTTCTGAGAAAGGCTTGCTTAAATGTTAGAAGTTGTGACGGTTAAAAGAATGGTTATTTACCGACCCTCATTTCTTTGCTCAGTTTTTTTTCTTACATTGAATATCCTTCCTACTCTTATCAATATAATCAAAATGGATGAGGACTGTTACTGTCAAACTCTAAAATGACAACGAAGCACTGTAAAAGAATCATGAAAATTGGAGAAATTCAGCTCACTGACTCAATGATTCAGCCGCAATGGTTAACAGCCTACTGGAGTGAAAGATTATCAGTGAATGAGGACTTCTTTGCCACAAAGTACTGGAATATTCTGCACGAGTATGGTGATTTTGCTTTTTGAAGCTTGACAGCCTCAGTCCTCCTTCAGCCCCATTATATTAAACAGAGTGGACAGAACATTCTTCAACAAAGTCGTACGGTTTGTAATGACATGAAGATGAATAACTGGCTGAATTTTTATTTTTGGGTGAACTATCACTTTAAAGTGCATGATATATGTTGTGAAAAGTTGTGTTTAACATTGTTTCTTTCTTCAGCTGTGGAAGAGACAGGCGGTGACTCCTGGAAGTATAGTTTGCGGGTAAGTGACCTCTCTTTTTCCATGAAATACAGTTTGATTTTATAATTATTATAATGTTCAAAGCTGTTTTTTGCATATGGAACATTTCCATTTGCTCATCTTTTGGTAAACCACCTTACAGAGAGATGTATTCCAAGGTCAACGGAAGTGTCAGTGAATGCAAAGCGACTGAGTTAAAAGGAATCAGGGGTCTGTCTCATTTCTGTGGAATTTACATAGGGGACCGTGACTCTACAGGGTCATTTGTTACTGCCCTCTTGCGACTTGATTTGCATTACATTTGGCTGCCTACTTAATGTGGCTTTTACGTCCTGGCTTTAAAATGACATTGGCTCACTAAACTTATAACCTCAAGCGAGAGTAGCGTTTTACATCACATTTGTCATTTACTCGGTGAAAGATGTCGCTGTGGAGTCATTTAACCTTCAGGTAATTTCGAAAGGGAATGTCTTAATTATGTATTGGGCTTAAATAGTCTTTCTGAGTGCAAATATTTGTAAGCAGTGTGAATGTTGCACATCAGTCGAAAGCAGTGGATCTCAACTCGTTAGTCGCAAACCTAAAATGTGATGCATGTCTGTTCTGGTTGTGTTGTGGATTGCAGGAAAAAACTGTGGTAAATGCAAATAATAAATTGCAATTAACCATATAATTGGGCCTTAGGAAATAACTGGGCCTTTTCTTCAAAAAGAAAGAAAACACACTTGTCGTTCATGTCAAAATCTCTGTGTTTGCATCCAATCAAATTACAATATTTTGGCATACATTTACTGTATTTGACAGTTAGTGATTAGTAGGTAGTAGCATGATTTTTCTGATAAAGGTAGCCATTATATTTGCTGTTTTTATTTGTATTGCCCCCCCCCCCCAAAAAAAAAACACAAAACCAAAACAAAAAAAAAAACTGTGATTTATACACTATATTGCCAAACGTATTGGGTCGCCCCTTCTAATAGACAGGTTTGACTACTTCAGTGATTTCCATGAGTACAAATCTTAATGTTTAAGCATATTATGATATTCTAGGGAATTGTGTGCTTCTAATATAGCAACGGTTTGGACAGGACCCTTTTCTATTCTAACATGACAATGCATCTGTGTATAAGGCAAGGTTTAAGAAGAAATGATTGATTCAGTCAGTGTGGAAGAACTTGACTGGTCTGCATAAAACCAAGTCCTAATCCCAGTTTAACACCTCTGGTGTGACTGTAAATGCAGACCTTGAGCCAAAAACTCATCACCAAACACCAACAGGCACTCTTCTTGTCTGTCTCACCTCACTCTTCTTGTCTGTCTCACCTTACTCTTCTTGTCTGTCTCGCCTCACTCTTCTTGTCTGTCTCGCCTCACTCTTCTTGTCTGTCTCGCCTCACTCTTCTTGTCTGTCTCGCCTCACTCTTCTTGTCTGTCTCGCCTCACTCTTCTTGTCTGTCTCACCTCACTCTTCTTGTCTGTCTCACCTCACTCTTCTTGTCTGTCTCGCCTCACTCTTCTTGTCTGTCTCGCCTCACTCTTCTTGTCTGTCTCACCTCACTCTTCTTGTCTGTCTCACCTCACTCTTCTTGTCTGTCTCGCCTCACACTTTTTGTCTGTCTCACCTCACTCTTGTCTGTCTCGCCTCACTCTTCTTGTCTGTCTCACCTCAGTCTTCTTGTCTGTCTCACCTCACTCTTCTTGTCTGTCTCACCTCACTCTTCTTGTCAGTCAGCTCGACTCACTCTCCTCATGTGATAAATGAAATCTGATCTGTGATGCGTGACTGTTGTTCGTTCGGTGTGATGCATTGAGCAGCCGCGTTCAGTTTAAATTGTAGTGTCTGTTCTCTAACTGAACTAAATGATTTTTATTACAATAAAAAAATCAAAATGACAGTGGGGGACGGTGCCGCGGTGGGCAAGTGACGTAACCGGTGTTGCGGCTTAACACCGTTATCACCGTCTATCGCAGCAAGCCTATTCCACACTGACTGAATCAATAATTTCTTCTTAAACCTTGCCTTATACACAGAGGCATTGTCATGTTAGAATAGAAAAGGGTCCTGTCCAAATTGTTGCTATAATATTAGAAGCACACAATTCCCTAGAATATCATAATATGCTTAAACATTAAGATTTGTACTCATGGAAATTACTAAAGTAGTCAAACCTGTTCATTAGAAGGGGGCGACCCAATACTTTTGGCAATATAGTGTATATCAGTATGACTATATAAAAATAATAATAAGTATAAACAACAACAGTAATACTACTGCTGCTACTACTACTAATTATTATTAATTAATAAAATATAAAACAAAATAGAAAAAAATATATTTTTAAATGTAAACTGAATAGTAAATAGTGCTATTGTTATATCACAGTATGTGTATATAAATAATAAATAAATAAACTACAATAAAAAAAGTCCTTGAGTTCCCTGAAAGGTGCCTGTAAGTAAAATGTAGCAGTAGTAGTAATAATAATAATAAATAAAATTGATTACAAATTACAATGAATAGTAAATAGTGCTATTGTAATATTTCACAGAATAAATGTGACCCTGGAACACAAAACCAGTCTTAAGTCGCTGGGGAATATTTGTAGCAATAGCCAAAAATCAAAATTATGGATTTCTATTTTATGCCAAAAAATCATTAGGATATTAAGGAAAGATCATGTTTCATGAAGATATTTTGTAAATTTCCTTCCATAAATATATCAAAACTTAATTTTTGAATAGTAATGTGCATTGCTAAGAACTTAATTTGGACAACTTTAAATGTGATTTTCTCAATATTTAGATTTTTTTGCACCCTCAGATTACAGATTTTCAAATAGTTATATCTCAGCCAAATATTGTCCTATCCTAACAAACCACACATCAATGGAAATTTATTCAGCTTTCAGATGATGTATAAATCTAAATAAATAAATAAAAATGTATCCTTATGACTGATTTTGTGGTCCAGGGTCACAAATAAACAACAACAACAATAATAATAATAATAATTATAATAATGTATTTATTTGGTATTACAACAAAATTATACTACTACTATTTGTGGCTTTCAAATGTTTTAATTTTCAAATTGTATGCTGTCAGGCTTTTATTTTGGTGGAAAAATGCATGGGGGTCCCAAAGGTTCTCTTTTGTTGACAACAGTTGGTTTATAAGTGTTTCTCATTACAAGATTGGAAAGATGGTTGGTGCTTGTTGCATTCTCAGTGCAATTCTAAGTGACCCAAACTCAGAGCAGATGCAGAGATGAGTTGTTGTAGAGCATTTACTGTGATCCGAGCCGCTCCAGACACAGAAAAAACTCGATCATCAGCTGCTGTGCTGTGCCTCACTCTGACTCATTCAGTGTATATATTAAATTAATGAAATCGCAACCTTTCCGATTTAATAATCGCACTAATCCATACCGCAGTTTTGGATTTGGTTAATTGTGCAACCAATATTTGATAGAAGCTAAATCTTTTAAGTCTTCCAAACCTCCGTTCCAGAATGAAGTCCTTTCTCTTTTCATCATCCATAGTCAGTCCAGGCACCTGCCCTAAGTGCCCTTATTGATTCTGCTCTGAACTGTATGGATTGTCAGATTTCCTGAAGGCATAGAACATATGATTTGACATATGTGGTGATTGTTGAGCTTGCCACACTTTGCAAAGGTGTGATATTTGACCTCCTTTATTCCCTTTGGAGGTCAGTGTCCCAGCATGTAATAATAGATGCTGAAGGCAACAGAGTCAGGTCTCGCACCCTGACCCCTCCTTCAATGCAAACTATTGATTGTTTTGGCTAGAGTGATAGATACCACGGAAAACCCGATGGTTTTCTTTTCATGTGTTTGTGTTGGTATGCAAATGTTTGTTTAAATGTTTCTGTATTGAATGCTTCCTTGTCACATCATGTTCTCTTTGTTTTACTCAATATCTTTACAGCCGTGCACAGAAGTGCTTTTCTTGGACATTTTCCACAACTACAGTCAAACGTTGACACCAGTGCTTCTAGAGATGGTGCAGAGTCTTCAAGGTTGGTTTTATCAGATTTTTTAAATAAATATTATTTAGACTCGATATAGGGATAGAAATTGTATCAAATTAAATTATTCAGTTATTTTAGTAATTTAAACGTCACGCCCTCAGCTCAGTGGCATGCGCTCCGGTTGTATTGTAAACAATGACGTTATCTATATTGCTTATCAATTTGAGCCCGATTGAGACCCAGAGATTATTAGTGAAGAGGATTGTGCAGAACCTGTGCAAGCACGGCTCTTAATGGTATGTTTTTTTGTTTGTTGTTGTCTCATAAATTTAGATACGCTGTTGTTTGTGAATGCTACTGCTTATGTTAGATTTTAATATACGATTTTATCCTGTTTAAAGCTTTAATACAGTATGGCAACCGCACGCACGTCCATGTTTAATACTTCTTATAGCTATGTGAAAAATATCTGTCTGTCTATAAACATAACGTGTATAATTGGAACAGTTTATTGGAGATGGAGAGAGAGAGATGCAGAGCGTGTGCAGAGCAGGGGGATGCGAGGAACATGATTAAGAACTGCTGCTTTAGAACATTGATTTTGAAACTTGTGAATCCATTAGAATTGTTAGAAGACAGAATTGTGATTCACAACCCCGGGAAGTAACTTGCTGTAGACTGCCAGAATTTTAAAAGATGATATCTGCATTTGCATTGAACTTTCAGCGTCGTAACATTGCAGATATTGTTTATGCTCAAACAGCAACATTACACACTAACGTTAAAAAAGTGAAATCGCAATCAACCACCCCTTTAAGTTGTTGCTTTTTTCCAGCAGGGATGGATTCATTACGCTTTAAGGAAAAAAAAAAAGTGAGCAATGACTCCTGGTATTCAAGACGGTGAATGAATTAGACAAGTCAAAGCTTTTAATGTGCTGATTAAATACTCGCTGATCAAATGAAACTCACTGGTTAAATGAACTGTCATTATGTTGTGATAATGAAAGAAATGTCACATCTGGAGCAGGAGTAGTTAAAACGGTGAAAAAATTGTTATTTTTTTTAACTGAAAGTTCATACTGCAGGTCCCTTTTTATCTTTAGTAATTAGCATTTTAGCATCTTACGCCAACTATTTTGAAAAGCCAACAAAAGGGCAGTGCTGAAAATGTACCCGGATGCCACACGGTTTTTAGAGAACCTCTTTTTGAAGTCTTTCAGCATGGAAGTACTGTCATTTCTAGCTTCCGGCTGACATTAGCTTAGAGAGGCTGGGTTGACACCAAATGACACATGCCATGCCATCAGTTCTTAAAAGCTCTTTTTATTTCCAAATGAGGGATTTTCTCTACCTTTTTTGTGAGAAAAACCGACAAAGTCATCTGGGGTTCTACTTTAGATGTGGACTTTTTGATTGTAGCTTTGCAGGGCAAATGTCACCTTTTATAAAGCACACCCTGCTAAGCTAAAGCGCTAGTGCTCCGCTTACAGCTGCGTGTAGCAATTAAGCTCGCACTTTCAGCCAAATACAAGAACCGTCTGACAAGCGTTACGCTCTCATTGCTTTTGATCTGGCTCGCTAATTAATTAGTGAATGACTCAAATGAGCTTTCCGTGTAAATTAGTTGATTAAAATTTACTATCATGATTAAATTAGGATGATGTGCTAAACGGATATTCTTACGGACATTCATAAGGATCTTTGAGTGTTTTGGCATGGAATTCGAAAAGTCCATGTTTTATTAAAATGGTGACAGCAGCCCTGCAAATGCTATTTTTTGCAAATCATATGTCATTATAGCGTGAAGTCAACATCATTATAAAAGCACACATTTAGATGATGATTCTGATAATGATCCCTCAGTTAATTTCCTTGTAGTGTCATTGTCTTTTTCTTTTGAGCGTTTCCTGTGTTCTAATTATACTTGGACAATAAGGAGAATCGCCTCTTCATTGTCACTTTGGGATGGCTAATTGTGATTGGTTAAGGGAAATGGGACAAAAGTTTTAGTTGCCTATGCTATTTTATTACACGCTCTGCCGCTTTTACTACTGTTTGCAAAGTGCTTGTTTGCAAAGTGGTTAAGTCACAATTATTACAGATGTGTGAAAGTGCTAGATGTTCCCTACAGGCCTAAAGCACATTGTGTGCAGGTTGTAAAAAAAAAAAAAAAAAAAAAAAAAAGTTCACAGTGCCCGCTTTCTCTCTCTCAGGCCCCAGTAATGTGGATGACCCAGTGCAGATGCTCATGAAGGATGCAGGTACCATCATGCATTACTAGTTACCCTTAAACACACTCAACACCATTGGTCTCAAACTCAATTCCTAGAGGGTCACAGTTCTGCACAGTTGAGCTCCAACCCTGATCAAACACACCTGATCCAGCGAATCAAGGTAGAAACCTCCAGGCAGGTGTGATTTGTAGCTAACCTCTGCAGAGCTGTGACCCTCCAGGAATTGAGTTTGAGACCACTGCTCAACACCTTTCTCTTCAGTAAAACACTGAGGTCCAAATGTCTGAGACTAAAAATCTGGCTCAATCTAATAATAAAAAAATAAGTGTTCTCTTATGAAATTCAGAAATATTGAAGACAATTAAAAGTGCACTATTAGTAATGTAAAAATAGCTTAAATATTATATATGTAATCGTATAATATATATATATATATATATATATATATATATATATATATATACAGTATATGTGTGTGTGTGTGTGTATTTACACTGCCGTTCAAAAGTTTGAGATCAGTAAGATTTTTAATATTTTTTTAAAGGAGATGCTCATCAAGGCTGTATCTATTTGATCAAAAATACAGAAAAAACGGTAATTTTATGAAATATTATTGCAATTTAAAATAAGTTTTCTGTTTTAATATACTTTAAAATATAATGTGTTCCTGCGAAGCAAAGCTGAATTTTCAGCATCATTACTCCAGTCTTCAGTGTCTCATGATCCTTCAGAAATCATTCTAATATCCTGATTTGTTGGAAACAGTTGTTCTGCTTATTTTTTGGAAACTGTGATACTTTTTTCAGTATTCTTTGATAAATAAAAAGTTAAGAAGAACAGTGTTTATTCATAATAGAAATTCTGTTACAATATACACTACTATTTCTGTATTCCTGTATATTGTATATTTCTGTTCTACTATTAGTTTTTTTTTTTATCAAATAAGTACAGCATTGATGAGCATAAGAGACTCCATTAAAAACATAAAAAATCTTACTGATCCCAAACTTTTGAATGGTGTGATGTGATATATATATAGAACTGTATATTGTAAAATTATTTAAATTTTAATATTATTTGTTTATTTAAATTTAAGATGACGTACAGCTCTAGGTGTGTTAAATGCATTACATTTCCATGCATTATTTTTTTTTCTTTCAATTTTTTTTCCCCCATGTTGACAATTCAGTCTTTCAATTAAAAATTATTAAATGGTCATTTTTTTTTTTCAAAATCATTTGTTTCTTTGCAGTTTACAATGCCGTGGGTTTAGCTGCTTATGAATTGTTTGACAATGTGGACTTTGATCAGTGGTTCAAGAACCAACTCCTTGGGGAGCTACAAGTCAGCCATAACAGGTATGATTTAATAAACATCATTAAATTACTCTGAAAGCCATTTTAACCTTCATAAAAACACCTGCAAGTCTGTGTTAGTGAATGAAGCCAGAAAGTCACGGGATGACGTTTCTCTACGTCAAACGAAACATCTTAAGCATT
The DNA here is from genome assembly GCA_023376895.1 of Aspiorhynchus laticeps. Classification (NCBI taxonomy): domain Eukaryota; kingdom Metazoa; phylum Chordata; class Actinopteri; order Cypriniformes; family Cyprinidae; genus Aspiorhynchus; species Aspiorhynchus laticeps. Next base: position 18,913,583 of record CM041804.1, read on the forward strand.
GTTTTCTGTAGATGAAACCATATTCACTCCTGTTATTGTTTTTCCCAGGAAGTGATGTCACGCCACAGGTGCGTTCAAAGAAGCTTGTGCAGTGATAGTCTTACCCTTCTATAGATAAAAGACTAAAGCTTTCTCTCAGAAGTTTTTTTTTATTGCATTACTCCTCTGTGAGCTCTGATAGGCGCTTTATCAAAAAGAATATGGGATGAAGCCCAGCACCTTCAAGTTTCTTTCTGTTTTGTTATGATTGTTTCTGGAAATCTAGGTTGGTTACATAAAGGTGTACAGGTATACACACATAATTTAATAGCTCTACTTTTTTTTTTGGCCTTGGGAGTTTAAAAATTGTGCAGGATAACATCAAAATGCCGAATGAGGACAGCTCCTGGAAAGAGCTGATATCTTTCACTTTCTCACAAGTCTTTTTAAGAACAGCACAAAGATATCGAGATTTAGATAAATAAACCTCTCAGACGGGAGCCTGGATAATCTTTACACTTCGCCTCAATGACATTTACTGCCTTTTACAATAGCAGTATTATATCAGCTGTGGTTGATGGATTGGTTAAACAACGTTCTTCTGGGAGACTCCAGCGGTGCATTTGATGAGGTCATGAGAGTTGGGATGATGTGAGGTATCAGATATGTAAAATAAACGTCCTGTGGAGAAAGGTGTTGAAATATTCTTTGAAGGCCATGAGGGTTAAATAGGGCTGTCAAGTAAATTAATATTTATCTCTTAAACAGACATTACAGAGTGGCTGTTTTTTAACATTCTGAATTCTGTCAGTTCACTGTATATACTATTTAAAAAAATATAGCAATCTCTCTAACTAGCGATGTAGAAAAACTAGTTTCATGCTGCTAAAAAATGTAGTTTGTACTGTAGTCTTGTTACTTTTTGTTATTTACTCCCAACACTGCTGTGCAATGCCTGGTGCAGTTTTTTATGTTTTGGTGACAGTTCTGTGGGAGGACAAGACAAAGATACAAAATTAAAAAAAGAGGTAATGAAGACGGTGACACTACATAAACCATCATTTGTGACTTTAGAAAGAGAGAGAGAGGAGAAACAGACCTCTGTTGTGGAAGATCTCATTATGATCGCATTTGAAACCATGACCGCCAGTGTCTCCTTCCATTCACCACTGTTTGTTTTTGTTTGCCTGTTTCTTTCTCCTGTTGAGTAAGGAGAGTGGGATATAAACCTAATTTGCATATTTCGTAACATTGATGTTGACATTAAAAGACTCTGTGAAATTAAAAAGTTTTGTGACTTTTAGTCCATGTTTTTTGAGGTCATCTACAGTACACTATTGTTCAATATTTTGCCGTTTATATATTGCAGTTTAATACATTGCATTAAATTTACATTGATCAAAAGTGACAGTAATGATATTTATCTTGCAAAATATTTCTATTTAAAATGCTGTTCTTTTGAACTTTGTTCATGAAAGAATCCTGGAAAATGGTTTTGAACCTTGATAATAAGAAATGTTTCTCAAGCAACAAATCGTGATTTCTGAATAAGGATCATGTGACACTGATGGTGGGAGTAATGACTGCTTCAGCCAAATCCAGCTTTACCATCACAGGAATGAATTAGTGTAAAATAAATAAATAAAATAAAGCCTTGGTCAGAATCAGAGATTTATTTTGAAATCATTTAAAAACCTTACTGACCCTAAACAGAAGAGCATATGCAAGCAAACAAAACAACAGTGAATTTTAGCAGATACACATTTAAAAATATACAGTTTTCCAATAAAATGTAACCAAAATGTTGATGACTCATTCTGTACTACATAAATTTTTGCATCAATTTAGCAAATTTTTGAAGAGAATTTGAAATTTCTTGTCCAAACTTAGTTACAATATATTTTTTTTTTAAATGTCAAGAACAGCAAGAAACCAGACTTCTTTTTGATTTGATAAGATCTTTGCAAGGCAAGTTTATTTATATAGCACATTTCATACACAGTGGTAATTCAAAGTGCTTTACATAAAAGGAAGTAAAATAGTCATTAAAAAATAATAATCACAACAATAAAAACAAGGAATTAAAATAATAATAATCATCACAGCAATAAAAACAAGAAAATTTAAAAACAAACATGCTCAAGCCTTGTTCAAACTCTTCCGCACTAAGTGAAAAAAGACTTCCAAAACACCTAACTGTTCCACTACTTCAGAAATAATAAAGGAACTAAACTAAAGAAATATCCAAAAATTAAAATTTGCTGAAAATGTGCAAAGTACATAGGAACAGATTTGGAGAATTTTAGCATTATATCACTTGTTCACCAATGGATCCTCTGCAGTGAATGGGTGCCGTCAGAAAGTCCAAACAGCAGGTAAATACATCACAAAAGTCCTCAAGTAATCCATACGATTCCAGTCCATCAATTAATGTTTTATGAAGTTAAAATCTGCATGTTTGTAAGAAACAAATAAATCATTAAGGCATTTAGCTTCAAATCATCATTCTGACGGCACCCATTCACTGATGGGATCCATTAATGAGCAACTCATGTAATGCACGTAATAAAGTTTCTCCAAATCTGTTCAGCTGAAGGAACAAACTCATCTACATCTTGGATGGCCTCAGAGTGAGTACATTTTCAGAAAATTTAAATTTTTGGGTGAACCATTTCTTTAAGGAAAGCGAGAAGAAGAAAAAGTCTTGCATTTCAAAGTTCCACAGTTGTTTGTAACAATCCACTTGTCTTATTTGTTTTGGCAAGCACATAACATACTCAAGAGTGCCTGTGTTGCAGACAATATACAGGTGCATCTCAATAAATTAGAATGTTGTGGAAAAGTTCATTTATTTCAGTAATTCAACTCAAATTGTGAAACTCGTGTATTAAATAAATTCAATGCACACAGACTGAAGTAGTTTAAGTCTTTGGTTCTTTTAATTGTGATGATTTAGGCTCACATTTAACAAAAACCCACCAATTCACTATCTCAACAAATTAGAATACTTCATAAGGCCAATAAAAAAAACATTTTTAGTGAATTGTTGGACTTCTGGAAAGTATGTTAATTTACTGTATATGTACTCAATACTTGGTAGGGGCTCCTTTTGCTTTAATTACTGCCTCAATTCGGCGTGGCATGGAGGTGATCAGTTTGTGGCACTGCTGAGGTGGTATGGAAGCCCAGGTTGCTTTGATAGCGGCCTTCAGGTCATCTGCATTGTTGGGTCTGGTGTCTCTCATCTTCCTCTTGACAATACCCCATAGATTCTCTGTGGGGTTCAGGTCAGGCGAGTTTGCGGGCCAATCAAGCACAGTAACACCATGGTCATTGAACCAGCTTTTGGTACATTTGGCAGTGTGGGCAGGTGCCAAGTCCTGCTGGAAAATGAAATCTGCATCTCCATAAAGCTTGTTAGCAGAAGGAAGCATGAAGTGCTCTAAAAATTTCCTGGTAGATGGCTGCGTTGACTGTGGACTTCAGAAAAAAGTGGACCAACACCAGCAGATGACATGGCAGCCCAAATCATCACTGACTATGGAAACTTCACACTGGTCTTCAAGCAACATGGATTCTGTGCCTCTCCACTCTTCCTCCAGACCTTGAAATGAAAATTTACTTTCATCTGAAAAGAGGACTTTGGACCACTGAGCAACAGTCCAGTTCTTTTTCTCCACAGCCCAGGTAAGACGCTTCTGACGTTGTCTCTGGTTCAGAAGTGGCTTGGTAGCCCTTTTCCTGAAGACGTCTGAGCGTGGTGACTCTTGATGCACTGACTCCAGCTTCAGTTCACTCCTTGTGAAGCTCTCCCAAGTGTTTGAATCAGCTTTGCTTGACAGTATTCTCAAGCTTGCAGTCATCCCTGTTGCTTGTGCACCTTTTCCTACCCAAATTCTTCCTTCCAGTCAACTTTGCATTTAACATGCTTTGATACAGCACTCTGTAAACCGCCACACCTTTCAGTAATGACCCTCTGTGACTTACCCTCTTTGTGGAGGGCGTCAATGTTCGTCTTCTGGATCATTGCCAAGTCAGCAGTCTTCCCCATTATTGTGGTTTCAAAGAACAAGAGATACCCGGAATTTATACTGTATGGATGGTCATTTATTGAAAGTCAAATGTAAATATTCTAATATTTTGAGATGCTGATTTTTGACTTTCATGAGCTGTAAGCTCTAATCATCAAAATTAAAACAAAAAAACTTTTGAAATGTTTTACTTTACATGCAATGAATCTAAAATATATGAAAGTTTAACTTTTTGAAATAACTTGCAAGAAAAAATCAACTTTTTCACGACATTCTAATTTATTGAGATGCACCTGTATATGCAGATGTGTGTGTCGGTGGGCTTTTTATTTGTGTGTGTTGCTCCAGTGGGGATCAGTCAAGTACTCGAGTGCGTGAGTGTGTGTTCATGGGCATTGAGGAGGTCTCTGCACTCGCTCTTGACAGAGCAAGCAAATGTACGCCTGCCACTCTTTAATCAGGCACATTTGTCACTGTCATGATGAGACAGTATGCCTGAGAAAGGCTCGGAGGGATTTTCAGAGAGACATGAGTAACCCTGTTGCTGACATCTGCCATCTGTGCTTTGGGATTTGACAAGTTTATATTCAGCAGGAAGTTACCAATATGCATTATACCTTTTGTAATTCGTCGCTTGTTATGAGAAAAGGCTGCAAATTCCTTGACCTTGTACACTGTCATTTCTCCCGACTGGCAGCCCTCCAGACCTCCCATTGATTCATTACTTCTTTTGACCTAGCGTGTCACGAAGTCCAGACTCTTGCGCTTTGCCTTGGCAGACAGATTATCTGAGCACTGATCTTGTGGCTCTAAGGTCAAAAGGGGCAGCTGCGCTGAACAGGTGTTGCTATGGACCAGATCAATAGGCTGGGGAAGCTTGTTTCATCCGTCTTCCCCATTTACAGGAACTCTGTCTTGTTTCTTCTCCACCCTGGGACTTTACCAGCATGCAATAAACTATTACTTCCCTTGGATAGATTATGGCCCAGGACATTGGGGACAGTGCACTGGGCCACTAAGTGGCCTCAAACCTGAATAAAAGGGACTTGAGATAACGTTCATATAGATAGATAGATGTACAGTGTGTGCCAGTATTTTAATAAATAAAATTTGTACTAAATTGTATATTTGTACTATAAATAGGGCTGTGGCAGATTTTTACCATATAAATATATACAACCCCAAATCAGAAAAAGTTGGGACAGTATGGAAAACGCAAATAAAAAAAGAAAGTAGTGATTTCTAAATTAACTTTGACTTGTATTTCATTGCAGACATTATGAACACAAAATATTTCATGTTTTGTCTGGTCAACTTCATGTCATTTGTAAATATACATCCTCTCCTGTCATTCAGACCTGCAACACATTCCAAAAAAAGTTGGGACAGGAGCAATTTAGGGCTAGTAATGAGGCAAATTGGTTAAATAATGATGTGATTTGAAACAGTTGATGTCAACAAAGAAGAAAAGGATCATCCAGACTGTTACCAGCAACAAGTAGTTGAAGTGCAAAATGCGACAACAAAGACCCCGTACTGTTGCCCACCTTAAGACTTGTTTGCAGGAAGAATGGGACAAAATTACACCTGAAACACTTCATCACTTGGTGTCTTCAGTCCCTAAACGTCTTTTAAGTGTTGTGAAAAGGAATGGCAACATTACAAAGTGGTAAATGCTTTACTGTCCAAACTTTTTTTGGAATGTGTTGCAGGTCTGAATGACAGGAAATGATGTATATTTACAAATGACATGAAGTTGACCAGACAAAACATTAAATATTTTGTGTTCATATTGTCTGCAATGAAATACAAGTCAAAGTAAATTTAGAAATCACTACTTTCTTTTTTTATTTGCGTTTTCCATACTGTCCCAACTTTTTCTGATTTGGGGTTGTATATATAATTCTGAAATGCAAAAATAAATAAATGAGGCTCAATCATCTATTAACAAATGTGCATGTTTATTTTAGCACTTCTGTCAATGAACACGTAGCCTGCAAAACACTAAAATAAATATCAAAGAAATAATAGTTAAATAGAAAAGTAGCCTTAAATAAAAAAGTTAAATACACCCTGTCTACCTCACGCGAGCGGCACGGCGAGAACCCATTATAATCTTTGATGCTGTCTGCACTAGATACGCACGACACGACACGACAAACCCCTCACAGTAAACTGCCTCGTCATATTTATGACATACTGACACAAAGTTCAAATGTCCGGTGTAGACAGACTCAACCTGTTGTGTTGCGACGCAGCATCCGGTTTATACACGGTTCATTGTTCCGCCACTAAGCAAGTGGGCGCGTTAACTTATCGTCTGCACGCGCTCTCTGTGGAATAGGAATCGTGGCGTATGTTGCCACATTTCTTGTTGGCATCTTCCATTTACCGCTGTCTCGTTCGTATTAGGCCAGTTTGGAGAAAGCCTTACCAATACAAACCTGACCAGCCGGGCATTGGCGATCACGTGAACTTGAAGACACTTGTACAAACGCAGATGGGTGACATGAATGGAAATGATTCCAGATGGGCGATGTAGTATTTGGTTTCCCAACAAGGTCCATCGCTCATCATGAAATAAATTTGCTGATTGCAGAATAAACTATTTTCCTGCGCTCAAACTTGCCAATCTAAAGGAAACGCTGTGTATGGCATTTGAGGTAATTTCTGAATTAGCATAGATTTATAGGCTAAATAAAACAATTTGCAACTGTTACTATTATTACACTTGTATACAAAACTTTGTATTATGCTTGTTATAGAGTGTGTGACGTCACGTGCACTACCGCCGGTGGCACGGCGACCGTCACAGCCCTAACTATAAAATGAATTTGTTTGTGAATTGGCCTACACTGGCTGTGCTGTATATTTTTGATTCACTAATGCAAAACTGGCTCATGCACTCTGTAAGTCATTTGTTCATGACTCAGACTACACTGCTCGTGCTGTTTGATTGTTTTTGCGTGCAACACTTGTGGACAGCCTAAAAGAAAGAGATTTCTTGGCATTTATTTTGCGAACTCTAAAGTAAAATTTTAGTTCTCGCTGGACTAAAATCCATCTTTGCTACCTCCACTCTTGGGAGTTCTTGAAGGCAGGCGTCCTTTCTTTGTCCTAGCTGGGTCGCGTCCTTTGGTGCACGTGGAGAATCAGGTCAATGCTCAGCGACCCTCGGCCTCTCGTCACATGCCATACTCTATTGCGTTTCAAGTACAGCGCAGCAGCCACACTGCAGGCAAGCTCGGAGAGCAGCAGCATGTGTGATGGTGATGGTCAGTGTGCGATTCACAGCAGCGTGAAATGACCTTTTCAGCTCAGAGCTTTAGCATGGCAGCTGTGGTGCCAGTTCAGCTTTAGGGGGACTAAACTGTGTCGAGTGTTAAGTCGCAGATGTTACCTCATCCCAAACTCACACTAATGGATGTCATATGACTTATGTTTGTTATGCAGTGTGGTTAATTTGCTTAGCCACCAAGGCTCATCAATTTCAGTTAGATTGAATGGCCGCTATAGAATTTGTAGGAAGTCAGTTGAGAATCAAAATTTGTAGAGGTATATGGGCAATTTAAAAAAAAAAAACATACACACACACACTATATATACACTCCCCTCCAAAAGTATTGGAACAATGAGGCCAATTCCTTTATTTTTGCTGTAAAACTTTATTTTTGACTGAAAACATTTGAGTTTGACATCAAAAGATGAATATGAGATGAGAGATCAACATTTCAGCTTTTATTTACAGGTATTCACATCTGGATCTGATACACAACTTAGAAGATAGCACCTTTTGTTTGAACCCACCCATTGCGCAGGTGACCAAAAGTATTGGAACAGATAGACTTAAACTAGATTAAAGTGAATAAGACTTAATATTTAGTTGCAAATCCTTTGCTTGCAATAAAATGCAAAAACGTTTTATGTGGCAGTAGGCTATGCTTCAAAGTCAGAAAAATTAGCAGAATATTTGTTAATTTCCTCTGTGAAAATCTCTATACAGTAAGTGTAAACATGCACACAGGCTTCATTGAATGCTCCTTGCATCTGTTGATTTCATCTTATATGGATTATTTGGTTTTATTTTTAGTGCAAATCTCTGGTTTCATCAGCTCTGATAAGTAATAAACAACATATGCGGCCGGCTAATGTTGACTATCTTTTAATCAAAACACAAAACATTATTTACCCTGTTTGTATATTACCCTGAGGCATCTGTTACACTTTTTCCCTGTGTGTTAACATCAGTATTTATGACTGCCGAATGTAATGTATTTTGCCCCCCGCCCCAAACATGTGATCCGACTATCAGTCAACTATCGGCAAGATTTGACAATTCTGATTCGACTATATGTAAATCCTTAGTCTTAATTCAGTAATTATTATTATTATTATTATTAGTGTTGCTGTGCCATTTTCTCAATTTTTTCATTTATTTGTAAAATATTATTTGTTATTACATAAATATTTAGAATGTATTATTAATTTAATAATTTTTGTTATTATACAAGTCTTTGTTTTCTGTCTGAAATTGTCACTTTTGTACAGACAAATTCAGTTATGCTTTTCAGTGTTGTCTATACACCATTGTGGATACTTCATATTTTGAAACATGTTTTATTTTTTTCCCCTCCACTGGCCCCTAAACAGCAATGAAAAAATGAAACAAACTGTGGCTGGTTACAATACAGGTCAAGCATGTGATCTCTTCCCGCGTTAATGTGCGATTTTTGGCCAGAATAAGTTGGCGTCTGGACCAAATCATGCTGATAGTCTGGTTATGTGTGGAACACATTTTGATCAGGCGGTATCTTATTGTCTGAGCGAGTGATTCTTGGCAAGAATAAACTGCAGACTGGACCAGATTTTATGCTGATCAAAAAAGTCCAAACTAAAACTTTACTACCAACTTTATCAGTTATAAATATCCATTCTTCATATGCTTTCAAAGTGAATATGCACATTTGCAAAAGACTCACAGTGAAACCTTTGTTTCTTATCATGCTTGCTTCATTATAATGGTTTGTTGCTCATTAGAGGTGTGTAATTGAAGAAATGGTGCTGTGGAGCTTTGTGTACTGTATGTGTTTAAGAGCACAGCATGGCAGGGCTCGTATGATGACTCAGCTATTTGAAAACGGTAATGGAGGGTACATAAAAGCTATGTTTTCATTACAAGTCCCTCTGCTGGAGGCCTAATTGTCATTGAACAGTAAGCTGTCATATACAGATACTTTCAGCCTTTCAATGCTTGTGTTCATGGCAAATTTAAGAGAGACAGCCCACAAGATTCAGTCTCCTTTTATAGAGCTTCACTTCCGTACCCTTCTTTTTGACACAGACAAGACTGAGGTTATCAGCAGTCTTTGAGTGACGTCCCCTGCCATAGTCTGTTTTGACGTGTCTGAGCTGCAGTCACTTGACAGCAGCCCTCTTTAAAATCAATCATTCACTGTGAATAGAGGCAGAGGTTTATGGTCAGCATCTTTCAGGCCTACTGAGAATATATTTATTTTTTTCCCCTCTTGAAGTGATTCAAATACTAAATAGCAGAATTTGAATTCCCTGGTAACCACGCATATATGAATGAATGCAAATGGAGGTCATAACTAAATCACAAAATTCAATTTTCAGTGCGACACAGTCACGGCGCTCTGATACATTTAATAGTTCTTTCTCCAGTCGTACAACGGCAGGAACTCTGTCCCCTTTTACCATTTTTGTAAGATGTGTTTTTCACAGTAATAATATAAAGATTGTTCTGTGGGACCATGCTGTGAAAACCCCTTGAGTCTTTCCTTTTTAGGACTGACATTTTATTTCTTGAAAGATTGAGCAGAACTTTGGCAAAAAGTTACATAAATCTGACATGATTTATTAAACACTTTTAGACACTACCTAGATCTATCTATCTATGTGCTATCTATCTTAATGCTATATTATCTCAAATAATAATTGTTGTAAATCTATCTGTCTCAGTAATATACAGTGAAGTGAAAAAGTGACGTGACATGTGGCCAAGTATGGTAACCCATACTCGGAATTTGTGCTCTGCATTCAACCCATCCAAGTGCACACACACAGCAGTGAACACACACACACACCGTGAACACACACCCGGAGCAGTAGGCAGCCATTTATGCTGCGGCACCCGGGGAGCAGTTGGTGGTTCGGTGCCTTGCTCAAGGGCACCTCAGTCGTAGTATTGAGGGTGGAGAGAGCGCTGTATATTCACTCCCCCCACCTACAATTCCTGCCGGACCTGAGAATCGAACTCACAACCTTTGGGTTACGAGTCCGACTCTAACCATTAGGCCACGACTTCCCCACAGTATAATAAATATATACATTTATCCATGCATATGTGTGTGTGTGTGTGTGTATAAAAGTCTTGCATTTATGGTTTAAATTATTTTACATTATATATTTGTTTACATATTTATAGTAATCAGATTGCAATTTCTTGCTTTTTTGTCTACCCCTCTTGTCCTCTTGTATCCATTTAGCTCATAACCTTCTTGCCACACTGCATATTAAATTCCTATTAAAACTGAATTTAAATGATTTAATAGGAAAAGGAGGTCTCTTTGGAGACTCCTTAAACTAATAAGTGAGCAGGAAGCTAAAGTGCCCTCGGCAGCAGGACTGTTTACCTTTATTTGCATGTTTATATGTTGTGCTGTGCACCGCTGAGAGTAATCACTGGCTACATGTCATTTAGCAGATGTGTTGTAGAGCAAACACAATGTTTTGATGCGTCATTACCTTAGAGAGGACTCATTATGACTCGCAGCTTGGCTAATATGTTTGATCTCTCTGTGGAGTGACCTTTATAGTTAGTGTAATGAGGTGCTGGTGATATTAGTTGTGGGGGTTTTGGGTGTGACGCTGAAGTTTTTATCACCATCGGCTCTAATTACTCTGTCACTCACTGGCAAGCAGACGAAAAGCAGCTTAAACCCCTGGCATGCTCCCTTACTTTTTATCAATGCCAGTGGCACAGCAGCCTGTTTCTCCAGAGATATTTTCTTCCAAAAAGAAAAAAAAGCCTTGAAATGATCCCTCCGAGACTCTCTTTTATTGTCTCCAGTGACCTGAGAGATTCCCGGGGCTCAGAGTCATGCCTGCTATGCTTTTGAGAACTGATCCTGCAAAAACGTTTCAAAACTGGGACTGTTTTTTGGTGGGAAATGCAGGTTCTTTACAAAAGCAAATACCCTGATTCGCTGCTTCTGATATATTTATTATTTTTTATTACTGCTTGAGTCTTATTTTGAATGCCCTCTATATTTATTCTTAATATGTATAATGTTTATCTGCAGACGACATCCATAAGAAAGTTATTCTGAGACGTGAAAACTAGCAGCCATCTGTATGATGTCTAGCACACACTGTGGAGCGAGGAGGAGAGTGAGAGTTATTGACAAACATAAATCAATGTACAGATGGGTGAAAGCAGCAGACTCATATTTAAAAGTTATTAACCTACATTTTACAATTCATCCTTCAAACTTTTGTCACCTATTGTTGAGGACAAATGAAAATGAATTGATTAAAGTGCAAATAGAACACAGAGAGCGGGACAGAATAGCCAGGAAGTCCATGTACACATACATATTCCACAAGCTGTACACCCTAAACCTCTTTAAGCTTTAATAAGAATATATGTCTTGATAGGGAAATTATGTGCATTTCAATGTGGCCAATGAATAAATATAACAATGATTATGAAAATTAACCATTGATTAGGTTGAGTGGGCATAAACTTGGAAATATATAAGGTGCCCTTGGATTCACTGCTGTATATGCTTTTTCTAAGACATGTAACGCTCAAATCAATTTCCACATGCACTTTAATTGTTTAATCTCATAGTATAGAGGTATCTGTGGGCATTCTGTAGGTGGAGTGCATTCAATCGTTCATGTGTGCATAATTTTAAGATAATTTGCACTTATTAAAGGAGGATTTTTTGTTCATTCATAGGAATGTTTGGAATTTTTTTACATTTAGGATTATTATATGCCTGACTTTACTAAGAGCCCCCAGTGTTTTATTCTGGATTTATGCCAGGTTTTATTTCTGTTTCTTTTTTTCTGAACATAAAGTTACTGCAAAGAAAGTTTTTCTCCTTTTGAATACTAACCATACATATTTTTTCCTTCTGGGAAAACAGAAACCTTTAAGTTGTGCAGTATTTATGGAAATGAGAAAAGTTTAAGGTGTGCTGAATATAAGATTTAAAGATTAAAAGACAATTTGCAGACATTATCTATATATTGTGTCTTACACCTGCAATTCCTTCTCAGATAAAAGAAGTGTTTTGAAGAATGTTTCAACCTGTTAACATGCACCAGGACGCCAGTGCACTGAAAAATTAATCTTGACAAACTATATATCATTTTGAAGGTCTAAGCCTCAAGCATCGAAGACAGATCGCTGTTTTTCGATAGAAAGCTTATAAGGAATGTATTTGCTAAATTTGTGTAAGCAGTACACATCAAAACATGTATAAAAAAACTGCAGTACATACCAGATTCATCCTGATAACGACTCTCAAACGTATCCACGGCTGTAAATCCCGGTTTAGTTTGAGAAATAAGGGTCCACGGAACAACATTCCATCGAGCACTTTTAGTCCAAAGAAACAATAACGTTGTAATTTGGATCGTTATTCATTTGTTTACGTCTCATCTCTTCAGGGAGAGTTATTGTTTGTGTCCGTTATGGAACAAATTACGCTCAAAAACAGCGTCTTGGTGGTAAAAAAACAGCATGATTTTGTAGCAGGCAATGTCCCAAACAGAATGAGATCATCCAAAAAAAAAAAAAGTCAAAGATACGCGTAAGATTGTTTATTTGAATTCTGGCGCTCCCTCGTGACGGTGCGTGACGCACGCTGTGACACACCTGTCATCTGATGGGGCGTAACTTAGCGATCGGCTTTTTTGGACAAATAATCCTTTTTTCTTTTTTTTTTTTCTTCAACATTTTTCATATATGTTTGCGTGTTTTGTGGGGAATTGCCTGTATCTGTATGATTACCATCTGCATGGCTGATAATCAGCGTGTAATTACTGACTGTTCACAGATATCAGTGTGAATGCAGTCTATATAAAAAGCCATTATAATGTGATTATTGACAATATGGGCGGCCATCTGTATGATTACCATCTGTATGAATGATCGTCAGCATGTGATTACCTATGTATGAGCACCTATCTGTATGTCTGGAAATCAGAGTATGTACTTAAGGTATTTTTTTCTAGTGCTCAAATAAATCACTTATACAGTGTCTAAGATTCTGTCTACTGTTTTATAATTGAAAAACTGCAGTGGCATGTATAATGACTAAATAGTTTGTAGTAGAACCCTTCAATAATTTGGTAAATATTTTTCCTCAAACAGGGGGGTGGGGGGGGGGGGTGGCTAGAAAGATGTTGCAGCAATCTCATTTTTCATGGTATCCTCTTCAGATTTGAAATATAAACTCATGAGACATGTGACTTTCAACCCATTACTTTTCTGGATTGCTTCAGGACTGATTTCATGTATTTTTATATGAAATAATAAAAAAATCAGTGTGGTACAATTTTTATCAAGGCACTTCAGTGTTTATAGCTTTTTATATTTTTGAGCATTATCAACTCTGGATGATAGATAGTAAAGCCCAAAGGGTCTTCTTTCCAAAGACACCAAAATTGTGTGTGTGGCACACTGAAGTCAGGAACTGTTACCATTTTAAGTTAGTTAGTCATTTTCAGCTGTGATTCCCAATATGGGGGGGCGCTGGTTAACAGGTTAAACCATTAACAGGACAATGCACAGGAATGCTAATTTGGCATCTTTTGTTTTTTAGGTACAAGTTGATCAGAAGGCGGGTGATCTGGCTGATTGGACAGTGGATCGCGGTGAAGTTCAAGCCGGAACTGCGGCCCCTGCTCTACGAGGTCATCCTCAGGCTCATGCAGGACCCCGACCTTGTGGTAAGTGAAGCTTACAGGATGTCCAGGTTTCTTTAATGGATAATTCAGCCAAAACACTTGTAGTCTGTTATAATTCACTCCAAATCTGCTGGGCTTTCTTTTTCGTGCAGTCGGAATGAATGTAAGCTGAGGCTTTCAAGCTTCAGAAAATACATGAATGCACTATAAAAGTATCATAAAACAATACAAAATTATGTTAATCCTGCCCTAACTGTCCTTACCAAGTTCACGAGAGAGGTAGCAAAGTCTGGTCCATGAATTATTCATTCTATGCAGTTGAAGAATCAATTGGTCCAGTTCATAAAACTGGTCTGAATGATTCTATTTAGTTAGTTTTAGTTAAGGATAATAACCCTCATGTGATGTTATGCAGTAGAGCAGTCATGATTTTCCAATGAGCATTACCAATTATTGACTTGCTTTCTCAGCATTGAAAGTCTTGACAAATCACCCATTGGTTCAAATCAATATTGTCTTCCCCAATTAGGAACACGTGAGGACTCTGATTAGCCGCATTGTCTCTCTGTAAATAATAAAACCATCATTAGATGCCAACTTATGAACAGCACCATTAATCAGCAGCACCAGTGGGTAATTACTAATACGACTGCCAGTGACCAAACGCACCCTCCAGTCTGCAGCTTAGCCACATTCAGTTCAAAATCAATTTCATGTGCACTGTGAGAACCTTTTACGTTTTCTTTTGGACATTGCTCTCCAACACTTTACCCAGCGTACAGTAGGGTTGGGTACATTCACATTTGAGTCGTACCTGAAATTCAGTACCGGTACCCAACGGTACCTTTTTTCGGTACTTTACTCTCTGTGTAATAAGTCCAAAACTCTCAACTTCAGCATTTTGAACAATAGGGCCCTACAATTTTTTTCTTTTTTTTCTTCCAGAAATTCTTGTTTTATTTTTTTCTGATAATCAAATGAAGGCGTGAAACATGTCTTTATTTTTAATCAAATGAAAATGAAACCCTTGTATTTTTTGGCAAAAAAGCAGAGGTTTACTGTTAAAATTACCGTCTTTTTGCGTTTTAATATTCACATACACTAGTTCATATCATGATTCGAATTAAGTGACAGACCTTCTTTTATTCATCCAAAAATTTACGAATTCCTTGGCATTCCGCGCTTTAGAGTAAATTCCGTTTTTATGAATGGACTCCGCATCCTGTCCACATTTTTGCAGAAACCATATGACCCTAGAAATGTAAACACACTTCAGAAGTTACATTTCGGTTTGCCCGGTGTGTTGTTTTAAAGAGATTATGCGCTCAAATGCGTTCTCAGGTACCGAAATTTGGTACCGAATGATTTAATGTGAATCGGTACTCGGTAGTACCGATGCAATTCGGTATGTACCCTAGGGCTGTCGCGATAACCGCAATATTGACGAGCATAACCGCAGAGGAACGCAGCAACCGCGATATTTCCTTTTTTTTTTTCTTTTTTTTTTTTTTTAAGGTTACGCCCTTCTTGTTTTATACTTAGTGCATATGTACTGAATATTAGTAATGATAACAATGTGTACCATGCTGATTTGTACAGAGGCTCAGTAAATGTGCACTTAACAAGCCTAAACAGACAGCGAATGAGAGAGATCATCGACTGATCGACTGCGATTACCTGAGTCTGTCCTTCAGGCTGAGTCATGTATATTTGTGAAAACAGGTTATCATGTCCAAGGAAAGCGAAATCTGTCTTAACATCGACGCTCTGCTGGTCAGCTGAGCCTTTAAAAGTGGCGCTCAAAGTTAAAATGATTTCAACAGCGTGCTTCATTACATATCTCGAATGAATCGGCGTTTTTGAACGTGTAGTTGAATGAACGGTGACCCACTCAAAGACAGTCCCTTACCGCCACCGTGTGGCGCAACAATGAAACTGCACTGACTAGAACACGCAGGTTAAATATCAACAGAAAAAGTATCTCGTCAGTCAGATTCGAGGATCAGAACTAACTGAAGAGTAATTTTGTCATTCTCTTCCATTTACTTCACTTCCTGTTTCAACGCGATTTGGTTTCGATTTCATTGGTTTCTGAATATGACCCCGTTACATCGTAACACATACACACAGATTTTATATATATATATGGTAATACCGCATACCGCGCTATTGAGCCACTCAAAATTACCGCAACGGAAATTCCTTCACCGCGACAGCCCTAATGTACCCTTAAAAGTACCGAGTTCGGTACACATCCCTAGCGTACAGTCTTGTATTCATTTGCTGTTCAATAGAGTTTCCTTTTCTCATTGGATACTCGGATATGTAGGTTCATGCTGTTAAATGCATTGACAGAATTGACTGCCTGCATCAAGCCTGTGCAGATATTTATTTTATTTTTTTGTTTTATTAGCTTATTGAATTTTTGTTTTAGAGGTGGCTCTTTAAGGGGGCTAATTTAGAGACTAAATTTCTCAAGGGAATTTATCCAGCTGACGATATTAGCATGCTGTGCTATATCATGCTATACCGAGACTGTCAGCATGGTAAAACCCTGTCTGATAGTGCTCTAAATTCCTTACCGTTACAGCACAGCTTCTGTACTCATCAGAGCAGCGCGGTTATAACACATTCATTGCCTTCAACAATAAATTTCAAGACAGTTACTGTCTGATCTCAGATAGCCAGCTGTGAGCAATGTCCTCATTATTTTGCATAATCTTTCTTTTGTGGAGACTGTGATAGGCTAAATATCAATAACCTTTTATTGCACAAAACTGTTCATTTGTTGAATCTCCTTCAGTTAATGTGATGGGTTTTTAATTGTTGGTGTTTGTACTCAACAGATCTTTAGCCATCTAAAATGTGTCTCAAACTGCTTGAAAATATCTAGTTTTGCACATCCTTAATGTTTTTACCTTAATATGGTAAAAATATATTTATATGCCTCTAGGATGTCAGCAATAGCTATTGGAATTCACCTTATGCAGACAGATGTTGGTGAGAATCCTTTCTTGTTGGTATTATCGGAGTCTGAAAATGGAATGAAGGCTTTATCAGCTGGCAGAGGAGTGGACACGTTCGTTCGGTGATGGAGAGAGAGGAAAATTATCACAGAAGTGTTTTTGGGATTTCTTCGAACGTTCAAGGCAGAGGATGATCCACAAATCATTTTCATTTCCTTCAACCTGATTGGAATTTTGATTGCGGTCGCTGGCTACGAAATGCTGCGTTCTAAAATAGGGACGGCAGCATGAAATCATCCAAGCATTTTATCTAGGTTTTACTCCTACCTGTTGTCCATTCCTGGCTTGATTACATTTACATGTAAGGCATTGATTACGGCACAGTATGCACCTCTGTCATCATAGTACTGGTGGAGAAAGTTATTACTGTGCAGCATTTAGCATGAAGATGAATATGTACTAGGGGTTGGCAGTATGATCAATCTTATATCGTTGTAGGCATAGTTTTATATCATGGTGACTGCATAAATCACAATATATTTATTTTTGCAGGAAATGTAAATGTAAAAATATAAGACTACTAGCTAAAATGTTTTTAAATTGCATTTATTAATTACAAATTATATTATTGACACAATTTTTCATGAAAATTGTATTAAATGTCCCCCTTTAAAGACTATCCAAAAATTAATATCAGTTTCACAAATTTTCATATTTGATTTGTGACTTAGTGCAGAATCTTAAAATATTTATTATTTTATATAATTATATAATATAATAGTTTTATTTTTTATACATGTAGTTTTATTTAAAGGTTTTAATTCAATTTGAAATACTAGATTGTCAATGTGAAATTCAATGCACATTAGATTAAGTAATGCCTAATACAACCAGTTAGTAATTTTAGTGTTTCAACTTAAACTTATTATCTTAAACTTATTATACTTATGATCTAATTATCTTATTAACTAAAATTATCTCATATCGGTGTGAGTATTTTTATGTCATTGTAACTGCATAAATCACAATGTAGTTATTTTTAAAGAAAATTAAATGTAAATGTAAAAGTCTAAAATTACTAGTGAACATGCTCTTATTTTGCATTTTTATAAAATTAGATTTTATTTTTTCTATGAAAAATTAATGACACACTTTTTTACAAAAATTCAATTAAATAAAAGAATGTTTTACTGTCCCTCTTTTACTAAAATGACAGCAATATGAGCAAATCGAGTCTCATTTTATTTTTATACAAAACAGATTGTTCAGCACTTTATACAATATAGATTGATCCAAAGCAGCCTCAAACAGTATTGCACAAAGTAGCAGAATCGATACAAATTCAAAAATGAGACAAATCCAAATTCTTTTGAATCTTAATTCTGCTGATCAATGTCACAAATTATCATATTTGTGATGTAGTGCAGATTTTTTTATATTTCTTATTAATTTTATATAATTTCATTGTGTTTGTGTGTAATTGTTATTTATTTAAAGGTTTAAATTAAATTTTAAAACTAGATAGTCAGTGTGGACTCCAGTGTACATTAAATTAAGGAATGTAAATAACTTTTGTTTTGAATTGTGCAAGCATCTCATAATAACTCATTTTCTTTACTTATTTTGGACACGTCCCACTCTGTAGTTTCATATTCCATGTTTCTCTCAAATAGCATGTAATAGTGTAACGCAGTCCTGTCCATTCATAATCCATGTGGACTTCTCTGGCATCATGCTGTTTGCGCCGTCATACTGCCCGACCTTACTATGTTCTTATTTATTCATTGATATGTTCATTGTATTTATGGAAGCCGGTGTAGTCTAAGCACCAATGCCGATGTGCGGCCCACTCTCTCATGTCATATCGCCCCTGCAGGCTTCACAGGCTCAGCAGATCCAGTTTAAATATTTAAATTGTGGAGATGACAGATCATTAGCATGCTGTTCAAATGTCTGAGAGCTCCCGGCCGAGCACACTCGCTTGGGTGTTTGTGTATGTATTTACGTGCGTGACATTAGAGTCAGAGACCACTGGAACGAGGCAAACCACGGGCTCACCAAACACTATTAAATCTCCTTCAGCTATGCAGCTGGTATGTACGTGTGACAGGGAATCCAAATAAAGTTTACATGTTTAATATTAACTTTTCAAACCGAGTAAAAACCCAGCTCCGTTTCACTCAGCTGACCCATCCAGAGAGGGAACGGTGAACAAATATTATTGAACGATGGAAAACAGAACAAACTGGGAAGGCCGATAAGATATTAATTTAATGTATTTCACATTTCATCGCATACGTGTCAGGCATTGAAATGTTGTCGCGTCTCAGGGGTGAGTCTCAAATGGCGACAGAGCAATATGGATGTAAAACCTGAGGCGTTTATATCATTTCATCAGCCTACTGGGGCTTATTTTCTAGGGGAGTCTCTTGAGATCGTTTAATTTTGGCTCCTTACTTTGGGAGCAGCAATTTTATGGTGCAGCATTAAAGGGATAGTACACACAAACATGAAAATTCTGTCATTACTTATTGACCCTAATGTCATTCCAAACCTGAATGACTTTTTCTTCTTCGGTACACAAAAGAAGATATTTTCATGCTGTGAAAGTTATTAGAGTCCAATTTTGCTGTTTTGAACCCCATTGCAGTGTTTCCCGCAGACTTTGATGGACCTTGGAAGAACATATTGTATATTTTTAAATTTAAATGCATCAATCTGGTGTACTTTGGGAAAAATGAAAAGCCCCAACCCCCTGTTTGAACAGAGTATGAAGTCTTTTCATTGACTTGTACCTAGACTTTAAAGTGGACTCAAACTTCTTTTTAATTGATTGTGTCTATGTCCACATCACTTTGACACTGGTGTTTTAGAAAGCCAAAGAATTAAAAAATAAATAATTAAAAAAATAAAATAATAATAATTATTATTCTTATTTTATCCCCAAGACTAATAAATTAAACTGCACTGTAAAAAAAAATGTAAATGAAAAATTAATATTTCATTATACAAATAATTGTATTTGATCATGAGCTGCTTGCATGTACTGTAAGAACACAGTGCCATGTATAGAATTTTTATTTTTGGGTGAACTAATCATTTAAATGTAACTTTTGGCAAAAGTTTTTATCTGCAACTGTAACCAAAACACATTTTAACCAGCAAGCAAATGGCTACTAAACAGACTTTACTTTCTGCAAATTAGCGGGCTCTACATTCATAGTTTTCCACAAACACGAGTCGTGTATGAGCGAGGTGAGCCGTCAGCGCTCTAGAGGTGCTGTCATGTCAGTGTGCAGACGTGCGGTGTGAGTAGTCTTGACAGTTCCCGCGGGGCCCGGAGGCTCCAGGCAAAGACAAACTACTCTTACACGGCTCCAACATATCAACAACTCTGGAGATTTTACCCTTCTTCTTATAAAACAACCCATCGGTCATTTCTTGGGTTCAATTAAAGCTCCACGAGTCTAGAAATTCATTATAGGCCAGTCAACCACCATTCAAATAATGACATGTTGTGGTTTTGATTTCAGTGTGAGAGATTGCAGATTCTAACTTTGTGTGAGTGGCAATCTTTTTAACAACCAATTAAAGTTATATTTGTTTGTCAGAATGTTTACCAGGAACATTTTACTTGTGTCCTATACAGAGTAAATCCAAGGTATTCCAGTCAATCACCGATCCAGTGGTGCAGTATGTAATCTGTATGTTGTTAAAATATTTTGCTTTGTCATAATACAGATGCAGATGTACGGAAGAGGATTAGGGCCAAGCAATAATAAAAAAAAATAAAGTCATTATAAAGTCATTAAAGTCATTATATTGCATTATTAAACTCATTAAATTTAAAGAAAAAACGTTGAAATAAAATGTTGAGAATAAACTCATTAAATTTCGAGAATAAAGTCGTGTTTTGAGAAAAACTTGTTACATTTCGTGAAAAAAAATTGAAATAAAATGTTTAAATTAAATTACGAGAAGAAAAGTTTCGAGGGGGGAAAAATTGAGAAAAAATAATATTAATATGAATTAATATGAATATAATAATAAAATAAACACTCTTGTGTCTTTGATTTGAGTAGATAATTGATTTTTTTTAAATGTGTAAATTAAAAACTACATCAAGCCTTAAACCTGAAGCTTTTTGTCACAGACTTAAAACATATAGGGGAAAAAGAGCTTTACTCACCTTTTCATGATATGTTTATAATTATATAAACTTCATTATATTAATTTATCTATGACTTTGCTCTGGGTGGATGTCAGCTGTGGTCTTCTAATTATTGACCTCTATCCTAGGCCCAACAAGACAGCTAGTCAATAGCACTGAATGGTTAGGTGTGTGCGACAAATGTGCAGCGTTTGGCCAGTTCAGAAATGAGGGACCTCACCAGAGTTGGAGACAGAGGAGCTCTCGTGCCTCCAGGAGCTTTCAACACAGCAGTAGATCATTTATCTTGCATGTTTCAACGTTGCCCGAACTCTATTATGCAAAGGAAATGAGATCGGGCTACTTCTATTTCATGGTTTGTCAGCTTGAAAAGAATAGACTAATCGCTTTCATATGCACGCACCCTCATACATATATACAGCTTGTATTTGCAGATACTGTACACTTGCGCAGCAGCCCTCAATTGCACTGGGGAAAAACTACCTTCTCTTTATTGTTTTGATGTCGAATTATCCATGTCAGTGTTTTTGTTTTGTATCATCAGTTATTATGGATTTTGTAATGTTTATCTCATCAACAAGCTTGCTGACTCAAAATTAGGTTATTTAAATTAAAACTTTTTTTTTTTTTTTTAAATATAAGGAGAGCAAAATAACACTACATAAAAAGTGTAAGTTTTAAAATATATTAAAATGTGTGGGACATATTAAATTTGATTGCAAGCTTCAGCCGGCACGTAAAATGATACTAAGTTTTCCAGCAGCCATATCACCCTGCAGCCCAAGACCCACTGACCTCCAGGGAAAACCAGGTGCTGCTGGAAAAGGTGCTAGTGAGACCAGCAGGGGGTGCTCACCCTGTGGTCTATGTGGGTCCTAACGCCCCAGTATAGTGATGGGGACACTAAGCACCGTCCTTCGGATGAGACGTTAAACCGAGGTCCTGACTCTCTGTGGTCATTAAAAATCCCAGGATGTCCTTCGAAATAGAGTAGGGGTATAACCCCGGCATCCTGGCCAAATTTGCCCATTGGACTCTGACCATCATGGCCTCCTAATCATCTCCATATTCTGATTGGCTTCATCACTCTGTCTTCTCTCCACCAGTAAGCTGGTGTGTGGTGGGCGTTCTGGTGCAATCGTTGCCGTCGCATCATCCAAGTGGAGTATCCAGAAAGCGCTATATAATGTAAGGAATTATTAAGTTGGGCAATCATACCGGTGTCCTCCCGAACTCAACAGCGCCCCCGAATTTTACAATTAATGTGTGTTGAAAAGTGGAACTGCAGCACGCTCTAATTGAGAGCTGTTTGGACAGTTTTGAGACTGCTCCGCTTATTTTCACATTACCTTATCTCACTCCAGACCAAGACAATACGTTACGGTTCACCTAAATCTACAGTCCAGAGCTGCTACTGTTGCATTCATTATACATGTATTATCACATATTTTATTTACATATTGTATTTATATCACATTGCTTACATTATTATAACAGTTGTTAAAATTAATTTTGTAAGTATGTATTTTGCGGCAATGATTTTTCAAAAATTGTATTCAAAAGTATACTTGTTTACCAAGGGGATGACAATATCAGTAAAGTGCTTAATGAAAAATGAAACACAAAAAATAAATTGTTGGTAATTATGACTTGTTAGTAGAAAATTTTATTGTGTATCTGTAAAGCATTACGGAGCTTATGAAGTGTTTTTTTAAAGACTATATATTTTTTTATTATGCTTATGGTAAAAAAAATTATTTGTTGCAGTTTTTGCCATTTTGCAGGTCTGTCTTGAACACATTTTAAACCATTTTTAAAATGTCTGAAAATAACATGTCGAATATTGACTACATTGATAGGACATTTTCTTCAAAGCACAAAAACTATAGCTAAAACAAAAAACTGTGAAAAATGCACGACTCCTGGATCTGTGTTTGCGTGGGAAGTCTTGTGGGGGAATTACTGCGGCAGCTGTGTCTTCTGCGATTGCTTGTGGAGACTAATAGCTATTATTCAACAGCTTCTCCATTCAGACGAGCAGAAGAAAGCAGGATTAGACGCTCATATCCATAACGGTAGCAAGCTGAGCAGACTGATAACAGTGATGCGGGCAGAACCTTTGGGTGAGCAGACCCATGTTAATTGACCGCTCTGGTTGGCCAGGTAGCACATGGACCCGTCCGACATCCACAGGCAGGCGTCTACCTCGTTAAAGAGTTACTGTCACAGAATCCCATCTCCTCACTCATAATTCTCTCATATCTACTGGGTGAGCGCTCTGTACTCTGGCAGGGAGCGAAGTGCTTTATTTTCAGCCGGTGTTTGATGTTTTATGCTGCAGATGCCTCTGAGAGAGAAGCATCTCTCTGCTTATCTCTGCTTTTATTCCTCTGTAGAATATGTAAGCCCTCCTAAACCCATTTCAGTGAAGATGGATTGAATTCGGTAATGGTCGACGTGTTTTTTGTTTTTTTGTTTTTCAGCTGACTTATTGTTTCTGGTAGTTACATGCTTTACAACCTGTCATTTAGCAATGAAAGTGCTTAGAAAATAGCAGGTTTTGTCTGTCTAATTTGGTGACTAAATAGGAGCGTAAATGAGGTGCAAACTGTACCACCTGTGCGGCGCTGCTCTTACAGTCTTCTACGAGTACAGTTGTAGCCCCCTAGAGACTTATGGGATGTTCACACTGACAGTTTCTGTATCTGAAATCACACACTGTCATCTAACATGCTTTTATTCATCTAACAAGAATTATTTGGTTACACTTTATTTTAATAAGGTGTCCTTGTTTCCCTGTTACAGTGTAGTTATTAAATTATGTACTGAGTAATATTAGCTCACTGCATGTACTTATTATAGGGTTAGGGTTTGGTTTAAGGTTAGTTTCCTGTAGTTGTGGTATTTCTTTAGTATATACAACAACAAAGTAATCAAAATTGAGAGTTTCCAGCATTTCCATGAACATGAACGACAGCGACCATTGGTGATGCAACAAAGCAGCTGCCAGCTGTAAACAGACTTTAAATGAAAGAACTATCCGAAGATGAATCCAATCAAAATGTCTTTGTTGTCAGCTTGGGTCTTTTTCAGTTAACTACTTAATAAATGCATTGCTCTATGCCCTTGGCTATTACTCAGAAAATTGCTTGATCATTAAGTTTGATGTGTTGGGGAAATTTCATCATCTCCTGCTATAGCTTGTTATAAACCTGTTTGTGGAGCGCAGCATGTTGGCCCATCAGCCTGTGTAATAAATCATTGTGAGAGGGTGGCGGGGTCTGTCATTAGCCACCTGCTTGAGTCGTACTCTTTATGCAATCCTTGCTAACACCCTCAGGCTCCTCCGTTATCCCATACCGGCACAACCTTTTAATGATGTTAATTTTGTTTTGGTTACAGGCTAACTCTCAAGATTTATATGTTGAGGAAACTTGAGTAGGCTTAGAGGTCTCTTGTCAACATGTACCACACTGATTTAAGGTGAAATTAATGGCTGTCCTTTAAAAGAGTTCTTTGGAGGTGAAGCGTGTAAAATAGTTTCTCCTAGCCCAGTTTAGTGTGCAGAGAAAACTATAAGTAAGCCACCTGTATGCAGACTTCCTGAAGTGGGCCGCAGTGTACTCTGGTCAAGCCAGGGGTTGGCAGACCACCTGAGTTTGGGGTGGAACTACATATTTGGCTGAACATTGACAGATGGGGATGGGGCGAAAGCGATGGTACAGTAGGGTTCTTGGGGAATCGCATATACTACCATTCAAAAATGTTGGTAATATTTGGTATTTTTTAAGGCTGCATTTATTTAATTAAAATGCAAATACAATAAAAACAGTAGCATTTTGAAATTGTGTAATTACGTTTAAAAATAACTGCTCTTCATTTTAATATATTTAATAAATGTAATTGTTTTTGTGATGACAAAGCTGAATTTTCAGCGGCCATTACTTCAGTCTTTAGTGTCACATGATCCTTCAGAAATCCTTCTAATATGTTGATTCAATCAAGTTTATTCAATCAAGTTATTGCAAGTTAGTATCATTTAAAAATAATTTGATGAATTGTGAATAATTTGATGAATTGAAAGTTCAAGAGAAATCTTTTGTAATATTATAATTGCCTCACTTTCACTATTGATTAATTAAATCAAGTTATTGCTGAATGAAAGAATTGAATGAATTTCCTAAAAAATAAAAATAAAAAATTGTTTATGCAAACACTTGCGTTCCTACCATTATAGAAGCCCAGGGAACTTTTAAGCTGATTTCAGTTATGGAAAACTCATGGAAATGTTTATAATGAAGAAAAATAATTCTAGTCAGCTTTCACATATTTCATCAGCTATTTAAAATAAAATCTAGTAATAATAAACTATTATTAAACTATTATTAAAATTGTTGGCGTCAATCCTGACGTCAAGGAAAAATCATGAAAATGTTAATTAATATTAATGTTCTTTGATATAAAATTATTTTAGAAACCCGGTAATGATGTCAAAAAAAATGTCTCTGAAATGCTTTTGTTCAGAAGGTGTGGAATCTCTGAATCATTATTTCCATTTCATTTGGTGTTGCTAGTGGTGTGGAAGCTAAACACCTCAGCATTAAAATTTCATACTTCACAGCCCAGATCATGCTTTATTAATTTTTGTATAATAATGCTATTTTTCTCTGTTTTAGGTTCGCATCGAAACAGCCACAACTCTAAAGCTGGATATCCTTTCCTCTGAGTGATGCTAAGCCCGCCGTAGTTTACAGACTTAACACCAGGCTGGTCATTTGTCAGCTTTAATTGGATGCATTTAAGCACTCTTGTAATTAGTTTGCCTATTAACCCATAGCAATTCAACAACTCCCACTTGTTTGCATGGCGTCGTATGATTACTTTAATCACTCTCATCCTCATTCATCTGCATGTCAGATAATCATGTGTATTTAAGCGGTCATTGCTTCTCACCTGCAGTCATTACACTTAACTCAGCCTTACCCGTGGATGACTTCGAGTTCAGAACTGAGCAGTTCTTACCGGTAAGATTGGTCGTTTTGAACATGTGACATCATTGCATTTAATCTGTTGAGTTAAAGGTCTTCATTAGCAACTCTTTTATTCCTTTTCAGTACTTGGAATCTATATTTGGCCTGTTGTTCCAGCTGTTGCAACAGGTCAACGAATGCGACACCAAAATGCAAGTTCTCCACGTTATTTCCTGCGTCATCGAGAGAGTCAGCATCCAGGTGAGCATCAACCCTTCCGAGAGGTCACATGAAGTCATCCGAACGCACAGGGTTCAATCTTGACTCTAAAATCAGTTGCTTTTCTAGATATTCCTCAGGCCACTATTTGTTGTTTTTGCACACTGAAAGACACATATTGATGTCATGTCATTACCAGACCATGCTGACTGAGGACAAGGCCACGATCTGCTTTGAAAATAACCTTTAGCTATTGCGTAAGCCTTGACTCTGAGCCATTTGATGAAAGACATTTATTTTAGTCATGTTAGAATGTAAAGCTCGTGATTTAAGCTTTGTTCAGTCAAACGTGCATAAATTACAGGCGGTCGTACCGTGTGTATGTTGGAAGTAACCTTCCATGTCAACTTTGCGCAGCACAGGCGATATTTAATGCCCTATCGAATGATTTAGTGCTCCTCAGTATTGCCCCGTAGGAGCATATATTCAGCTTAAAGATTAGTCAAATCACCAGTATTAAATATGAAAGCGTTTTCATGCAGCACGTCCATCCATTTTTTGGTTCATGCAAATGGGCCGTACCACCTTAGGAGAAAATTGATTCTCGTTTTCCATCATTATGAGCTCAGAAATGTATCTTTTGACAAATCTTTTTGACATTTCAGTTTTTTACCTTTTTCGCTACTTGTGAAATAATGGCTTTTCTGTCATACTCTCCTTGATCTTTAACTGCTTTGTCATAAGTTCCTCTTGCCAGAGCTTAGCTCTTTTCACCTTTTGTTAAAGCTTATGTCACTCATGGTATGAAATCTCAACTGGCTGTCCCATTTTAAAAGGTGTAGAATGTTTTAGGCACAAGACTTTGATAATCTATTAAAATCTTTGGAAGATATTTGTAATCTCTCTTAGTTTGCTCACATTTACAGTTCTCCCTCAGTTAAAAATATTGTATCGTGAGGAATCATACTGTTCTTGATCTTTTGGAATAAGAGGTCATTGTACTATGAAAACATACTGTAACTTTCAGAACTCCCTACTCCCTAGTAACTTCCTCCCAAGTTTAAAAAGACCATTTATTGAAACTAATCTGCAAACATGTGTCATTCTGAATGTTCACCTTTTAACTAAAACGTTGACACATGATCATTCACTTTAGTGATGCCTGTGAGCTAAAATCATGCCTATTGCATGATCATGTCTGTGGTATAATCAGAAATCACAGAATGTTGGGTAGATACTGTTAGAAGTACTAACAATATAAGAGTAAAATATGAAAGTTTGTCAGAGTTCCTGTCTTTGAAGGATCCAAGCATTAGGGATGTGCAGCATTTTAAAGAAAAAGAGAATGAGTTTCTTGTGAATACGATCCCTTATCATTTCAGTCTTACATTGAGGGAAGCATTTTTCTGCCTGTTTCTGCCTAATAGTGAGAGAAAGTTTAAAATTAGAAAGTCACACTGTGAGATATGAAATCACAATTACAAGAAACAATAATTAAAATCTGTTCAAGCCGTTTCAACCTAGAGTTAAAAATAGTCAATTGCATCTTTTTTTCTTCCAGTTGCAATATCTGAAGTTGTAATTGTGAGAAATAAAGTTGCAATTAACTTTTGATTGTTTATTCAGCACATTTGTTATGCTCATTTTACATGGGATGTTATGTCATGTCTTAAAGGCACAGCAGTAAAATAAAAAAAAAATAAAAAAATCTTTGGCAAGACCTTTGTGAAAACCCTAGTTTTGTCACTTGTAGTGCAGGCAGGGCTTAAAATTATATTTAAGGTTTAAACTGGCAGTGTAATCCAATTAATTTACAAAATATTTATCAGTTAATTTAGGCATGTTTCTTTCTTTAAAGATATGGAAATACTGTCATCAGTGGTTTGTGCACAGTGACAGACTGCTTGCGGTGTATGTTTCCTTTGAGCAGAAGAAAATGCTGATAAAGCACAAATTCTAGGAGCTTGACAGCAAAAAACACAATGTTTTCTAAATGTTTACTAAACTACTGCATTCGATTGCAATGAGAAAGTGTTAAGTATGTTAGAAATTTACATGTGAAGTCAACACTGGAAGCACTGATGAGTTTTACATTTGTATGTAAATAAGATGTATTTTGATGACATTGTTCTGAATTTCATTTTTTTTTCTCTGCTGGAGAAGCATTCCAACTGTAAAGGAATATGCTAATATGAAAAGTTTTAATGCACCACTGCAAAATAGACCAGGAGAGAGATGTGAGGGAGGATTCAGACAGAGATTCCAAATCCATAGGAATAATTCATGGAATATTGTTCATTAAATCAGGTACCAAATCACAGGGCAGAATAATAGCAGTATAAAAATAAAAACCTGTAACACAGTGCTTACTAAGACTGAAGTAGCTCTTGCCACAAAAAAAGGTCTCGGAAAAATTTTGAATTTTTATCATTGATTAAATTAAAAGATTCTATTTGAGTTTTATCGGTACTATTGTTGTTATTTGTATGTTTTTTGTATAGTGATTGCTTTTTAAGAAAATTGTATATTATTGTAAATGATGTATTGAAATGATACTGTTAATGTTGCCATGAATATAGCCATTGTTGCTGATATGGTATTAAAACATACATAAATATATCAATTGTACTGACATTTCAGGGCCATTCAAAGAAAGGCAGGATAATAATTATTAATAATAAATGGTTGTTTTTATTATTGAAACATTTTTAGAAATGTAAATTAATAATCTGTTGTCAGACTGTATAAATGGGTCATAACATGACATTTTTCAGAGAAGTTCAAAGAAAAATAAGGTAAAAATAATATAGTGATAATAATAATGATGATAATACCACTGCTTTTTATTATAGTTTTTGTAACTGTCATTTTTATTTTTATTACTATCATTCTTTATTTATTTTTAAATGTATTTCTTTATAAATTTGTTTAATTTCATTCATAATTTATTGACTTGTTTTCAGATTTTTTTTCTTTTTATTAATCTGAAACATTCAAGTTCAAACAAACATTTATTTTGTGTGTGCTCCTTTGCAATTGAGATCCGTGCTTGACTTTTTTCCCCCTCTCTTCTAGATTCGACCGTACGTGGGCTGCTTGGTTCAGTACCTTCCTCTTCTTTGGAAGCAGTCTGAAGAACACAACATGCTCCGCTGTGCCATCCTCACTACCCTCATCCATCTCGTACAGGTACGGCATACCCGCGGGGCCAAGAATGAAACAGATAACGAGCCTTTGAAACGGTCGAGTCGTGTGTTTAGTATTCTGTCTGCGTTTCAAGTGCTCACTTGAACGTGATGCGCGTACCTTCACCGATGGGGGGCCTCATTTTCACCGTCGTCATCTGTGAATGTGAACAAATGCCCTCCAGCCCTGCTGAGCACTTCTCTGGTTTTCTGATACCTGCAGAAGACCTTTATTTTTGTATGATACACTTCATCCTTTCCTGCTGTGAGAGTATGAACACACATGCGGACAGGGGCTTGGTATTGATGGGTGTATTTGAAAATTGCCACAGTGCTTCTCCATCTTCCTCCACATGGGATCCCGCAAGCTGCTCATTTCATCCTGTCTTTTTTTTTCCTTTTCTTTTTTTGCTCCATGAGTCAGGAGCAGTTTCTGTGTCACTCCGGCCCCTGAGGAGATGACTGACACTCACATTTAAACCATCCGAAGGCTGCAGTAGCTGGATATCTTGAGCTTGGTTTAACTGAGAACTCCACTGAGCAACACTTTGCTGATGCAGGAACAACCCTTTTCACACTTTTTGCCAATTTGTGAAAAATAAATAAATAAAATAAAAATTATATATATATATATGCCGTCCAAATTAGCGCGTTAACGCAGGCGATTCATTTTTTCATTTTAACGGGTTAAAATTATTTAATGCTGTTAGCGCAGGGGCGAGACGGGCCTAGGGTTGGCCACGCCACTCATAACTGCTAATTCTGTCTTTACGAGCACATCAAACAGGAGACGTTTCAGACGCGCGCTCCAGCTTCACTTCAGCATCAGGTGCGAGTCAAACGAGTGCGGAAACTGTACTGTGCTCACAGCGCGTGCTCTTCAATACATGCACAAAGGTGCCGGCGTGTGTGATAATTATTGTGATAATTATCAATATCGACTGATATGAAAAAAAATTATCGTGATAATTTTTTTGGCCATATCGCCCAGCCCTATATACACACACATTAATTAATAATTTTAAATATATACATAATGTCACAAATTGACAAAAAGTGTGAAATGGGGTATGTACATAAATTGCTCTGTTTAAAATGTGTTGCTTTGTAAAGTGTTAAAAAAAAAATAGTGCATAAATAATGCAAACAAGCCATTGGACAACATTATTTAGGCTACATAAAAATATAAATATAAACTTAGGTTATTAAAAAAAATGTATGCCATGGATAAAAAAATGGAAATCGTTTTAATCAAATGTAATAACTCCATCTGATACTCGAGAGTTGATACGGCTATGCACACTTTTGGCTGAGAGTGCATTGAAGACCATCTCTCAGAGAGTGTGCGAGGACTTTTTGAGTGATACCCAGATTTATCTAGCCTTATCTCCAAATGACTATAGCCCCATTGACTCCCTCTGCCAATGCATTGATGAAATTAACAGTTGGATGTGCCAAAACTTTCTTCAGTTAAACAAGGAGAAAACTGAAGTCATTGCATTTGGAAACAAAGATGAAGTTCTCAAGGTGAATGCATACTTTGACTCTAGGGGTCAAACAACTAAAAATCAAGTCAAAAATCTTGGGGTGATTCTGGAGACAGACCTTAGTTTTAGTAGTCATGTCAAAGCAGTAACTAAATCAGCATTCTATCATCTTAAAAACATTGCAAGAATTAGATGTTTCCAGTCAAGACTTGGAGAAACTTGTTCATGCCTTTATCACCAGCAGGACACCCTCACCAGACCATTAGACAGCTGCAGCTCATCCAGAATGCTGCTGCCAGGATTCTGACTAGAACCAGAAAATCTGAGCATATCACACCAGTCCTCAGGGTCCTTACACTGGCTTCCGGTTACATTTAGGATTGATTTTAAAGTACTTTTACTCATTTATAAGTCACTCAATGGCCTAGGACCTAAATACATTGCTGATATGCTCAATGAATATAAACCTAACAGACCACTCAGATCATTAGGATCGAGTCAGTTAGAAATACCAAGGGTTCACACAAAACAAGGGGAGTCCGCTTTTAGCTATTATGCCGCCGCAGTTGGAACCAGCTTCCAGAAGAGATCAGATGTGCTAAAACATTAGCCACATTTAAATCCAGACTTAAAACTCTGTTTAACTGTGCATTTATTGAATAAACACTGTGCTACGTCCGAACTGACAGCACTGTATTTTATGTATAATCATTTTCTATTCTTAACTGTTTTAAATAGATAAAATAAAATAAAAATAGCTATATTGTGATTATTAATCTAGTAATGATTATTAGGAAAATAAGTGGGGGAAAATATGCAATGTTGCTGGGTGATTTTGCTTTGGAACCTTCAGAAAACGTTAAATCAGTTTTTCTCTAAATTTACTTTGCTGACTCTATCGATTTCAAACAGGTGTAGCTCAGTCATTTTTTGTCTGATTCCAACAAATTATACATCATTTTGAAGGTTGTTTAATGGAGAAGGTAACACTTTTGTCATATGGAATGAAATTTTGAAATTTGCTCATTGTGACTCATTTTGCCAGCACAGGTCATGTATCAAGCTCCCTTGCCTCAGTTATTTTTTGTATGTTTTAAGTGTATTGAGCAGCCTGGAACTGGCCTTTCAATTAACTTTTCTATGTACAAATGATCAGTTATACTTGTGTGGATCAGAGTTAATGTTCATTTTTAAGTTCATTTCATAAAAATTCCTTTGAGGAGAGTTATTGAGTAATAATCAGCTTGAATGAGCTGTTCTTTGTCTTTGAAAGTGCTCTGTGCTTCAGTAACCACATCTTGCATATTAACATTTCTCACTCACGTTAAAAACCCTTCATTACAGCATCTTCAGTTCTTGCAAATCACAGGCACATGAGTCAGTCTGAAAGATCGCCCAAGGCTTGGCCGAAATTTGCATACTTCCTAAGATCCGCCACTTGTGCCAGCTTAGTTGACCAGCTCTCATTATGTTTTATTTATTTATTTATTTTTGCTCAAGTCCTTAGATTTGCATATTAAACTGCCAGCAGTCCTTCAGGAAACCATCTATTGTGTGCATATCTTACCACCCGCCATCAACAGTTTGCTATTAACCTTGCATTTGTTTGTGTTTTCTTTGGCCTCCTCTGCCAGCCATATGGTATCACAGCTGCTGCTCTCCAGCCTGGCACAGAATGCTGAAGAGACAATATTACCAGTGAACATTCAAAGTCAATCATCCCTAAATGGCCCTATCATGGGTCCATCCCCAAAAGCATATTTTTGGCAGATGCTTCAAAATGGATGCTCTCTTTACTGCACATTCGGATATGATTTGTTGACCTGCAGAAGCCAAATTGCCTTGGCACATGCCTTTGCTTGCAAAATTGGCCGTTTTTATGGATAGAGGTGTTGTTTGGGAAATTTTTTTGGTAAACTAAAAAAAATTGTGAGCCAGCTGGAATAGCTGTTTGGTAAACAGGATAGTAGTGGATAACTACTACTTTGTGGTTGTACTCTATACATCAGGCTAGGGCTGCACGATTCATTAAAATTAAATAGCAATCACGATTAGGCAAAAGCTGTGATATATGCGTATATTTCAGTGAAGCACGGTTCTGTGATCAGTAGTAAATCTCCATTCGAAGGTCAGAGGGCGATCTCGCACTGAAACTCCAAATAAGCCCCGCAGAAGAAAGGTAATGCAGGTCGTTCCAGGGTTGTGGCTAGAAGGGAGACCGCTGCGGCCAGAAATTAACAATGAAGCCGTAGTTCACTGACAAACTACGCAAAAAAAGCTTTCTTAATCGCAGACAGATTTAATCGCATGATTAAGTTCTGAGATTATGAAAGCAATTTGCGTAGCTTGTCAATGAACTACAGCTCTGTGTAGCTCTGTTCCATCTGAACCCACTTCTGTAACCACCATTGCTCAATACCTTGTCGTCTTGCCAAGTTATGACTCTTGGTGTCTACAGTGGGTGTCCTTGGATTTTGTTTGTTGTTTTTCATCATTGGCCCATTGACAGTTACAAAGCTTCACCTGGATCCTGCGGATACTGCATTTCTACCCTCTCTGAGCCCCCAGAGCTCTCCATCTGTGATTTTGATGGACAGCTCGAAATCAGCGGACTGTCGAAGGCAATCATGCCTTGAACTTAAGAGCCCTTTGCGGTGGTCTTTGTGATGAGCCCTCATCAGTCAGAGGCTGAGTGGACGTATCTTACTCGGGGGAGAGCACGGCTGCTCTCAAGACCGGGCCCTTAAATGAACCCAGAAAGCACATGACCACTGGTGTGTTCCTGAGATTCCCGTACTAGAGCATGGAAAGCTGACACAATATCGCACCTGCTGCTATTCAGTCAGAAAATTATGTTTCTTGTGCTTGACAGTAAGATGTAATGAAACTCATTTTGGCAACATTCCCTTGAATTTCCCTTGACAACCTGTTATCACAGTTTTATCTGAATACAAATGTTTTTTTGCCTGCATCTTCATCACACAACCTGTTGTTTTGGTAGGACTGTATAATACAGCTGATGTTCAGGGATTTTAAAACACTTGTAGGAGAAGCCCAAGCTTGTTAAATTTTATTCTGAAAAGTTGAGTAATTAGTTTTCCTGATCCTGGTATGATGGGTCGAAATGTTTTTGTGTTGTTCAGGGCCTGGGAGCGGAAAGCAAGAATCTGTATCCCTTCCTCCTACCTGTTATCCAACTCAGCACAGATGTTTCTCAGCCCCCTCATGTTTACCTGCTGGAAGACGGTCTGGAGCTGTGGTAAGTCTCCAAGAGTGTATATGAGCCAAAGGTGTAACCTAGGAAAAAAGTTTCAACCCAATCCCTAGGTTCTTATACATTTTGTACAATTCCAGTCAAAAGTATTTGCATACCTGACTGACTTAATAGGCTTAAATATTTATGCTTTAATGGATGAAATGCGTTATGTAGACAAATATGAATTGTGGCATCATGAATATACCAGTCAAACGTTTTTAATGTTTTTTAAAGAAGCCTCTTCTGCTCCCCAAGCCTGTATTTATTTGATCCAAAGTACAGCAAAAACAGTAAAATTTTTAAATATTTTTACTATTTCAAATAACTGATTTCTATTTGAATTTATTTTAAAATGTAATTTATTCCGGTGATCAAAGCTAAATTTTCAGCATCATTACTCCAGTCTTCAGTGTCACACGATCCTTCAGAAATCATTCTAATATGCTGATTTGCTGCTCAGGAAACATTATTATTATTAATAAAACAGTTGAGTTGATTTTTTTTCAGGAATCTTTGATAAATAGAAATATCCAAAGATCAGCATTTATACACTATAACTACTCAAAAGCTTGGAGTCAAAAATAAATTACAGAAATTAATACTATTATTTGACAAGG
Organism: Aspiorhynchus laticeps; assembly: GCA_023376895.1. Classification (NCBI taxonomy): domain Eukaryota; kingdom Metazoa; phylum Chordata; class Actinopteri; order Cypriniformes; family Cyprinidae; genus Aspiorhynchus; species Aspiorhynchus laticeps. The sequence goes on from CM041804.1 coordinate 18,948,406, forward strand.
ATGCTTTAAATTGATCAAAAGTGATGATAAAGACTTTATAATGAATGAAGAATTTATAATGTTACAAAAGATTTATATTTCAGATAAATGCTGTTCTTCTGAACTTTCTATTCACCAAAGAAACTTGAAAACAATTTTACTCAGCTGTTTTCAACATAATACTAATTATAAATGTTTTTGAGCAGCAAATCAGAATATTAGAATTATTTCTGAAGGATCATGTGACTGGAGTAATGATGCTAAAAATTCAGCTTTGAAATCACAGGAATAAATTACATTTTAAATATATTCAAATATAAAGCAGTTATTTTAAATAGTAAAACTATTTCAAAATGTTACTGTTTTTGCTGTACTTTGGATCAAATAAATGCAGGCTTGGTGAGCAGAAGACAATTATTTTGTAAAAAAAACATAAAAAACCTTATTGTTCATAAACGTTTGACTGGTAGAGTATATCAATTTTTATAAAGTTTAAAAGTTGCTCAAGTAAGTGGCATTTAACATTTAAAATAGTACTTTTCTTAGCTCGATTATCACATTTTAAATTAAAAATACATATGGACAAAATACATACGGCATATGTGTAATACTTTACATACTGCAAATGGATAGTGTGAAATGGACATATGAATAAACATTAGGTGTTCATTAGTTGGCACTGTCCATGCCAAGTTTTGTCAATGCAACAAAGCATTATAGATACAGCAGTTTGCAAATAAATAAATAAGGTTTTATTTTAATCCTTATTAGAATTGGCGAGTTCATCAATTTGTACAATTAAAACCCTATCAGATGTTGTTTAAATAGGTGATTCAGCCTCATATCTTTGACATATGGAGGACTGGTAAAATAAAAAATAGTATACCAATAGTTAACAATATAGTTCACAATAATGGACGATCGATTTGGTGGAGATTGAAAAGACCACATTCAATCAACTCAGGATGAGAAGAGAACATATTTTGTTTCTACAACAAAGGGGTCAAAAGTTACAAGTAAATGAAAAGTTAAACTTTGAGTGGGTCAGAGCACTAGTCTTAAGCAGTGGGCTGCCATAGATCAATACAACACAACAGACACACCTTTGGTAAAAAATGAGTAGGTGTGTCCACTGTCCAAACTTGACTGGTAGCAGGGGTGTGCGTTATCACGATTTCTGATCGATTAAATTGTCTCCATGATATGCTTTTTATGATATATTGTAGTATCGTGCCATAGTGCATATTCTATCAGTTGCAGTTCTGGCATCTCCGTCACAATATTCTTTACCCCGCGACATACATTCACATCAAAATTTTAACTCAGCAGTAGAGTTACACTCACAGGACACTGCGCTTCACAATCACAATAGTACATTATTTGCATGTGCTTTAAAGCCTTGCCGGTTAAACACCGCATTTGCACATTGTTCAGACATGTGCCTTTTCTGAGCACATACACCTGAAGCGTGCACACACTAAAAAGCCTGTCAAACAATGCCTGATTACTGGACTAAGGGGCTGTTTACACCTGGTCACTTCACGCATTTTTTCTGATCGGATAGCTATCCGATCCTGAAAAGACCAGGTGTAAATGCCCTCCGAAACTCATTCGAGATGGATATAAATCCGATCGCTCAAACCACTTCAGGAGGTGGTCTGGGCCGCATTCTTGTACTCTTGTACTGTACTTCTAATAGGGTCTGCTTTTCATATCTATACTGTCACAGTTTTATTCTCTTTCTATGTCTATATGAATAATATATTTAAATATCAGTGGGATCTCATATCTGATATCTCAATTCATTGCAGGAGTAGTTTTATGTCTTCTGATTTCATTAAATTGTCATTGTTCCCTATTGGTCCCTATTACTTCCTCTGCGTTGTTAAAGATTGAATTCTGTTAAAATTCATTATATTATATTATATTATACAGTGGTGGCCAAAATTGTTAGAACACTTGGCATATTTAAGAGGTTTCAGTTGTTTTTGTTGAATTGGCCATAATACTCATAAAACAAACTATTGCCGGAACTACCTGTGATGGAAGGAATCTGCTGGAACATTAAAAATGATGGACTGGCCCCCTCAAAGTCCAGACCTCAATCCCATCAAGCAAATTTGGGGCGAGTTGGAAAATAAACTGGACAGATCTATTGTACATTCAAAGGAAAGCCTTTGGCTTGAGTTGCAGAAGGCATGGGATAACATTAGTGTTGAAGTTCTCAGGAAATATATTAACACTGTGCCAGAGAGATGTGCTGCTGTAATTGCTGCAAAAGGTGGACATACTAAATATTAAAGTTAAAAGTGGATAAAAACAGTACGACTCACTTCATCTAATATTTGCTGTGCTCAGAGCAACCATCAATATTTTCAGATCTGTCACATGTTCTAATAATTTTGGCCACCACAATGTCTTTTTTTTTTTTGTACTCTTAACAGAGGAATTGTTGACAATTCCTTTAGTGCATAAAAAGTTAAAATCTCTCATAAAATGCTCCAAAAACCACATGTGACTCAAGTGGCTTTTTCACCTCTGCTCTCCACGCCGCTCAGCAATGCCGATGGTGAGGGCAGCACAGAATAATGTGGCACGTACCCTCCTCCAGCTCTTATGCTGTTTTGTTCACAGCATGGGTTCAACTCTGCAGCTGGCCACTGTGGTGAACACAAGGAGAGGACACATTTCCAGCTTTCTGTCAGCTCTCTTCATACAGCTAGCTTGCTGCTCACAGTTATACAAGAAGGTTACCTGGTGCCATACTGTTTATGCCTACAACTTCACTATAGCAACCAATGTGGATATGCCTACATTGTCTGAATCCCAGTCCTGATTATGGGATGCAAAAAACAACACTTTGTGATTGTCCATAATATGAATTCAGTATTGAATTGGCCTCCTTTCAGTTTAAGAGTTAATTAGAATTAAATTAGCCACACCTCACTAAAAGTTGAATTGGAATGACAAGAAAGATTAATTTAAATTCAAATAAATTTCTGGGAAATAATGTGTAATACGAATTACCGATTAAGTTTCCTGGTAATAACTTTTACAGCTGCATTTTGTAGTAGCTGTTGCTTGTTGATTAAAGCTGCAGGACAGCCACCTAGTAGTGCATTTCAGTAATCCAGTCTAAAGGTCTAACAAAACACCCATGTTTTTGACTGTTGAGGAAATAACAGTACATCTTTCTAGAAGCAAATTTTATTCTAAGAGATTCTGTGTACAGGTTTTTGGTCCAGTAAGTAATATCTCTGTCTTATCTAAATTTAATAGAAGAAAATTCCTGGTCATCTGATCTTTCACATGTTTAACACACTCTGATATCTTAGGTAATTCATCTGGGCTTGATGAAATATATATCTGAGTATCATCAGCACAGCAATAGAAACTAATCCCATGTTTTCAAATAATATTACCAAGAGGCAGCATGTATGCTGAAAACAGCAGAAGGCCCAGGACAGGTCATTGTGGCACTCCATACTTTACTGGTGCTAACTTAAATGATTCCTCATTTAAATATACAAAGAGGTAACGGTCAAACATGCATGATTTAAACCATTTTAATGCCTGTCCCTGAATGCGAGTATAATTTTGTAATCAGTCTATGAGTATGTTGTGGGCTACATTGTCAAACACAGCATTAAGATCAAGTAAACTAGTAAGGAGATGCAGCCTTGGTCTGATGCAAGAAGCCATTTGTAATACTAACAAGTGCAGTTTCTGTGTCATGATGGGGTCTATCACTGTTTGCACAAAAATGTTAATCAGCACTGCACAAGTGTTATCAACATTGATAATAATAAGAAATGTTTCTTAGGCAGCAAACCATCATTTTAGAATGACTTCTTAAGGATCATGTGACTCTGAAGACTGGCATAATACTATTTTTACTAAATTTAATTTGTTTTTCAAAAGAGGTGTTCAGTTCGATTCTGAATTGCACATAACTATGTTAAAGAGTACTTTTTTCACACTTTTATTTTAACAACATTTTCATGTACAATATTACATAGCCTTTAAATAGGTTGAGATTTACCCAATTCATTGACCTTTCAAAGGCTTGACTTAAGGATATGGGTGTCACATTTCAATTCAGTCCTTTGTCATCTTTGTTCAAATAATTCCTAACCTCAGGAATACAGCTGAAGCATTGCAGTGGTATTAACTTCCCTCAATCTAAATGGGTTTCCAGTTAGTGGCTGTTTCCGTCCTGTCGGATCCTTTGTCCTGTCAGCCAGTGACACACGTAATGCTTAAAAGATTTGTGTGACAAATTGCCTATCCAGATGCGAATGATAGCATGAATCATTGGAGTCGTGCCTCAGAGGAACGGAGCCAACACTTTTTTATATATAAATGCCACACATTACACTTAGCCGTGCTGTCAAGCAACAAGAAGACGCTGAGTCAGGAGAAATCTTACGCATAAATTAATTTATCTCCAGCTCCGGGTTTAAACTGTGTGTCCTACATACTAATCGATATTGTCTGTGATAAGCTCAACGCTGCTTTGTATTTACCATAGATTTCTTTTCTAGCTCTGTAATCTATACACACCCCAACTTTATCTCCTTTTGGAGTGAATTTATTTTCTCTTCATTCTGTCAGTCTTCTCATTCTCTTCTCGATCTCTTTGAAGAGGGTTTATTTGCCCCCTGTAAGTTCAAGGCTTCAGACTCGCTCTCTAGGTTTGTTGTTCCTCCCGCTGTCCATTTATCATTTTCTCTGAGTCACTCTATCTCTCTTGTATCAAGACAAAGAGAGTCGCTCTGTACAATAACCCGACCTGCACAAAGACTCCGCTGTAGCCTCTGGATCAAAAATAGCAGCACTTCAACAAATTTAGTGGCATCCATTCATTTTCTGGAATGCTTTTATGAAAGATCGCCTGTTTTGTTTAAAGATGTTTGGCTTGCAGCAGGCCTTTTTATGAATTGATGCCGCTGTAGTGTTTCCATGGACACTAAAAGCATAGTTCTTTCATTGTAATATTACTGTTATTTTAAGGATTTTTTTTGTCTTTCCATGTCATGATGACCTAGCAACATCTTTGTTTGAAAAATGGTATTGCATATTAAATGAAGGCTTTCTAAATGGCATGATCTTTCTCTTCATGCAGGTTGGTGACTTTAGAGAACAGCCCTGCCATCACCCCTGAGCTTCTGAGGATCTTCCAGAATATGTCCCCCCTACTTGGTTAGTAGTTGCCTCTTTAAGTGTCCACTTTCTTTTTTTTAATTAAACATCAAGCTGAAAGCCAGTGCCAATTTAACTGTCAAATGGGCATGCCCTGAAATGCAGGTCACAGACTTTTCTAGCTGAATTCATCTCAATTTAAATTCTTGTTGACCTCAATCCTTTGAAATCATTTTTAAACTGTATATTTTGCCATTATTTGTCTGTATTTTCTTATCCCTGTGTCATTACAAACTCAAATGACATTGAATTTTTTCTCAGAATCACAAAAAGCGAAAAATATCCTGGACACTCCTTTAATTTCATGGAGGTGAATAAGGACTTGATTGGTTAAGCTCCAAAAAGGATGCAAAAGCACCATTAAAATATCATGCAAGTGGTACACTATATTCCAAGTCTTCTGAAGGTTTATCAGAAGACCAGACTAAAATTTGTTGTTTACTGAAATTGTATCATCTGACATAGCTTTCCTTTGTTTGTTCATGAGAGAAGTAGTGAGATCCACTTCTTTTCTTTTGCGTCATATCATTTCAGTGAATCTGACTTCTATTTCAAGTGAATTTTGGACTTCAGAACACTTAAAGGGATAGTTCACACAAAAATGTAAATACTGTCATTAATTACTCACCCTCATGTCATTCCAAACCCGTAAGAACTTCGTTCATCTTCGGAACTCAAATTGAGATATTTTTGATGAATTCCGAGAGCTTTCTGACCCTGCATAGACAGCAATGTAACTGACACATTCAAGGCCCAGAAAGGTAGTAATGACATTGTTAATTGTTGTGATAGTCCATCAGTAGTTTAACTGTAATGTTATGAAGAAGAAATTTTTGAATAAAGTCATTATTTTTGTTTTCTTTGTGCAAAATAAGTATTCTCATAGCCTAATAAAATTAAGGTTGAAACACTGATGTCGCTCAATTGTAACAATTGCCCCATCAAGTTTGTTTTTTTTAATACGGATCAACGTTAACTGCCGTATGGCCTTGAAATGCATTTCACTGATTTGTCCTGCTGAATTTACAAAGCAGGACTTAATTCATCCTCTTCAGTTTTCTCAATTCTTGTTGGCTCAATATTAACTAAGCTGACCTCAGTCTTTTAATGAAATGGGTTTTTAAAATTTGAAGTCAGTTTGATTGTCAATCAGCAGCTAATAATATTTGATGTACTCTTTTATTCATGACGGTGTTATTCAATTAATTGAACAGAAGGCAATTTCATATTCTGGTTGGTAGTTGTTGAGCTCTTTATTCTGCTCAGCCAGATTCTTTTAGTGGTTGTCTCTTGCGTATTTTTAATTCACTTAAATGTTATTTTGGTTGTAATAGAACTGTTTCTCAGATGTGGATATGATGATTTACAGAGTGACTGAGGCGACACAAAAATTGCTGGTTTTGCTTCCAATTGGGGTTTGCTTCCAATTGGGGTTGTATTAGAATTAGATAATTAACGGTTTGATTGGGGCACTGTAATTAAATATGCTTGCATCACCGCCTCCTAGCCTCTGGGAAATGTCACACAGAAGTGTTCGCTCGAGAGGAGCCGTCCAAGTGTAAGGCCAACACATCTCATAACCTCAGACGGTCGGAAAGATGCGTAGCCGTCGGAGTCGAGGGTTGCTAGAGGTCAGCACGAGAGAGAGAATAAGAGAAAGCGTTTCATTAAAGCATCTGCCGGCACATTGAAATGCAAAGAGAGGCGGCTGATTGAAGCGATTTTTCCATTTGCATGCTCATTTCTCCTATCCTCGTCTCTTTCAGGTGCTGATGGTAATATTAGCACAAGGGCCTGTTAAGACTCCATCTCTTTCATCCATTCTTCGGGAAGCTAGTTAGGAAAAAAAAATAATTTCTCTCTATGGATTGGAATGAGGATGGCCTCTGACCGGAAATGAATCTGTATCATCTAGAGATGTTGAAAGTACTTTGGTTCAAACTTGATACTTGATACAAAAAAAATTGCTGAAATTATTGAAATAACCCCCAGTTTGGGAACCCTTGGTTCTTAATACTGTGTGTGGTTACCTGGATGATCTACAACTGTTTTTTTGTTTTTTTTGTGTGATGGTTGTTCATGAGTCCCTTGTTTGTTCTGAACAGTTAAACTGAGCACTGTTCTTCAGAAGAAAAAAAAAAGAAAGATTCTTCAGTTTTCCAGCATCTGTTGCATATTTGAACCCTTTCCAGCAGTGACTGTATGATTTTGAGATCAATATTTTCATTAAAAAAGGTTCAAACATTCACTGATGCTCCAGAAGGAAACACGATGCATTAAGAGCCGGGGGGGTGAAAACTTTTGAACAGGATATATATGTTCAATTTTTTCTTATTTTGTTGAAATATCTTTTTTTTTTTCCATTTAGTACTGCCCTTCGGAAGCAACAGAAGATACTTGCATGTTTCCCGGAAGTACAATTTACCATAATCTTCAAATTTAAAAAGTTTTCACCCCCCGGGTCTTAATACATCGTGTTTCCTTCTGGAGCATCAGTGAATGTTTGAACCTTTTTTAATAGTTGTGTTTGAGTCCTTCAATTGTCCTCAGTGTGAAAATATGGCTCTTAAAATCATACAGTCACTGCTGACAAGGGTTCAAATATGCAAAAGATGCTGGAAAACTGCAGAATCTACAGAACGTGGAGGATTTGTCTGAAGAACAGTGCTCAGTTCAACTGTTCAGAACAAACAAGGGACTCATGAACAACCATCACAAAACAAAAAACAGTTGTAGATCATCCAGGTAACCTCACACAGTATTAAGAACCAAGGGTTCCCAAACTTTTGAAGGGGGTTATTTTAATAATTTCAGCTATTTTGTTTTGTTTTATTCACCGTCTTTCTACAGTATTGACTCACTATTGAGTCACTAGTAATCACTAGATACTGTATAATGTACGTTGTATATTTTTATTTTCTCAGTGTAAACAAAAACAGCTAATTTGTGCCATAAAATCAAGTGTATTTGAACCTAATATACCTGCTGCTATTATGTCATTATTAATCAAACAACATAAAAAAATATTATTTCTTCATTCTTCATTTTAGTACTCTGTTGAATAATTGTTTTCTAAAAGCTTAAAAAGCAACATTTATTTAATTGAGAAATACTTGAAGACTATATACCATTGTTTTAATTTAATGTTATATTATATATACGTATATAAAATAAGTTAAGCATTGGTGTCATTAAAATGCTTAATTAATGTTAATCTTTACAAACACTAACAGTTTAATAATTCAAATATAATTTCGGTCACAGTTTGTTTTAAGGTTCAATTCTTTCTTCTTTTAGAAGCTTTTGCCTCAATAAACTATTAATTTGCTGCTTATTAATAGTTAGTAAGGCAGTTGTTAAGTGTAGGTATTGGGTAGGATTAGGGATGTAGAATATGGTCATTCATAATATGTGCTGCTTTTTAAGTACTAATAAACAGCCAATATTTTAATAATAGGCATGCTAATAAGTAACTAGTTAATAGTGAGAATTGGTCCCTATACTAAAGTGTTACCGTAATTTCTATAAAATTTCTAAACGAGTATCCATTTTTCATACGTAATAATGCATATAAAATGCGTACATCAAAATGCAGTGATTCCTAAATTCACTTGTAGCATTTAAAACAATTTAGTTTTTAGTGTTTTATTTTTAATGTTTAAAAAATTGCACAGAATATCATCCATTTATCTGTTATAAGTCATAATATGAAAATTAATGGCATATGGTTTTTTGAATAGCATAGTTTTGTTGTTGCATCAAAAATGTATTTCACTGGTATTGATACTGACTACGTTTCGGTATCATGACAACCCTAGTATCATCCCAGCAACTGAATTTTCTTCTCTGAACTCTTGTATTCATAGCTGTATCACTTTTAAAAATGTGAAGTGGGACAAGAAAAGTAATAACTCCTCGAGACAGAATGAGAAAGAAAAAGTTTGAGGTTGTTGCCAGCACTCTAGCGATCGCAGTGCAGCGTTCGGGCCAGCTTATCTTATGAGTGATGAAATCTCATCATCTGTTGTAACTCTGTGTTCTTGGCACTGTTCGACAGGAGAGCAGATCTCTCGCTGTGCGCCAAACAGCTCACTTTCCTCATCTCTCACTGCTCGCAGCTCCTCACCTGCTGAGGTCTGGGATGAGAGGCTCCTGCCACGGCCCTCCTGCTGAAAACACTACTGTCTTCCTCTGAATCTGGAGCGTGTGCGTGATGCTGAGCTTGTTTTCTGTGGCACTCCCATTCACTTCCAGTTACAGTGAAATGGCTTTAGTAGTACATTTAGCTTTTAAATGTGGAAATTGGTCTGTGATCACTTGCTATCAAAGTGTAGAAAACAAGCTACTTGTATTTTAAAGTAGTTGAGGTCAACATTAAAGTAAACCAAGTCTAGTTTAATTTAAAAACTAGCTATATATATTTACAGTTTCAGTACAACTGAATCTCAGTCAACGGCATTTGTGGCTAATGTTGATTACCTCAAAAATAATTTCTACTCATTTGTTCCTCTTTGCTTTTTGAGTTTTGATGCAGACTGGGCAGATATGTGAGGCATAAAATCACTTCTGTGTATTATTTGAGCTATTTAAATCTGCTTTACAGTTGTTGTTTTTTCATTTATGGCATTGCATTGTCATGGAGACAAAGTTGAAAAATTGTGTATAACTTTATGCAGAAAAGGTTTTGTTTATAGTTGACTTTCCGCACTTAAGTCATGTTGACAAACATTATTTACATCATGTGGTTTATACAGGAACCACTTCATGAAAACCCAGGACTTTCATGGACTTTTTTCAGCATATTATACAATACAAAGACTTCATCTAATGCATACAATTTTTCCCAATTGACCTTTTATTTTTCACATCCTTTTTTTTCCCCTTTATAGAAGGATTTACATTTACATTTATGTATTTGGCAGATCCTTTTATCCAAAGTGACCTACATTGTACTCAAGGAATATGTACATTTACATTTTATCAGTTCTTGCTTTCCCAGCTATTCGAAGAATATACAAGGATATCATATAGACATTTAACTCTTATACAAATTAGGCTAAATAAAGGAAGCATTATAAAACCGATACAGCATTTAGACCTACTATTGAAGCTTTTAGTGGAACTCCAAAGCAAAGGTTGAACCTGAATAACTTTTCAGATATATATTTTTTTCTTTTCTTTTTTTGCTACTACTAATAGTTTTTCTTTTCTCTATTTTGTATTGTGCATGTAAACCACATACACCTTTTCTTTTTTAATTCCCTGCACTTTTAAACTCAATTTTCCGGGTCTTTTAGCCTTTAACATTTCTAAAAGCTAAATTTGAGCACTTTAAAGAACCTTCTGCGAACCCTGTTCCATTTACTGTTTACTGTTAAACAGTGAATATTTTAACACCCACAGGTTGGCCCTGTTTACTTCCATTTTATGTGCTTCAATATAACCTTGATGTTTGTTTGTGTTTTTATATATGTACATACATATACATATAGAAGTACTGCTCAACTTGCTAAAGTAATGATTTTATATCAGGATACTAAAAAAAATTATAGAGTTGCTACCTATTTAGCTTCTATTCAACACTTTGTAGACAAAGTTTTTGATTAACCATGAATGAAAAATGGATGAAAAATTGCAGCACCTCTAAGAACACATTTGATATTAACTGTGGTATACAGAGATGATCTGAATGGCATTATTCAGTGGGTTAAGTTGGTGCTTTACACATTTACTCTGTGCTATTAGACCTGCAAAGTTACAGGAGTTCAGTGACTTTTCCCATAGACCACATGGGGGTTAGAGCCCATAATGAAAATGTTGACACTTGGTTTAATAAGATTTTCAGAAATGTAATGAACTTCTTGTGACAGCAGAGCTTCATTAGCGGTGTAAATACTCCTACTCCAGAGGATGAGGTCAACATGCGTATTCTCACACATACACAACAGAAATCCTATAATAAGTAGACTTAGGGCCGTGAGATTTGCTTTTTAAATGCCAAATCGTTTGCGGCAGTTTTAATAACCTAAGGAAAATTCGTACACGTTTGTGTGGCTATTTCAATAGCGCCGGTGAATGTCTGAAATGCCATCGGGCTGATACCTAAGCCTGTTTGCTTTACTTACAGCAGTTCACAGTGGCACGAAAGTCATTGCTTTTTCAAGAAATGTGTTTCTATGGTGAGTTATTTCACTGTTACTGATGGCAGTGGTTAATGATCCTGACAGTGCTAGGATTGTCCCTTCTTTCCACCCCCAGTTTTATCAGGCCCTGCAGTAGAAACGTTCACCGAATTGTCATTTTTTTTGTTGACCCCAGCAGCAAAAGCCCATAGATTTTCTCAAACTGAATTTGACTTCACCTCATGGATGTTTCAACGACCCTTTGACTGATTTTCTAAAGAGGTGGAAGAATATTTCTTTTTTAGTCTGTCTCACTTGAAACTGCTGAGCGTGCATTACTGTGTGTTTTTCATACTTGTGGATGTCCGTTACTGCAAGGACAAGTAATGAGGCGCCCGCTGTTACTGACATGCTGAGAAACACTTTTCACACTATAGATATGCTGTTTGTCTGGATTTCATCTCATCAAAGGATGCTCCATCTGCCTATTTGAATCTCTTTGGTGAATCTCTTGACATTTTTTTTTTATTATTTTTTATGAAAACTTGGGCCTAGATGCTCAGGCTGTTAGCAGTGTTTAGTGGCTGTGTCAAAGATACATAGCCACAAGCCTTTAAGATCAGTGCCCATGAGAGATGCTAGAAATGGAGCGGTGTCTACATCTCATAACAAGCCCTCAGAGGCATGAAAAATTATCTTGTTTTTGAAAGGAGTAAACTTTTAAAAGCGCTACTCAAATATCAACAAGGCGCTATGTACAAAGTCAGAATCCACTGGCTATGTGAAAAAGTAGTACTTCTGTTTTGTAATTTAAAAAAATGAATATCCATCTTTCGGTCTGTCTCTCTATTGGTCTGTTGGACATTCTGTTTGTCTGTAGTATCTATCTGTCCATCTGTCATTCTATGTTTCTATTGTTCTCCATCTATCTATTGTTCTGTTATTCTATCTGCCTGTCTATCATTATATTTGTCATCTATCATTCTGTCTGTCGTTCTATCTGTCCATTTATCATTCTGTCTGTCGTTCTATCTGTCCATTTATCATTCTGTGTCTGTCTGTCTGTAGTTTCTATTTATTGTCTGTCATTCTGTCAATCGTTCTGTCTGTTTGTCATTCTATCTGTCAGTCTGTTCTTCTGTCTGTCCGCCCGTCCATCTGTCTGTTAATCTGTCTGTCCATACATCCATCTGTCCATCCATCTTCCATCCGTCTGTCATTGTTTTTCTACCTGTCCGTCTGTCTTCTATCATTCTGTTGTTCTATCTGTCCATTTATTATCTGTCTATCATTCTGTATGTCCACCATTCTGTCATTCTCAGTCCATTTATCATTCTATTATTTTGTCTTTTCGTCCATCTTTCTATCTGTCCATCTGTCTGTCTGTAGTATGTTTATTGTCTTTTATTCTATCTGCCTATCATTCTGTCATTCTCTTTTCATCTCTCTGTTTATCACTCTGCCATTCTATCTGTCTGTCTATCATTCTGTCTGTTGTATATATGTATTGTTTGTCGTTCTATCTGTCTGTCTGTTTCTGTCATTCTATCTGTCCCTGTGCCATTGTGTCTGTCTGTACACCTGTCCATCCGTCTCTTGGTCTGTCTGTCTATCTATCTAAAGGGCCCTTATATCAATAAACTGCTTTTTACAATTGCTCAATTAAAATACTAAATTAAAAGATTATGGTTGAATTAAATGTTGAAATTTAAAGGTCAAGGTCTTGTCTAGCTGTTGCTCTCAGCAGATCACCTTTTACAAAGCTCCTCTTTCAGTCTCTTTTGTTTCCAGTCACAAGATCTGATTTACATTAAGACTGAATGAATTTAAATGTCTGTTCTAGTGGAAATCTGTGACATGTCTTTTGTCCTGCATGTTTTATATGTCTATTCATAACAATAGACAATACAGGGAGAGAACAGTTTATAATCATCATAACAGTGATGATACCATTTGAAAATCTGGATCACTTAATTATCCTACTTCAAGAAATAGTATAGAATGAAGCAGGTTTTTTTTTCTTTTGTATCAAAGATTTCATTTCTGTGAATAAAAAGATTACTGTGTTCCTTATCATTTGAATAGCCACTAATATTATGCATAGAAACGTATAAAAAAGGCAGAACTTTTTATGCCTTGTAGCTTGTCATGAAAAGCATAAAAATGTCTTTGTGGTTTCAACACTATGTGCTTAATAGCGCTGGCATAGAAACGAGCAAGAGTGTCACATCGTTCATACATATTGAAATGCAGTTTATTTACATAATTTTCTCTACAAAAGAAGTTTTTTTTGCACACAGGTGGGGCTCTTCACAGGGTACATCTAATTCTCTACTGCAGTTGAATTATTGTAGCATTATCATCACCTCTGTGAAAGCAGATGCATATGTAAAGCTTTTGATCTGCTGTTAACATTGATGGCAAAATGTCTGCCCATTAGCTTGTTCGAGTCTCTTTTAGAAATGTGGCTTCATGTTGACCAGACAAAGCTTACAGTTTTTCTTGTGTACATTGATTTCAGTGATATTTCGTATTGTTAAGGTAATGTGTTTACTCTTACTTTGGTTCGTTGCGTCAAGCTATAGCTAGCATGTGACCTTTTTAGAAATAATTTAATGACAAAAATCCACTGAGGTTGGGTTGGTTCTTCGAGAGGTTATATATCGCTTGTCTTGATTTAATGCCGGTGAAAAAAGAATGGCAGCCGTGTGAGATTTATGGAGTTGTGTTTATTTATTCGCATTATCAATGCCCTGCACACATCTGTTCAGCTGACGGTTTTTTTCTTCATGCCTCTGGGCTCTTTGTGCTTGGCTCTTGGCCGTCTGCACTCTCGAGCACTCAACAATTCTGAAGGCCTCAGATCAGCTCTTAATGTCTTAATTGAGCAAAGAACAATGGCTGAATATGAAAAGGATGCTATCTGGCACAAGGGGCAAAATTATGAGATTTGTTTCTCACTTCAGTGCACAAGCAAAACCTTGTATCTGTCCCTCACTGTCCCTAGATATTTAAATGGTCACATATCATCATCATAATCGCTATTCAGTTTTTTCTAGTGTTTTCTCTTGAAATACCACAACTTTTTTTCAGCTTTTTAAAATAGTAATTCGATTTTTCCTGCAAATTTGAGCACTTTATTAAATAAAGACACTAACTTCCTCATTTGTATTTGTTTATGAATTTATTTATTTATTTTGGCAATGATGAGAATGAGAATGAGCTTTATTGCCAGGTATGTTTACACATACGAGGAATTTGTTATAGTGACAAAAGCTCCACAGTGCAACAGAATGACAGCAACAGGACAGGACACAGATCAGGGCCGGCGCCACGGGGGGGCGTGAGGGGGCGTCGCCCCCCTCACTCGGACTATCCCGCCCCCTCACTCAAGATGAGTGTGAAAATAGATTTTATTTATGAAATATAATGGTTTATTTAAAAAACACAGTTGCCAAACGAATAGGCTTTCTAGCATTAATATGATGCTACTATAGCAAAAATGTAGATATTAAAATATAAAATATAGATATTTATATATTAAAAATCAACTAAATGCAGGCATTATGCAGCACTACTGACTAAGCTAAAGGTATGATGAAATAATTTTTTAATGTTTAATAGAGGGCTAGATTATCGTAGTTAATTGATTATTTTGCTGTATTGTTTGACGCTGTTCAGTTTGTTAAACTTAAAATGATGCATCTGTTAAATGGGCCGCAATGAATGTGTTATGTCAGGGAATCGGTCACAATAAGCTTGTTTCATTGTAAAACAGACACGATTGAGTATTTATGGTGGTTGTGTTGGTGTACCGCCGCTCCCTATAAGCAGAGCAGTTTGCATAGGGCACCAACTCCCAGGGGGGCACAATCCCTGTTGCTCAAAAAAAAAAATAAAAAAAAAATTATTAAATTCGTTCTATATTAATATATACATATACATAAATAAAAATATAAACATGAACAGATAGCCTATATATAATGATAAAAAATGAACGCAGTAGCGAAGCTAAGCACATGTGACGCGCCCTTCCCGCATCTGCGCTCGCGCCCACCCTCACGTCATATTTGCGGCTGAATGCAAATTATCATAAATGATCGAAAACTATGCTATGGGAAAATACATCAGCAGTCCAGGGCCCAGAAAGGAAAAAGAAAAAAGCCCAAGATGAAGCCCGTGCGTCATTTTCATGTACGTTCATAATCCTATGAAACTTTTTTGGCTGTTGACGTTAATAATTTCACCATCAGCATCTACCTTAATATTCTCTTTGAGTTTCCATGTTCTTGTAGCCATGGTAACCACAAATTAACCATGGTTTTGTTACTTCAAATAATAATTTACAAATAAGTATTGATTTTTTTTTTTTTTTTTTTTTTTGTGGTTATAAAAACAGACCTAAGCAAACAATAGCCTTTAAAATTACTTATAAAACATTATATAAAACAATGAGGCAATAATGATCGGTTAATTACTTATAATCATATGGTTTCATTGCATAACACTGTTAAAATACATAAAGTAATACAAAATATACAATTTATGTACATTAGGCTACATATTATTACAAATGCCTGCAAAGGGCACCAAAGGCCTGTTGCTGCTGTTACACTTACAGGACGATCAAGTCCTTTAATATCGACCAAATATTTAATTAAAATATCCACTTAATCTTTTATTTTTTGGCCACTTTTTTGCAATAGAAATGCTACAGCCTCTATAATTTCTTCAAGAAAAACATGTGAACATCACAACCCTTACAAAAATTAACCATGGTTTTATCGTAGTAAAGCTGCTTAATTTTCTTTTGTGTGATTTCTGAATGCTTTGGACTATAAAATCAATCTGACAGCTGTATTAATAAAATCATAGCCATAGGTGGTAACTGTAATTGTAATTTGTAAATAATTCAATTTAATTACAATGTATTTATTTGTTTACTTTTATATTTTATTAAAGGTCTATTTTGACCCCTATAGTTTTTTTTTTTTTTTACTTCCATAATATTTTGGGGAGGGGGCACAATACAATTCTGCTTAGGGCACCCATTTGGCCAGCAGCGGCCCGTATTTGTGGTAAAACCATAGACTGTAAAAAACAAACTGCTGCCCTAAGACATGTTATTTCCTGG
Source organism: Aspiorhynchus laticeps (assembly GCA_023376895.1). NCBI lineage: Eukaryota > Metazoa > Chordata > Actinopteri > Cypriniformes > Cyprinidae > Aspiorhynchus > Aspiorhynchus laticeps. The sequence goes on from CM041804.1 coordinate 18,964,843, forward strand.
ATGTCAGATTTTCGAATTTGATGCGATTTTGTTTTATTATACTCTGCCATCTGTATTTGCTAAGTAGGCTACCTTTTAGTATGGTCATTCACTCAGAACGCATTTTTCATTCCACTGCGGTAATTTTCCATTGTATTTCAAAGTAAATGCGCTACGGATGTCTTTGAATTTGAATGCTGCGCTCTTGTCTTTTATAGCAGCTTCTCCACGCTTAATACATCATTCTAAAACACAGCACTGAAGAAAGAAAAAAACTTCCACTGACCTGTCTCGCGACCAAAACACTATCTGTGTGTGAACCCAGTATTCTAATAGTTGTAGTAGTAGCGCGGGCAGGCTTGTTTACGGTCCGACAAATACGTGAATGGGCCACATATGTTTTTATTTATTTATTTATTTTTACTTTGCGCTACGTCATCGCCCCCTTTCGTTACCTCAGCCACCCCCTCAGCCAGCTCTGACACAGATAATAAAAGAATAATATACAAATAGGCAATGTACAAAATAGCAAAAACACAATTTATAATATAGGTAATTATGTGTTTACAGGTCTGATTTGTGCAAATTAGAAATGAAAAATAAGTATGTGTGATGAATAAATAATGTTTAATAGTGTTGTGTGTTCCACGTTTAATGTAAAGTAGGGCTGGGCGATATGGGCAAAAAAATTATCACGATAATTTTTTTCATATCAGTCGATATCGATAATTATCACGATAAATGTCAAATCTTTATTTCTTTCAAGTTTAAAGCCAGCATTTTGCTCCAAAGTGAAAGTTGTAGAAACCAGACCATTCATTTTCCTTGACAAAACAAATATCTAACTAGAAAAAAATATTTCTTATTTTCTGCATGATCTAATGAGTGATATTGTTTCAAATCAAGAAACAGGTTTGGGTTGCCTGATAATATTAATAGTTATAATATCACTTTTTTTGTCTCCTAGAAATGCGCATTTGATAGTAGCTTGAGTTAGGATGCAGAGGTTAAAATCAGTAACATCTGTAAAAATTGTTGCAACCTCAGTTTTATATGGTTAAATTTATTCTGACCACATTTTTTTTTATTAAGCATTGGTTTCCCGTAGTAGCATACATTTAAATCATGATAAACACAGTTAAAATATAGCACATATAGCACCTCAATACCATGGTAAAAATATAACTATATGGTCTTTAGGTGTAGCCTATTTGTATGAAAAAAAGTAGTCTAAAAACATTCAGTATAAATGCACACATGCTTTAACTTAATCACAAATACATACACTAATTATATACCATTACTCCTGTAATAAAATTCAGTGTGAATATCCCACATTTGTGCCACAATACCATGGTGCAGTGAGTGTTACTACAGTAAATCCATGGTAAATGATGGCGACGTGTAGACTGAAAAGCCTTCTGACTGTCTCGTTGCCCACAGTGTTTCTCCTGTTTGGCTTTAAGCTAGTTTAAATCATAGAGACATTTGTGTTCATCGCTGAATTCAAGCGCTTCACACTGGATCTCACCGCTCTGTTTAGTGCTTGCATGACTCAGTAATGCATCCTGCTCTAGTGAGCTCGCGCCGCACGGCAGTTTGAACTTTGATTTGAGCGGATAAACGGTCCGTGTGGCGCGATTCAAATGAGTTGCGCTGTTTCATTCCGCTTTTGGCGCATAAACATTATATCGAACATTTATCAAACTTTTCATATCGTTTTATCGAGGAAAATTATATCGCAATAATTATCGTTATCGAATTATCGCCCAGCCCTAATGTAAAGTGTTCATGAGATGGATGGCTTGAGGGAAGAAACTGTTTCTGTGTCTGGTCGTTCTTGGGCTCAGAGCTCTGAAGCGTCGACCAGACGGTAACACTGCAGTCATAGTGCTGAGGGATCCAAAGTGATTTTGCCAGCCCTTTTGCTCACTCTGGATAAGTACAGTTCTTGGAGAGTGGGGAGGGTTGTACCAATGATTCGCTCAGCAGTCCGGACTACCCTCCATAGTCTTCTGAGGTCAGATTTGGCAGCTGAGCTGAACCAGACAGTTATTGATGTGCAGAGGACGGATTCAATGATGGCAGAGTAGAACTGTTTCAGCAGCTTCTGTGGCAGGTTGAACTTTCCCAGCTGGCGAAGGAAGTACAACCTCTGCTGGGCCTTTTTCACAATTGACTCAATGTGATTGTCCCACTTCAGGTCCTGAGAAATTGTGGTGCCCAGGAATCTGAATGACTCCACTGCAGTCATAGTGCTGTTCATGATGGTGAGTGGGGGGAGAGCAGGGGGTTTCTCCTGAAGTCCACGATCATCTCCACAGTTTTGAGCGTGTTAAGCTCCAAGTTGTTAAGACTGCACCAGACAGCCAGCTCGTCACCATCCTGGATGAGGCCCATCAGTGTGGTGTCATCTGCAAACTTCAGGAGCTTGGCAGAGGGGTCTTTAGATGTGCAGTCGTTGGTGTACAGGGAGAAGAGCAGTGGGGAGAGAACACAGCCCTGAGGAGCTCCAGTGCTGATGGTGCAGGTGCTGGATGAGAATTTTCCCAGCCTCACTAGCTGCTGCCTGTCTGTCAGGAAGCTGGTGATCCACTGACAGACGGAGGTGGGGACGGAGAGCTGTGTCAGTTTATTCTGAAGGGTGTCCGGGATGATGGTGTTAAAAGTGGAGCTGAAGTCTACAAACAGATTTATCATGATTAGCAAAGTTAGTATGAGTAGTTTTTCATTATTCCTAGTTTATGCTTTAGTAATTATACATGTAGTCACTTCCCCTTCCTCAAGATTGTTTAAAAACAAGACAAATCTTTGAATTCATCCATTTTAAAGCTTTGTTGCTGACAAATAGATGTCTTACGCCATTGTCTCTTGTCTCATGTTGTTTTTATGTGTGTCACACCATGTGCTTCTGTTTTTTATGACATTGTGTTATGTTAATAATAGTTAAGAAACATTCTGTTTGATCCCATTGTTCTTAATATAATTGTTTTTTGTTTTTGTTTTTAGTTGTTCAGGTGAAATGCTTACTAGTCAGTTTAAATAATTATGTAATTGTGCTCATTTTTATTGCATTATTGCTTATAGTTTATATTGGCTCATGTATAATAATTACCTATTATTTTTCTTGTTTGTAATTTGCATTTGATAAAAGTGTCTGTAAATGTACTTTTGTACTCCGTTACACCTAAAAAAAATCACCAGTAATGCATCTGCCTTAAAGGGGACCTAACGCACACAGTTTCACCCAATCTCATGTTAATCTTGAGTACCTATAGAGTAGTACTGCATCCTTCATATCTCCAAAAAGTCTTTAGTTTTATCATATTTATGAAAGAAAGATACAGATTTACGATTCTCTCCGAAAAAAGCCAAGCTCCTGGAGGCGTGCCGTGTGGGCGGAGCTAAAGAGTGACAAGCATTTGAGCGCCGATCACCAACAAAACAGAGACATTTGATGCTGTTTCACTTACCATCTGCAGTTCTGAATCATGACCGGGATCTTTTATAGCTGGGACCGCTCCATCTTTCAGTATTAAACGATGTGCAAATCCAGCGTCGAATTGGGCCTTGTTTATAAAACGTTCGTCAACAAAACACTTGAGAAACTCCATTGCTGCCCCGGAAAAACAAACTATATCCACTGTTCACGTAACGGTGGGTTCTTTTGGGAAGCTGAACAAGGTTATCTTTTCCTCACAACCAAAAACACACTTCTTTAGAGACATTCTTCCCGAGCGAGTCCCATGCTGCCAGCCTGCCGATTGAAGCGCGTTGATGGGCGCGCTCTCGTTCTCACTCTGGTCGATGCGTGCACGGGCGTGTTCTTCTGGGAGAAATGCCCATATAAGGAGTTCCACCGTCGTTTACGTCATCAAGAACAACGATTGAAAAAAACTCTCCGAAACTTGTACGAATCCGGAAGTGAGATTTTTGGCACAGAAATACTCGTTATACGTCCAAAAAAATTTTTTTAAACTTTGTCCATGCTTAGCATGAGAATCCAACTCTTTAACAGTGTAAACAACTCTGAATGCATGAAACAGCATTGTACCCCCCTTTAAAGGGATAGTGTACCTTCAGTCGGTCCCCATTGACTTGCATAGTGTTTTTTATTTTTTCATAGTATGGAAGTCAATGGGGACCAGCAACTGAAGGTGAACTAAACCTTTAAGATTTAAAAGTACTTCAAAAGTATTTCATAGTTAATGCTATTTAATTGCCATTCAGGTTGCTTATACAGCCTATATCAAACTGACATGAAACTAGAGGGAAAAAAGAGATTTGAAGTAGCTGTATAGCAGCATGTTTAATCATGCATTAATGGACTGGTCATTATATTCTCAGAGGGAGCAGGGTTTAGTCAGAGCAGGATTAGCTCATAATTCAGTCTGACTGCATTAGTTCAAGAATTCCCAGCTAATTATGCTCAAACAAGAATTTGAATACAAGCTCCACAAATATTAATTGTACAGTTCCCTGTGGCATCAGTAATAGATTTCAGAGAATCCTAGCACTTTGTTCCTTCCCAGAAAAAAATATTCTATAATACTCAGATTTAGCTTTTATGGCCTTTACATAAACTCCAGTAATGGCAGTACAGACATAATGATTGTGTCTTCCAGAAATTTGGCTTTATTTATTTATATGTGTGCCATTGTCATTACTTAATTGACATCCCAATGTGTTGTCAGAAGTTTTTTGTCAACTTTTTCATTTCAATAAAAAGAAGAATAAAAAAACTTTGAAAGGGATGAAGAATGGCAGCACTGATAACAATTTATATTTGGTATTAATTGTAGTGTATAATGTAACCTGAATGGTGCTGCACAGGTTGGTTTGGCTGATTTATTCAGTGCTACCAGACCTGCTAAATGACATGAAATCAGTATATTTTCCATAATAGGCTTTAACTCCATGTGGGCTACTGAAATGTTGACACTTGGCTTAAGGTTTTCAGGAATGTAATGAACTTCTCAATTTGTGACAGCAGAGCTTCATTAGTGGTGGAAATACTTCTGCTATATCATCAGTAATAGATTTAACACTTCAGAGTTAAAAAACAAACTGTTATACTCAGATTTTGTGGTTCACCAAAGTGTCTTCACAAAAGCCTATTGTAAGTGAGAAGAGAGATTATGATTGTTTGGTGTAATTTTTATTTAATAAAGGTGTTTTATTTGTTTTTTTAAGGCACTTTTTTAGGTTATTACATAGAAGCTGTTATAAGGCAAGGCAAGGCAAGGGAAGTTTATTTATATAGCACATTTCGTACACAGTGGTAATTCAAAGTGCTTTACATAAAAGAAAGTGAAATAATCATTCACAGCAATAAAAACAAGGAATTAAAAATAATAAAACTAGGAATTTTAAATGATATAGAAATTTATTTAAAATGAATTTAAAACAGTTAAATAGAAAAGGATTATACATAAAATACAGTGCAGTCAGTTCGGACGTAGCACAGCGCTCATTCAACAAATGCACAGCTAAATAGATGAGTTTTGAGACTGGATTTAAATGTGGCTAATGTTTTAGCACATCTGATCTCTTCTGGAAGCTGGTTCCAGCTGCGGGCGGCATAATAGCTAAAAGCGGACTCCCCTTGTTTTGTGTGAACCCTTGGTATTTCTAACTGACTCGATCCTAATGATCTGAGTGGTCTGTTAGATTTATATTCAGTGAGCATATCTGCAATATATTTAGGTCCTAGACCATTGAGTGACTTATAAACGAGTAAAAGTACTTTAATGCAAACAAAAAAAACATTTTCAGTTCTGTCATTTCCACCACACTTAAGAAAAATGAGGGAGGAATATTTTTGAAATGAGCTATGAAATTATAATTTGCAAGACTAAGAACATAAGTGACTTTTATTTATTTGTACAACTGTCATTTCAACCACAGAATACTAGTAAATTCAGTATAATTTGAAATATGATGAAAATGACTTTTTCATCATATTGGAAAAATGACAAAATATGACACCTAAGATGTTTATGACATCTATGACATCAACTGTTGGACATTATCAGTAGGCAAATAAACTAATGAGAGTGTGTGTTTTAACCTGCTTTATTTTAAGTCCACTGGGCTTAATGTGGCCACAGGTGAAGAATCGCCCAGGAGTTCTGTCGTCTGTGGCTTTATTGAAATAACTTTGATAGAAATAACATCAGTCACTCTGCTTTATATTCATTGTACCGGCACATACATTAAATCAGAATTGTTTACACAAAGCCGGAAAAATAACTGCCACCTAATTATGAAATAGCAGGTTTGTAAGTATGAGCCCTGTTGCAAATTGAAGTTCTTTTTTTCCCTCCATCTTTATTCTGTTCTTCAGCTCATTTTTTTTCTTTTCTTTTTTCCTCTGTATAATAACAGTGTTCATGACGCACTTGTTACTGTGCTCTAGAGGCTGAGCAGAGCTGCCGCTCTTCTGATGACATAAATATTCATGGACTGCACGAGATGGTAGAAATTAAATTGTTTCGTACCTCATCATCATTATCTGTCTGCGAATCATGGCATGGGGAAGCAGAGGAGCGTTTTCATTTATTTATTGTGAAATGGGAATGATTTTAATTTTATTCAAATAATTTGAACTCCAAGCAGTCTGCCGACAGCGTTCTCATGATAGTGCGGTAAGAGGAGGAAGCATAAAGTGCTCTTGTACAGGAAATGGACCACTCAACGCTGTCAAAAAAAAATCACATTTCAGAGAAACCAGCTGCTATATCTGAACTGTTAGAGCTGTTATTATATGTATGCATGCATATGTGTGTTTGTGTATAAAATTCAAAAATATGTAAAATTCAGCTTTGCCATCACAGGAAAAAAGTAAGTTTGGAAATATGTATTGACATAGAAAGTTTTATTTTAAATTTTGTAACAATATTTCACAATATTACTGTTTTTACTGTATTTTTGATCAAATAAATGCATGGTGCGCATTAAGGCTGCAATAAACTATTATTTTGATAATCGATTAATCTAACTACTATTAGAACGATTAATTGACTAATCATCACTTATTTCACTGATTAACCAGTAGACTTTGATTATTCAGCTTTTGCAATTAGTTAAAATATCGAGTTATACATATTCTAACAAATAAATAAAGGTAATCACTTCAGCTTTTGAAAATCATGTTATGCAATTACCATTATTATATGCAAATAAATATATTAGGGTTATGATCATCAAAATAGTCCTGAGCTAGATCAAGCTTTGATCTCTGCAAACCAAACTATAGCTTTAATGCAATACTATTTTTTCCCTGCTAATAAAAAGATTTTATCATTAGCTAGCTTTATCAGAGCTGCTTTATAACAGAAGGTCAAGTTGTAATTCTAACTAAAAGCAACACTGATGCTGTAAAACCGCTTGATTTAAGGCTATCTATTGCATAAAGTACTATATAAATAATCTTGACGTGACTGGACTTTAGTAGAGAACCGAACTGGAGAGCTTGTGCATTCTTAACTGCTGCTTTCACACCGCTGTCAGGGTTTGTTGTGTTTATTTTGTTATTGAGAGGAAAGCACGCAGCATATATTTACATATTCATCTAAACGCCGCTTAGCAGCTTCAGGTTCGGCTGTGTTTGCTCTGAAGCGTTGTCGTCTTCTCTTGAATTGCATCCAAGAGGGCTGAATTACAGTCTTGCATTACAGCACCACACTGGTCAAACCGCATTATTGCAGGCTCTTGCATTAGGTCATATGAGATCAAACGACATTTGTCGACAATTTTTTATTGTCAATGTTGACAATGATTATGATGACTAATCGTTTCAGCCCTAGTGAGCATAATGGATTTCTTTCTAAAAAATCTTAATTATTTTAAATATATGTGAATGTGGATGGATGGATGGATGGATTCATTCCTTCAAAATGGCCCCTGTATTTTCTATAGTGATTTATGCATTTTTCCATCCTGTCCATCCTGCTGTCAAATGGGCTTGTGATGTTGAGTTTGAACATCAATTCATTTGCTCAGAAAAGCAATTTTATCTTTAGATCATCAGCTGAGGATGGCAGAAGTGCTGTGTGTGTCACCGTGAGGTTGTGCAGAATGGAGACCCTCTTGACCTTTGAAAAGTACAAAACACGCTGCGGTTCCAGGCACAATTGAAGCAGTGATTCTGCCATCTCTCATTACTGTTAACAATATAAGGGTCATCCCATCCTAAAGCCTTGAAATTCACCCCAAATCCTGTTCAGCCTTTGAGACATTTTTCGCTGTTTTTTTCAGCTCAGGTCACCATGGCTTTGTGCAAGGTCATCTGCAAAGGGAAGATGGGACAGTCAGCCTCCGCGGTGTCCTGATTTTCCCAGTAACCCGTAGAAGTCCTTTAAAATCATTTTAAAAGATAATATTAAAGTCTTATTTAACAGGATAAAGGCCACAGTTCAATTCAAGCTCAATAAGATCAGCCACAACATCTAATTGAAAGTACTGCGTCAAAGTGATTATTGGATTCCATAGCAACTGTAAATAGCAATAAATAGCAAGATAAGCAGCAGATGAGTGGCTTGCTCCTTGCTTGCAGTTGCTCTGTGGAAATAGACTCATTGTTCATTGTTGTGTCGATGTGTATTGATGTAATTGTTACTGTAATTGCTATATGATTACCTCTTTATTTACAGCTTAGTGTAGTGTAACCTTGATTTATGTGTTTCACTAGAGCCCCAAAAGGAAAATAGGGAAGTTTGGAAAAGAGCTAATTAAAATTAATTGCATGTATAGCTGAGAAAATCTCCATATGAACTTCATGCAAAGACATTACAATATTTTAATGAACACAATGAATAGACATCACAAAGTGGCTTTAGATGTCAATATTTTATTTCCACATCAGTGAACATTATAAAACACTGTGCCTATGTATATTATATTATTGTACTAGCATTCATTTTTAATCTTTTAGTTATATTCTTGTGGTTTATAAAGGATGTTCATACTTATATTTATCAAGGATGCATTAAATTAATAAAAAGTTACAGTAATTTTTTTTACATTTTAACAAAAAATTATATTTCAACTAAATTGTTCTTTTCAAATTTTTATAAAAAAAAACTGCCATGGTTTAAAAAAAATATATTGAGCAGCACAAATATTGTCAGCCTTGAAATTGTTAATACATTTTTCTTGAGCAGCATTGAGCAGTATTCTATCCATAATTAATCCCACTTAAAGTAAAAAGATGTTGTTGCGTAAAGGTTTAAATACATGAAGGTCTACCACTGCGGTTGTTTCCTGTTGTCTTGTCTTCTGTCTGCAGGAGTGTGAGTTCTGGATGAGTCAGAGTTGTCTGTGCTCCAGACTGATGTTTTGTTATATGAAATGTAACCATTTTCCTGTCTTTCCACACACAGCTTCTGTCTCCCTCACTGCTGGTGTTCATGTTCTCTCCTACCTGTTATTTTTCTCTCTGAGATATTGCTCTGTGATATTGCTTCACCCTGGTATCGTTCTTATTTTGTTTCTCTATTTCAGAACTGAGCTCAGAGAACGTGCGCACGTGCTTTCAGATCATCAATGCCTACATTTATCTCTCGGCTACAGATTTCTTACAGGTTGGTGGGAAAAAAACTTCAAATAAGCAGACATTCAAAGATGGGAATGGCTGTGTGAACATAACCTTATTTGCACTTTCTCAAAATACGAATGTGGCATAAATCTGAACAGACTAGAGTGTACTGTTTCAGTTTGAAATATTTTTTTACAATGAGTGACTTCTACAGAGATGTTCTTGTTTGTAGGACATTTTAAGCTCTGTAACTTTAAAAAAAAACAATACAATTATATGCAACCTTTATAGATTTTGTGTACACAACTGTAAGTAAATGAATAGAGTGTATAACAGGTTCGAAATAAAAGGTAAAGTGAGCTCAACTGAGGATGTTGACGTGTTAATATTTTAACCATCCTCTGAAAATTTGACATTATACCAAGTAATGTTTTAACAAACCTTATTTAAAGTCAGACAAACCGATCCTCAGAATTGATCACATTCATTGCTAATGTTGTCATTTTCAAAAAGTGAATTCAAGGTCTCAGGAACAATCAATTAATCATGAATTAAAAGAGGTTTCCCAAAATGTTTTATTGGGAAGCTTCTAATTGCATAATAGAAAAATGGATGAAACATCTGGAATATTTCTCATAATTAAAAAATAAATAAATAAATAAATTGAACTTTACATTAGAAGGTGATCGCAAAAATGGCAACAGACACTATTAAGTGAACAAATAGACCCTTTTTATTACTTTCCAGTATTTTAATATTTTATTTAAGCAATAAGCCCTAAGAGGTTGGAACAACTAAGTGGCATGACAATTACTACATATAAGATAAACACAGCAATAAAAAATTATGTATTGATGATAAATAATAATCCTTTGGCCAAGCTATGCCAGTTCATCAGCAATGTAATACTGATATATTACAAGTGAATGTTATTTTACAATGTCTTCAGCCAGTCATAACCAAGGACTGAAACTATTAGTCTTATAACCAGATATGATGCACAGCATGACAGAAATGATTGTGCTTTGTTTTTACATGTGGTCATCTTTCTCTAGAACTATGCTGAAGCCCTTTGCAGATCTTTCTGTGAACTGCTGAGAGACATCACCACAGAAGGCCAAGTCCAGGTTCTGAAGGTACGACTCGATCCTTTCCCGCAAGGTTCTTTTGTGCTCATCGTCTTGATGCTCTGTTGTGAAATGAAGTGCCCTGGCAATGCTGCAGAATAATGACTAGAAAACGCATTCCTCAACCCTGTCGTTTTGGTTTTGAGTAGTACAAAGTCAGCTCAGCTTTTTTTGAAGCCCTTCTCGACTTCGCTTGCTTTAACTAATGCACTCGAGATCTTAGATCTGACAGAAGGGCGTGCTTTTTGACACTGTTTCCACACAAACAGTTGGGGCAGATTTTTACTTTGTAGAAATGATGAAAGGGTTATGTGTGGGACCCCAATATTTTAATAACTTATTTCATTTTAATTAATACATTTAGCAGTGTGACCAGTTGGACCTTGTAGCACAGATTATTATCATACAGGGGTCATACAGCTGAAGCCTGTCTGATGTGGGCTTCAAAGCGAGGTTCTTGTCCGCACTGCAGTTCCGGTTCTCTCTGGAGGCGGGGGGACAGAGCGCTGTGGAACGGCTGCCAGGATGCTGCCATTAGAGATAAAGCTTTTCGTTTTGGCCTCCAGCTGCTCCTTCATAGGTTAGCAGATGCTCATCGGAGACCCCAAGCCAATTTGTAGCATAAAACACGCTCTGCACCTCCGCAGGAAGAGCTGGAGTGCTAGGAAGAGCGACGTTACCAGAGGTTTTGGATATTTGTGTTAATATTAGTGTTGTATTGTGGCAGCATCTCTTTAGGGCATTGTGAAACTTTTCTAATTAACTTTAGTCATTTTTCTCCCTCGATCTTAAGTAGCGTGGAGCGCAGGTGTATGTGCTCGTGTTTACCCGCTCCACATCTTCCATTGTGCCAATAGGCAGCATCTTTCCAAGAGAGTGAAGGCAACTTTAATTTGAAAAAAATGAGCCCAAGGTTATCTGAGACGTACATGTATATTTTTTGACAGTTTGATAGAAAGCCTCGTTTTGTGACTTTTGATGGTGGGAATCTGTGTGTACAAGACATCTGTTGAAAGTGAAAAGTGGGGTATGCTGGGAGACAAATCTCCAGCATTCTCAATCTGTTTAGATTGATTGTTAATGAATCTCTGTATATTATTCCTTCAGAACCAATTTTGGTGGTCCTTTTGTCCTTACGGAGTCGTCTTATTTGTTGTCTTGTACAAGAGAAACAATAAATAAATTAATTAAATGTACAGTCTTTACATATTAACATGAAAAAATTACAAAGTTGTCAATAAGTTGTGTTTGCTATTTTACAAATCTTCTGAAACCATACAAACAGAATATGCTTTCATTTTTTGTCAAAACTGCTAAAAAATAATACTTCTAATCTAATATGCTGATTTGGTGCTTAAAAAAACATTTCTTATTATCAATGTTGAAAACTGTTTTTTTCAGGATCCTTTGAATAGAAGGTTCAAAAGAACCATTTTTATTTGAAATTAAAATCTTTTGTAACATTGTTACAAAAGTCTAAAAAAGGTCTTTACTGACAATTTTATTCAGTTAACTGATTAAAATAATTTTCTTTAATAAAAAATCTCTGAACTTTCTGAAAGGTAGTGTAAATTCAGTATGTTTCTCACAAAGATGGCGGATGTCTTCAGAAGACTTATATTAATAGCACATAAGTCATAAAAAAGATTTATGATACTACTTTATCCTTTTTGAATTTTGCCAGTATAAATCATCATTCACTTTCACTCTGTAGAAAAAGCAGGATGAACATTTTGCTTAATATCTCATTTCGTGAACAATTAAAGTATTGCAGCTTTAGAATGAATAAATAACTTTGTCGTGTGGTGAACTGTTCTTTTAAGGGTTAATAAGTTAACATTTTATGAGTCTCTACATATCAAACAACCTGTCAGACCTGCACTCCTCCATTTGCTTCTCTACATGGGAACTGTTCTGAATGCATTAAAGCATCTGTGTAGGCAGTGAAAGTCTCAGACGTGTGGGCAGCCATTCAATTAACCTCACAGAGGATCCCCTGCCTTCTTACACCGCAGGTAGCATGTTTGGTACGTAAATAATTGTGTCCATGGGCAAGAGCTTTGTAACTCTCTAATTGACTGTTCGTTTAAATCCGCAGTATCTGGCGGTGCTGCTTTCTCTTTATTGACGTTTTTAATTAACACAGAAAGAAGGGGCCAACTTCTCAGTAAAATTAGTTTGGAGAGATTTCGCTAGAGTCAAAGGCTAAAGGACAATGAGAGATGACAGTCTGACGGTGTACACGGATCTAGGACTTTACAGTTCATGTCCTTTTATGACAGAAATCACCTTTGTCAAGAGGAACTAATTTTAAGGCACTTCTGTTAAGAGTACTCAAAAATCAGATAGAGATGTTGCTCACCATGTCGATAGGATTTGCCAGGCTTAAAGTGATAGTTCAGCTAAAAATGAAAAGTCTATCATCATTTATTCACCCACATTTTTTCAAACTTGTATGACATCTCTGTCTGTTGAATAAAAGGAGAAAATCTGTGCAGATTTTTTGATTCTATGCAATTTCAATGAATGAGAACCAAATCTTTCAAGCTCAAGCTTTCATTTTCATCTGAACTATGCTTTAAAAAAAACTTGCATGAAACTAGGGCTGTAAGTCAGGCTAGCTTGAATGATTTCAGTGAAGTTTGGGAAAATGTTTTTGGCCTTCTATCCGCCCTGGCCAGGACATCCGCAGGGAAACATGTGGTAGTTAGTGATTGATTTGAAGAGCAAACTGTGCAGCTGGAGCCAAGTACAAGTGGGAGCCCGTAGGGGCGTCCTTGGATGCTCACACACTGACCACCAGCTTGCGGACTGTCAGTGCCCAGATCCTCCTCTGAGAAGTATTCTTACAACTACTTACAGAAATGATGTGGTTTGTGTATTTATATATTATGGATAGTAAAGGAATGTTCAGAATTCAAGCTATATCAATAGTTGTAGCATAGAGTTCTTCGAGAAATGGTTTTTGACTCATCCCTCTTTTTTTTTAAGCAAAAATGCTGGTTACAGTAAGACATTGGCTAATAAACATTCATTCTATGTGTTTCAGAACTCAAAACTTCCTTGTTAGTCTAAAAACAGCTTATAGTGAAGCCAATCTGCCAAAATGACAGGTTGTGGAGTGTGCCACTTTATGATGTAATAGTGTGGCTAAACACTGCCTCCGCAAAAGAAGATCGCCTGCTACTACATCACTGCCTGTTTAGCCCCGCCCACTGATTTGCACATGTAGTGTAATTAACGAGAGCGGAAAACGCAGCTCTATGCAGAAACCAATTGGTAAACTATATTTGATTAACTTTATTCTGAACGAATTTCCAGACCACATCAGAAAGGAATTGGTCCTTTGTTCACTATATTTAACCACGGATTAGTTTACAAACAAGGCACAATTTGACGCAGGATTTTTGAAAGATTGAAACTAAAAGATATCGTCCGATATCGCACCACACAAGTGTGAGTAACTGTTTTCATTACGTGGTCACTATTGCTTTGTCTGTTATTACCGATTGTTTGACATGTAGGCTACTGATATGTACTCTATGAAGGCTGCCAAACATACACAACTGTTAAGGCCCGTTCACATCAAGGACTATAACTATAAAGATAACGATAAAGATATAGTTCTAAAAATAGTCCTCAATATTAAAGAATAGCAGAGTCCACACCACAGCTATAACGATAAAGGCACAGAGAAATGATATCCTTGGAATCACTTTCAGAATGTTTTTTTTTCTAGCTGATAAACGATAAAAACATTGACACCTAATCAAAATCCTGTTATAACGAGCTTGAGAATCTAAAGCGGCAGACGAGCATGTGTTGAGAATAAACAGACAATATAATGCGCTGGTGTGGATGCTAATATCGTTATCATTATCTTTATAGTTATCGTCCTTGGTGTGAACGGGCCTTTAGCCAATCATAGCAGTGGGTGTTTACTTCCGGGTTTACAATCCGCCACGCCTATTCAAACAGAGCGTTCTGATGAGGGGGGTTAAAAACTAGACAGAAAATAGCCTATTACTTTAAAATTGTTTTTTTATGTAAAAATCTTGATAACATTATAAGTGGACCTCAGAGAACAGTTAAAAAAGGCAGTTCATGACCCCCTTTTTTGTTTACAATAATGTGCAAAATGTAAGTCTAAGTGAATGTAAATGTAAGTTAACCTCAAAACAGTAAAGTGTACCCAAGTCTTTTTACATTTTGTTTTCCTGTTTCTTTTTACGCTTTGAAAAAGAAAGTGGTGTATTTCCCACAGCAGTTTGGGAAGGCTGTGCTCAAGCTTTCTACTCCATCATGGCTGTAATCCAGATACATCAGACGCATTTGTTTATATGTTGTTTCTAGATTACCCCTCTGTAGTCACTTAAGTAAAGTTCGGCTCTATGTGACAGGCTGTTTGTGCACCAGTGGCTTGAATAAGAAAAATGAATACCGTAGCGCATCTTGAGGGAGCGGTTCATCCTGCATCCTGTCAAAGTGAGGCTGGAATAGGAGGGTAATGGCCTTGGGCTGCCAAGATCCCTTCTCAAGCCAATACATAGTCTGACAACAGAATTCACACAACTACAAGCTCCTCTTACCCTCTTTCAGAGCAGCTAGGCAATTTCACATCATTGAAAATTAGTTGGTTGTCCTCAAGGTCAGAAGTGTGCAGCAGGGCTGGGTGATATATATAGAATATTTATGATATATTCGATCTGATGTTGCTGGTGATATAATATTAAACAGAATTGTGAAATTCACAGTAATTTAATGTGCTTTTTATTTGCCCATTCAATTTCCCAAAGGCCATGCCAGTAGGCTTGTTCCAGGCCTTCTCCTTCTCGATTCACGATGATGTTAAAATATATTAATAGAGTCCCTGTGGTTTGATTCCTGCATAAAAAGAGACTTGAACACCCACCATTGTGCCCTTGAACAAGCCATATATTACCCTGATGTTTTGTTAAGATTTCTCTTTCTTTATGTGTGAGTTCTCCAAGACCTCAGTTCTCTAAAAAAAAAAAATATAATCATTTCTAAATTAATCTGTTTTGGGATCTAAAAAATATTATAGATTTGAGTACATTGATTTATTCCCATTTGAACAAATCTAATAAAAAATTGTTGTGATATTTCACTAATTTTAAATTCTGCTTATAAAAAATATGTAAGTTATGTTTGTAGATATATATCTTAGACGTGTTTTTACTTCATTTTCCTCCATAGTGTTATAATTAACATACCGCCCAAGTGATGTGGAAACCCACTTTTTTAATGTTTTTGCAGAAAACAAAACATAATGCAGCATGAAGGTTTTGATTTCACTGTGGATAAACAGTTGAACATCTAACCAAGGAATTTAAAGATGAGCGTTCAAATCGTTCACAACCATTTTTAGTACTTGGAATTTTAAGCTGTTAAACTTCCAGTTTCTACTCTCTTGCCCACTTTAATTATCTTTCCTTTCATTTCTTACAGGTTGTTGAAATTGCCATAAAAGTAAGTCCTGTATTGGGCTCCCATATGTTTCAGCCTCTTCTGCCAGCTGTGTTACGGGGGATAGTCGAAGGCGAAGTGAGTGTGAACACAGTACTGTCTATTACAGTATTCCTATTGTACTCACCTAATTTCAGTGAAAATGAACTGTTTCCAGTTTTTATTGTTTACACATGCTTGTGTGTTTAACTACAGAGGTATCCTGTGGTTATGTCTACATACCTGGGTGTGACAGGTCGGATTCTCCTGCAGAATTCAGGCTTTTTCACATCACTTCTCACTCAAATGGCTGTGGAATTCAACCAGGAGGTAAGGATGAATGCCACCCGATAGAGCAGTGCATTATAAAACAGCTAGTTCTGATGCAAAAACACCTGTTCACTTAACTACACTGTAAAAATATTTACAATAACAAAGTTGTAAATAAAACACAGATTATTGGTGTCACGTTTATGTTCCTGGTCGGTTCCTGTTTTTCCTTATTTGGTCATGTTCCTGTGTAGCTTGATTAGTTCATTCGATTCCACCTGTGTTGATTAATTATCTCGTTTGTCTCAGTTCATTTAAGCCCTTTTTTCTCCCTAGTTCCGGTGTCCTGTATTTGTTTGATCTTATATGTTTGTGGTTATCCATTCTCCTGGGGCCCATTTCATAAAACAAGTTTACCAAATAAGCCAGGCTTATTTCAGTTAGTCTGACTTATTTTGAACCAAATCAACTAGCAATAAGTCAGACTAACTGAAATAAACCTGGCCAATTTGGTAAACTTGTTGTTTCACCGATATTTTATTTTTCTGTGCATTCCTTACAAGAATAGTAGATTAATAGAACATTTAATCAGTAAGTTAGGGGATGCCATTTTATATTATAAATAGCCATGGCTCAATATACACTTTAATAGTTGTTATAAAAGCCAAAAATTCAATATTGGTCCATAACTAATTACTGTTTTGGTTTTAAATAAAGAACTCCAGCTCACATGCCTCAGATGTTGGAGGACTAAACATAATTAGATGAAAAAAATCCCCTCTTTCCCTGATACTTTCTTTATACTTCTTACCTTTATGTCAAGGTCAAGTACACTGAAGCAAAAAATTATTAACAAACAAACAAAAAATCCTCAAGCTTGGCCTATTTTTCTTCTTCTGTGCAGCGTATCTTTAGTTGGGTTTGTGGAAGCTGATCTTACTGTAATTTGGTCCCAGTGGACCAATATGCTTTGCCGAGCCGCCCACACAGCAACATTCCCTTTCAACCCTGGGCTGTATGTCCCCACCGAATAATTGAACTCATTTGCACTATTGTAGTCTCAGCATATATCAGTATTCTCCTTAATTTCCTCAATCCCAGAAATATCTTTCCTGCTGAGACCCCTTCATTATTTACAGTATCAGCCAAATAACTTCAAAGATGGATGGTTTAATATATTCGCCCTGTCAGGCGGCTCGACGTACCCTAATGTTTTCCTCTTATCTTATGAAGGGTGTATTAATCTTGTTCCCAGTGTGCCTGGCTCACCTGTGCACGGCTAAATTATAAATGAGAATTATGTGAACGAGATTGTTTATCATGATCTCTGCTTTCTCAGGCAGACCAGCTCTTGGGGAGTATGATTGAGATGTGGGTGGACCGCATGGACAACATCACCCAGCCTGAGAGGAGAAAGCTCTCTGCCCTGGCGCTCGTGTCGCTTTTACCATCTGGCAACAGGTTTGTCATTATATTAAACACCTGCAGGATCATCCTATCACATTTGCATGCAAATGTCTGAAGCTTATATAGCAGAAGACATCAGCAAGCTGTACAAGTGATAACATTTATACAAATCATTTGACATTCACCTCGGAGACCATACAAATAAAAAATCACTTTGTAATGATGACTCACTGGGAGAAATGGCTTGTTGGTTTTAGCCATGTCAGTAGTTTGGATGTCAGTGATATTACGAGTCATTTACATTTTCACGCCTCAAAATTCATTTTTTTAACTGCTGATATAATAGACCAAGCACAAATAGCAACACCTGTAGCAACATCTATTACAGCAATGGCAGCCAGTATACACAAGCAATATTAATTATAAACTTTGCCAAAATGGAGTGATCCTCCTCATTTTTTTCAATGACCCTGGTTCTAGAAATATTTTTCTCATTTATAATAATAATAAACAGTGAATGGAAGTGAATAAACAGTGGGAAAAAAGCTATGAACCAAACCATCTAGAGAAGAAACACATTATGCACTTTGATTTGAAGCATAGGCCTAGACATATTTGAGAATCAGAGAAAAAGACAAAGGAACAAAACGGTATACTTGTCTTTTTTGAGGGAATGAGGTACTCGTGATGCATTGCAAAAATAAATTTATTCAGAAACAATTGTTCGATCTGTCATTTGACTATGAAGCTGAAGTCATAATGAAGTTTCCATCTTGGCCGTTTATTAGTACTTATAAAGCACATATTCTGCATGACCATATTCTATATCCTTAATCCTACCCAATACCTAAACTTAACAATTTACTAATAATAAAGTATTAATAAGCAGCAAATTAGGAGTTTGAGGCAAAAGTCTTAGTTAATGGTTTATTAATAACAAGAATTGGACCTTAAAATTAAGTGTGACCAGAAATTTCAATAGGAGTCCACACAATAGGGAATTTCTCATTAGGGTGAAAGATTAGGCCACACAAATTTTGCAACTGGTTGAAGACAATCACACAGATTCGTCCTGTTGATCAACAGAAAGCTGCTTGGTTTGAAAGTGAGCAGTGCTTTCTATATAGCTACACTGTTGACAGTAGATAATAAACTCTTTTTGCTCACGAAATTTCACAAATTGAACTTCACACCATTAGTCTTAAACATATAATAGTAAAATTATCCCAAGTTTAAGAGCAGCAGTAAAATATGGTCATATAAAACTAATTTGTTTGATACTTTTGTTGGTTTTAGAATCTTTGACTTGATTTTAAGTGGGAAAACACACAACCCTTATACACAACTGTGATGCTCTGTTGTTTTTTTAGTAGCTTTTTTGCTCTCAAAGGGGACACTTTCTTATGTATTAGATTCTGTTGTGAACAATGAAAAAAAAAAAAAGGATCTCTGTAGAATAACACATTTGCTTGAGTTACTTTTCTTTTCAATCTTTTCAACCCTGCGTACATGATTCTGGCAGCGACGTTGACAGTCAAATTCGCATCATTAAGGGAAGAGATGCACCTGTTTACCTCCACAGCACACATAATGTAGTGAATGGCAATAACAGTACACAATGAGGTGGTAATTTGCATGATTGTCTTTTCTAGGAAACAGTGTCAAGCATCCTGCACTGCAGACATAACATATATTTATTCCATGTGGCACAGTGATTAACAAGATATATTTAAATTTCATGTCAAACAGGTTGCTGACCCTTGCCACCGGTCATATTGCTTTTACATGTGCAGACTGTCAGGGGAAGAGAAACGGTGGAGAAATTCATGATTGACTCTCCTTCTCTCCTTCTCATTTCTCATTACAATGTAAATATTCAGTCTGGCCACATGAAAATACTTGAGCATGTCTCTACATGCAGAATCTTCCTTTTCTGAAGGGCAGCCGGTCATCTGCAAAGTATTTCACGCTCTGGATTTATCTGATCTATTGCATGTGTCCACATTTTGTATGTATGTACTGTATGTGTCTGTATATGTGCCCGTTGTGAAATCTTGTATCATGTAATTGCATTGGGGACTGTGGAATCGATTGCGGTGCCGCAGCATGTCTGTTGTCACCTTATTTCATTGAGATTGATCTTACGGGTCATTGTTCTATGAGATCAATAATGGCATCAATACCAAAGACCTTCATTGTCAGTCTCCATCCCACCCAAAGCAGTGATTAACTGGCAACAATGACAGCTCCATCATGGCCTTGTTTTCCTTCTGCAGTTTTCAGGGCTTTGCCGTGATATACAGGAGAGGCTCCCCATGCGGCTTAAGCCCGAGTCTTGAGGGAGAGCGGGATAGTCATGCATTATCACGCTTGTAGAGACAGCCTGGATCTGTGAGCCATATCTCTGAGCCTCAGTCTCTGAAGCGCAGATGCACAATGTTGTTTTCTCTATTATTGCCACATCTTGCCTTCTGCTCAAATCCAATCCAGTGTCAGAAATAAACGTTTCCATTACTTTTTGGGGTTAGGGCTGCACAGTTATTACATAACCATTATTACTGTTATGGGTGCTACAATTTAACTGATCAAGAAAAAAATAAATTCCAAAAATATTTATTATATTTTAGAGATACTGTCAAATGTTTTCGCTTAGTGTGTTTTTTTGCAGCATTGTAATGCAAAAGACATCCATTCAATACTGGACAAAACACCCAAAAAGTATATATATTTTTTTACTTTCTATGAATCAACTTTAAGAATTGTGATTACAATATCAAGAGCAATAATCAACAATCAATTTGTCATAATTGTGGAGCTCTATTTCAAGAGCTTTTTTTACTAATTAAAATGATGCTGATGTGAGTCATCGTTTATGTCAAATGCTTAAATTAAATGCATTTATTAACATATTCAATCTGAATAATTAGATTTGAAAATTTTTGCCTATAAATCTGTTTTAGATGAAGAGTATTAAGCATCATAAAATTTAACACTAATGCCTAAGCAAACAACAACACAAAGGCCTTAAGTGGAATCTTTGAATAGAAATATGCTACCATTCAATCTTTGAGTCAGTTTTGTTTTTTAGAAGAAAAATAACAAAGTAATACTTTAATTCAGCAAGGATGCATTAAATTCATTCAATTCATAAAGTCAAAGCGACAGTAAAGATGTTTATAATAAACTTTTCATCAAAGAACCCTGAAAAATTATATAAAAATTATTTTGGTTTCCACAGTGAAATGATGACTTCTGATCATGTGAAACTGAAGCCTGGGGTAATTGTATTTTTAGTTTTCTGAAACTGGGGGGTCGTTTGCCCTTAATTTCACCTTAAGTTTATGACCCTGATCCAGACAGGGATTTTTTTCTGTCTGGTGTGGCTTAAATTGCCATTTTAATGACTGTGGTATTACAATATTGCAATATACAAACTTATTTTAGAGAGGAATTGTGCTTTGCCAGTCAACAATCATCCTTATTCAGATGCTTTTTCATCTCTCTTTGGACTCGTGTGACTTGAACGGCGCAGAGAAAATTATGAAAGCAGACTCTGAAAGGATATTTAGCAGTGCCGAGAGACCCAGCATATTAATTTTCACAGGCATTCAGGGTGCTTTTAATGGCATTTTCTGATCCTGCCATTACTATTCTATTTGCTGTGTTCTGACTCCCTCTGAATAAACACCTGTGGGCTCACAGCAATGCCCAAGGCACTGGATGTTTCTTCTCTGAGGCGCAATACGTCACAAATAATTTCACCCCCTAATGAAGTATAACCGCAGTGATGACAGCAATGAAACGATACAGATTTGTCTCTGCTTCAGTCATTTGGAGAGCGCAGAATAAACAGATGATGATAATAATGATGTAATGATCTCCGCACATACAGCCAGGCCAAAAAAGGAAGAGGGATATGCAGATTGGGTCTTGGTTTTTACACATGCACAAACAGAACCATTCAGAGTGTTTTCAACCAGCTGCCTTTGGAATAATGATGTTTGCCAGAACATTTAGACAGTTTAGAGCAAGCTGCTTGCTTGATTACAATTGGAATACATATTCAAAAGAAAGCCAAGTGGAATACACAGTGGTTAACATAAATACCAAGTAGCATTGCCAACACTTAACAATTATAAAAAAAAAATCACATTTATGACTGCTAAAGTTTAACAGATGGCAAAAATTCCAGCATTAAAGGTTTCTATTTACAAGTTTTTGCTTTGAACAATGTAACACACAATAAATCCATTCAATGCTGCTGAAAAGTATTTTAATGTATATTCGATTAATGAGCATTAATAATTGCAGTAACAATCAACCAACCATTTTGATATTTGTGTTTTGTCTGTACTTTTATTTGTAAGTAATTTCACATTGCAAAAGGGTGTTGACAGTCTTAAAGACCCTAAAAAAACTG
Source organism: Aspiorhynchus laticeps (assembly GCA_023376895.1). Classification (NCBI taxonomy): domain Eukaryota; kingdom Metazoa; phylum Chordata; class Actinopteri; order Cypriniformes; family Cyprinidae; genus Aspiorhynchus; species Aspiorhynchus laticeps. The sequence goes on from CM041804.1 coordinate 18,987,050, forward strand.
AAAAAGCGGGAAAAAAACCCAACAACATCCTATTCTAATTCTAAAGGTCAAAAATTCTGATGGTTAAACATCATGAAATGCTGAATTATGACTTTTTTGTGCAGCATGAAAACTTAACTAAATATAAAATAAAATTATAAAAGCACAAAAAAGAGAAAATATGATTTGATTTTACAGTAGTCTTACATAAATGCAATTCTTCTGTTATATTGTCCAGTAAAATCATTTAAAAAAGGTGGTTCTGCAAGTTTAATTGTCCAAAGGTGCTGGTCTGGGTGTCATTAGTTGTTAAACAGGCCTCTTTTTCAGGTCCATGCAGTGATAAGAAATCTTTAATATGATGCATCTTTGATAGGTCACTAGCGCAGCTCTTGTAGCTCTAATATTGGTGGCTTGAGATAAGATTGCCCCCTACCCTGTTTTATACAACAACAAAAAAAGTAATATTAAAGCTGTAAATGTTATTAAATGTATAGCTGAGTAGATATTTAGCTAGCTTTGGTGTTTGCCAAGTTTGCTTGTAGCTGGCTTTCAGGGTGTCTTCAGGCAAAACGGTAATTGGCTTTTCATATATTCTAATATATGCTTAGCATGACACATTTTGAGTTATTTAAAACTTTTTCAGTCATCAGTTTTGAGCAGTGAGCCATATTTAACACTGAGAATTTGACTTTTATGTATTAAAATGAATGAGCACCTCGTTTTGAATTAAGGAAACACTCAATTCCTCAGGAACAGGTTGCAGATGGGTGATGGGGAAGCACACGTCATATCGCAATCGTAATTTCATACCACCCGTCTTTCATTCCTGACCAATTTTTTTGTTATTAAGTCATATCGGCTGTGCCCCTCTCCCTTAGCAGCTACAGTACCTCATCATCTTCCTCTATTTCACCAAAGCAGAGATGTGATTGCTGCTCCAGAAACGGTATCGACTAGTTCATTTCACCAAGCAATGTTTTTGAGATTTAGAACTGACCCTCCTTATCTGGCTTTTCATTGAATGCTGCATGTGAGCAGATCCGAGGCGGAGAAAGAATCGTCACAAGGTTCTAAGTGGACAGTCGAGGGATCTCGTGTGTTTCAGCTCTGAGTGACGAATGAACCAATTTGTTTCAGACATTGGGGGTTATATTGAAGACCGTGATGGAAAGGGCCAAACACAGGAAATTTGGCCCTGCCACACATTGTAGAAGAAAAATGTGCTGGGAAGGTCAAGACCATAGGATGCTTTCATCCTTAAAGGGATAGTTCACCAAGAAATGACAATTATGTCATTGTTTACTCACATTCGTGTCCTGTTTTTTTTCCCCGTGGAATACAAAAAGGAGATATTTATAGCGGAATGTCTGATATTTTAGATCCAATGGAAGTGAATGGTAACCACAGCTGTTAAGCAATATTTTCAGTGAATAATAATTACAATTTCAGACTGTTTCTCACACAGAGCTGTTGTATGGCTTCAGAAGACACGGGTCATATGAATCAGGGTTATCATTAAAATTTAAATTAAATTAAAAATACAATATAAATATTGAAAAACATTTCAGTTATCTGGCAACATTTCTTATTTTCATTTAGTTTTAATTGAAGGACTAAAATTACCAACTGGAAATAAATAAAAACTAAAACTAAACTAAATATAAAACTGGAATTAAAAATTGAAAATAACCTAAGTAGTTATATTAAAACAAAGTTAAAAAAAGAAGAATAAAAAGCACAGTTAAAGTACAAAAAAGCAAATAAAAAAAATCTAACACTAGCTTCTCTAATCTTATTTTTATTCTATCTGTTTGTTTTCTTTTTATTTATTATACAATTAACAAAAGCAAAAAAGGTCTCTAACACTAGCTTGCTCTATTCTTTTTCTATTCTATCTGTTTTCTTTTTATTTATTATATAATTTAAAAAAAATCCTTGCTACGTGTATACTCGCTTTGGATAAAAGCATCTGCTAAATGACTAAATGTAAATGTAGATTCAAAATGTTGATACAAACTATATATAAATAATACTAAAATAGCACTGGTATTGATTTTTTTCTTCTTTTTTTTCTTTTTTTGGTGTGTTTGGATTAGATTAGAGCAGCTCAGACATTCCTTTAAACTTCTCCATTTGTGTTCCACAGAAGAAAGTCATACAGTATGTGTTTGGAATGACATGATGGTTGTAAATTATGACAGAAGTTTAATTTTTAAATCAGCTATGTCAGACATATGGCTTCAAGGCTGTGAAATGGAGAGACTGTCCTTCATAAAGTGCTAACTGTTGCCATGTCACAGAAAGCATAAAGAACAACTGCATTAAGGGTTTAATCTAATGAATATCTTCACAGTTATTGGCAATAACTGCTTCAGATAATAAGTGCGGTCTAATGTTCAGGTCCCTTGAGTGTAGTTCAGATTTTAACAGCCAGTCAGTCTGAATATTTCTCTTAAGCTTTTGATTGTTCCCTTGCAGAAAGAGTGTGTGAATGCAAGCTATTTCCAGGCTAAAAAGGTTTTTTTTCAGACAGAAAATCTTAATACCCATGGGTAGGGATGTCGACAGTACAGGTGCTTTGCTACCAACTCAATGTGAAAACTTAAAAAAAAAAAACAAGTAACAATAGCAGTCTTTCTAAAGTTTAGCTAGTCGAGTAGCAACTCTGTACCCACGCTCTGTCACACTGACAGGTGACTGCTTTTGAATGCTCATATGTGTATTTATCCACATGCAAAGACATTCTTTGTTGAAATAGCCATTTTGATGTAGTAATAAAGTTTAATTGAGAAATAAAAAATAATTATTTAGTTTGTTTACTTTTTAACTAAAGTAATATTTTGAATGGCATATTTATTTTCCAAACTGATATTGAGTATTGTGAAATTTCACTTTCTTTGCTTTCGACTACTAAAATTAACCCCATGACTAGGGTTGGGTATCGTTTGAATTTTATCGATTCCGATTCTTTTCGATTCCCAGTTTCGATTCCAATGTGATTAAATAATATTATCAAACATTTATCCTGTGTCTCTTTTTTGCAAACCATTTATTGGAGCTGAATACCATGAACAAAAATCAACAGGCTACATAAAAACTGGACTCTTTAAGAGCTGTTTGTGTGCAAAATAAAACTGCATGTTTCTTGATAAATAAATAAAAAACTAATTAAGTTTTTTTTTTTCTTGCTTTTTTTCCCCACTGGAAGTTGTGCTTCTCTCATGATTCTGAAGAAAAAAAACGTTAGACAACTAAACAAAATCACATGTAATTTATGAATGAATGATTCAGTGACTCACGCAAGATGTACTTGGTTCATTACTGGATGAATCAGCGTTCTTGAATGAATCTCTTGTGTGATTCAAACACAAATACATTTTACAGACCATTTTCGCCACCTACAGGCGTAACAATGTAATCGATAAATCTACATTTGAAGTCTCAAATTACTTTCAAAAGGTGATTTACTCTATTTTAATCGCTACTGTACACGTCAGAGTTTATATCTGAACTATAAACGTTTATCCCAGTACTTCTGTGATTTGAATGTTTGTAACACAGAAATAATGATACTGTGTGGTTGAAAAGACTGTGAGGCTGTTTCATTCCAGACAGATGACAGCTGCTCTCTTCAGGTCAGTGGCAGCGCCAACACAGATTTAAATGTTCAAATCACACTGATGTGATCGTACACTGTACGTCAAAGTTTGAGGAATGAAACAGACGAATCATTGTAATTTAGGAATAGAATCACGTTGGTGTTTGAATCGTGTTCTCGATCTTTAACGATCTATTATATTAAAGTGCTTTGTCATGTTGGTGGTGACACCTCTCTTGCAACATGTTTAGCTACCACAAATATTATACTTAACTTTTTTGGCTTCTGATCGCAACTGTAGCCAAACTTTGGAGCGCTTATAGCGAGCAAGGTCCTGGCAGATCACTGTAGGTCCGGTCCTCACAGATGAAGAAAAAAAAAAGCGCATAGGAATCGATAGGCGGAATCGAAATTTTAATTTGACAACAAGTATCCGATTCCTGACCTTAAGTATCCGATTCTGGAATCGGAATCGATTTTCGATTCCCAACCCTACCCATGACATCCCTTCTCACAGGCTTGTGAAGACATCTTAAAACATCTTTCTGTCACAGTGCTCTCAGAGTGTAAATGATGGAACAATGTGTTCATTCTCTGAATAACATTTTCCTCTGCAATCATTTTTCAGCGTGATCCAGGACAAGTTCTGTGGGATCGTTAACATCAGCGTGGAAGCGCTGCACGATGTTATGACGGAAGACCCTGAGACGGCTACCTTCAAGGAGTAAGTTTGATTCTCTCTTTTTGATGACACTTCTCCTCCATAGAGGCATTTTGTCTGCCTAATGACCTGGAAAATGATGGACAAGGGCACACACATGGCAGGGTATTTCAGGAAACAAATGCTCAGCTTTAGGAGAAGTGATTGTGATCTGTGTCTTCTGTGCCTTCTTGTTACACATATAGAAATTATATATATATTAAATATATATTTTTACTAGTGGTGTCAATCAAAAAAAAAAAAAACTAATTAATCGCACATTTTTCTGAAATTAATCGCGATTAAACCCACCTAACATTAAAGTTTTTAAATATACTTTTATATTGCAATAATTTCACATTCAATCTTCAAATTAATGTACAAACAACATAAAGACAGTATATTTTTTATATTTGTTTAATGGGATCTTTATTTTTATGACTGAAGGCCAGTATCACTGACACCAATTAATACTGATTCCCCTAAAAAATGTTTCCCCCTAATATTTAACCATTGACTATAGCCATTCAACTTTACATTATAATTAAGAGCTATCAATTTTAACATTTATTAGACTTTAAAAATAACGTCTAATGTGAACTTAAAACAATCTTCACATAAACCCATTATAATAAATGGCATATTTATCTAGGCTAACTGTGCCCCTCAGCAGAAATATACAGAAATTGAATAAAGTTATCAAACACTAAATTCTAAACTAAATACAGATGAATCCTTAAAACTATAAAAGTTATTGATTTCCTCTTTTTTCTTTTGTTCTTGATGAACAGACATCACAGCAGCTGGTTATTAGGTTGTTTTGGCTGCTATTTCTTTAAGAGCTGCTGCTGCTGAACGGGACACGATCTGAGCATCGTATTTTCTCTCAAATCTACCTTTTCTGACCCATTTCAGGTCGGACCCATTTCAGTCTCTTCTAATGAGCTGACGAGTTGAATCGAGTGTGTTAGATGAGGGAGACAGTGCTAGGATGCTCCAGGACAGTTTGGAAAACCATTTCAGTGGCCAACCCTAGGCCCCGCCCCTGCGTTAACGGCGTTAAATAATTTTAACGCGTTAAACTGAAAAAATGAATCGCCTGCGTTAACGCGCAAATTTTGACAGCACTAATTTTTACATTTACATGCAGTCATTTAGCAGACGCTTTTATCTAAAGCGACTTACAAATGAGAAGCAATCAAAACCAACAAAATAGCAATATGGAATGGAATATGCAAGTGCTATAACAAGTCTCAGTTAGCCTAAAAATGTAAACGTAGCAAGGTGTTGTTTTATGTAATATAAAAAGAAAACACGTAGATAGAATAGAAAGAGTATATGGAATGCTAGTGTTAGAAGGTCTTTTTATAATAAATAAAAGTAGATTGAATAGAAAAAGAAACAGAGAAAGCTAGTGTTAGAAGCCTCTTTTTAAAGGAAACAAGCAATTAGAAAATGAATAGAGTGCAAGTGTTAGAGAGCTTTTTTTAAATAAAAAAGAAAACAAATAGATAAAATAGAATTACAATAGAGTACTAGAGTTAGAGGGTCAAAAATCTCCTTGTTTCAAGATTTTAATTATGTATATTTTTATGAAATTGTTATATTATATAAAAATTTATAAAATATATAAAAATCCCACACAGTATATATATGCAATATTACATGTGTATATGTATGTAGGCTACACACACGCACACAATAATTAAAATAATATACATTACTATATGATTTATAAATGTATAATATAAAATTTGAATATATAATATTCTGCAATTATATATTAATTAATTTAATTATTTTAAAAATATTTTACAACTTAAATTTTGATGTGGATGCTTGTATATAATTCTATTCTGTAATATGACTAATAAAATTAATTGTATTTTAATTATATTTAACAAATGATTAAAGTTAAATTTATAGTTATGTTTCTCACCCTCTTTATGTCTATATATATATATATATATATATATATATATATATATTAACTAATTCATTAATTAATTAAGAATACAAAAAATGAATTAATTTATAATATAGAATTTTTACCCATAATGTTATTCAGTTATATTAATAAAAAAAATGTATATATATTTTACTAATTAAATTTTGCTATATACTGTATATGTGGATGCTTGTATATAATTATATTCTGTAATAAGACTAATAAAATTAATTGTATTTTAATTACATTTAACAAATGATTAGTTATATTTATAGTTATGTCTCTCTCTATCTATCTATATATATCTAATGACATTAATTACTAATAAGAATTATACAAATAATTAATAATTAATTTATAATATAGAATTCATATCAGTTGGTATGTCACATCAGAAAACAGTATGTTTGTTTGTATGTATAGTTTTGGGTTGTATGTAAGCTGGTCATGAAATGTGCATGATACTGCGAGGCAACCAATATTTCATGACTTCAAGATATGGTGCTATACCCTTACGTTCACCTCCTAAGGCATTTTATCATTTCCAAGCAGGATGGATTCACAACCTGCCTCATACATACTTCAGTGGGGTGTCAAAAGATTATTCATAAATGGAGTGAGAGATTACACAGCTGCTGGAGAACAGGGAAAAGTGGCACATTTTAGAAATGATGTGCAACATGAATGTAATTTCTCTACTTTGCACTCGCTCTGTTTACACACACACACACAAACATGCTCACATGCCTCACGACCTTACACACTCTCTCTGGCTGCCTGTCCTCTAGCTGCATGCTGATGAGCCACTTTGAAGAGCCAAAGCTGACAGATGATGAGGAACCCCCAACAGAACAGGACAAGAGGAGGAAACTGGTGAGTGTTTTACCCTGTGCTCAAAGGTCACTGGTGTTACACGCTCCTATCGATGACACATGCCACCAAATGGCTGTTATTGATGAGATATAGCGGATGATGATATAGTACATTAAACTGATTCAATGAATTGAATTCACTGCATTGCTACTTCAGTTCACAAACCAACCGGTCAAAAAGTGTTTAATCTAAAGAAATCAATTTCTCATGGTCAAGATTGCCGAACATCCTACATAACACATAGGGGGTTAAAGGTTCAAGTTCTTCATGTGTCGCTATGGTTCTGGCACAGTAAATACTTTGTATGCATTAATATAAGTGTAGATTAATCAGCTAGATTGATTTGTGGCCCGTTTCAATAATAACTGCTATTTTAACACTATAATCTAGACTGTATGTTTGCAGTTTCTTTATAGAGAATTACTGCATTTGTAAATGATATGTATTTGATGATACTAATGTCCCATTAGTTAACGTTAATAAGTTAATACATTTACTAGCATTAATTAACAATGAGCAATACAGTTGTTACAGTATTTATAATCTTTGTTAATGTTAGATCATTGTTTGTTCATGTCAGCTCAGGATCATTAAATATTAACAGACAGCTTTTGATTTAAATAATGTTTTAGTAAATGCTGGAATTAACCGTAAGTAAGATCATTACATTTTCTAGGAGTATTTGTAATTGTTAGTTTATTGTTAAAAATGTAGTTATCTAATATTAACTAATGTGAAGTGTTATCACTTGTTTGATTAGATGAACCTTGGTAGAAAAGTACTGACTCGTGGGCGGCAAACTGTGTGGTTTGTTTTTGTGTTTCTCTTCTTTTTTTATGGGAACCGTCTCACCAGAAGTGTTTAGATAAAAACAATAGTGAGAGAATAAAATGCCATTGCAGTGTTTTGGAGAGGATTGTCATGAAATCTCAGTCTGTCTTTTCCTAATGTTATTTTTGTGTGACACCCACATGAGCATGTTTCAGCTGAGTGGTGCTTCTGATAGAAAATCTGCCAACAACAATAGCTTTCAAACAGCCACTGAAAATGAGCAAATGTACTATATGAAGTGCAGTAGTTCAAAAGCATGTTCGAGAGGTTTTAAGTGAGTCATTTCTCTTAATTGTCTGTATGATGAAACGGTCCTGGTGGTATTTGATACTTTCAGCTGGTAGCTGGTTTAAAATGAAGCACATTTTTGTGTTTGTAAGTCACAACCTTTACTCAGTGGTCTTATGACAGTGTTTCTTTGTTAGAGAATGACGTGGGATGAACCTCAGTACCAGAGTACTCGAAAATGACAGCGGTGACTAATCAAAACACAGTTGACTTTTTTTTTCTACAAAACATTCTGCAAAAGTATGTATAGTCATTTTTAATTGAATACAGTGCTGTTGTTGGCAATACCTTGCCTTTGCAAACTACAGTTTGCATTAGTACTATAGCCGGTGACATGCAGACCGTTCACTGCATCACAAGTACTGTCCCTCAAGTTGTTCTAAACCTGTATCCATTTCTATCTTCTGTTGAGCACAAAAGAAGATCATTTGAAGAATGTTGGTAACCAAACAATTGATGGTAGCCATTGACTTTGATGGTAGCCAAAAAACATTCTATTGAAATCAGTGGCTACCATCAACTGTTATCTTACCAACATTATGAGAATGACAGAATTTAATTTTCTTTTTGAAGTGAACTTAAAAAAACTGCAGCGCAGTGGAATTAAAAAAAAATATATATATATATATATATATTGACCTTGTTTATATTAACCTTGTTTAAAAAATATATTTTTACACTTGTTTTTTACAGTTTTTATTTTGAGCTTTTTTTGAACATTATATTTCAAATTAAATTCTTAAACTTCTAGATTTTATTTGTAACTTAAGTACTGCGTCTTTAGACACTGCAAAAGGTGCAAGACGCAATTGACCCTTCGCCGGAGTTTGATTGACAGGCAAACTGACCAATCATTATGCCGAATATGCCATTTTTGTCAGACGAACAAACCAGACAGGAGAGTAGATCAATGTTGGTGGACTTGAAATTAAAAAAATGGTGTGTATTGAATTTCTGCGGTTGTAACAAGACAACTTCTGATGTTCATTCATGTTTATGTCATGCTATAACTAGTAAAGAGGAAGAGATGATTGGTTCACATGCCACATGAACTGAGATGCTACCACAATCTATCACGACACATTAAAGAGCCACTAAACAGTATTTATTGTTTGAAATTCTTAAAAAGTATAAAAATTTGAAAGCTGAGACTGTTTCATATGAAAATTAACCTGCTCTGTCTTGTATGTTGACGTATTGTCATTTCCTCTTTGCTACGCAATGTATTTTTCACTGTAAGAACATGATGTATGCCGTGAGATCGCCATGGCTTGTCAGACGTAGCAACAGTAACTAAAGGGGTGGCGGGTTTTTGCAACAGGTAAATTGACCTATCAGTAAGCCCCTCCCCTCGAACGCAGATGAGCCAATGGCAGTCGAGTATCAGTTGCACGGGGAGCGGAACTCGGACATCTTTAGGTTTCAGCGCCATTGAGAAACATTGGAAGATCCGAAGCTCACATCGGTTTGATGGTGTATATGCTACAAAAAAAATGGAAAAACGATGTGCCTGGTGTACTTGTAATGCTGATTCCAGGTATCCTGAGAGGATGGGCAATATAATTTATTTTATCACATTTCCTAAACCCAAACAAGTCCGTAAGCATTCAACTCTAATCCCAATAAAGACGAAAACATTAATTTTCTGGTTGCCATACTCTCATTACAATTTTCATCTGCTCAAGCAGAACATTAATGTCATCTTAACTAGCTAACGTTGAAGTTAGTGAGTCCATGCTAACGTGCGAACCTAAATAGCGGACTGTTCTCATGTCATGTACAGTGTAGGTCAAAAACAGTAACTAAGGGGGGCAGGGCTTACCGATAGGTCAATTGCAATGGTCAGACACGTCTGTCTAGCTTATGTTTACATAGAAAAACAAAGACATCCGTTAATCAACAATTAAACAATTGCAGTTGGATACCATCACCTCTGAATACTCTGTTCATTTGTCTGTCAAGTGCTCGAGTAGACAAAATGACCAAATTATTCATCCCTAATTACTAAACTCACACCTACGTCCCCTGAAAGACTGAAATGCTTAAAGCAGGAGGGATGAGATTGACAGGTTATTATATATTTAACATGATGTAACCACTTAGAGACCATTGGACTCAAGTAAGCTTGTGTTTTGTCTGGTAATGATGTATTTACTTATGGAACATGTACCTGGAACACTTTGACACGGCGGTACTCAAAAGCAGCGGTATATTGAATTACGTTATATTTCCTGCAGGCAGTAGTACAGTGTTCAGAGCAGTTTTGAAGAAACACCGGAGTGCAAATTGCATTGAAGGAGGAAGGCGACGGAGGAAATGGACACAGCGAGCAATCAGTCCACACATAACAGGCGGTGGGGTGCCGAACAGTCAGTAGATAAAGTCAAAGAGATGTATTACGCTACAAATCTGCCCTGACACAGGGAAGGTGTAAGTTCCTCCTGGTTAATGATGCACAAAATGGATTAAAAGGAAAAATGTTCTTTTTTTATCACTTCTCCCAGCATGAATGCAGGTTTAGATTTAAAAGGTTTATTTCGAATCATCGGCGCCATTAACCACCAAACTGTCATGATGTTATGGACAGGGTGATATTTGTGCAGTCGTTCCGGTACGAAATTGGTGCCAGCGGCTTTAGACAGCAGGACAGTTGTGGAATGGGGGGACGTTAACCTTGTTTCCCAAACTGGTTAACCTGTCATTGTGTTGCGACTGATGTGCGGCGTTTCTCATTGCCATTATAAAAAGAAATAGAACTGAAATGGTTTCACATTGGTGTTTTATAGGCAGCCTGCTCTCATTTTTCTCTGACATATTTTGTCATTTACAATAAGGCGCCATAGATTTTTGTAGTTTATCCCGACTCAATGAAATTAAATATAAACAGTGTAATTAAGGAGATGGTTTTGCTTGCATACATGTATACTGACAAGTATCTTCCAATATGGCATATAGCATCCCACAGCTATTTATTTGAAGTGGATTAGGCAGTTTTGGATGACGTGAACAGGATAGGTTAAACATGCGTAATCTGTTATTGTTAATGCTGCCTCTTGCATTAGTGTCTCTGTCATAGAAAAACTCAAGACTGAGGCTCATCCCGGCCTCCTTTTTTTCTTGTCAGTGCCTGCCTTCTCTCATTATTTGTTTGTGTGCTTCAGGGTTTGAAGGTCAATCCAAACAAGAATACTGAATCAAAACCGTTTGCTTTCCGGGATGCGATATTGCATAACGGATCCATCTATTTAATAAGCACATTTTTCTCTGATTTATTGCCTGTGAATCCCAGGGTGTGCCAGATTCAGTTAGCCTGTTAAAAGTCTTTTTATTTAATGCTGCTCTGAGCAAAACGCTCCTCATTTCACACACGTTTAATTTTTCACTTGTCATTAGCCTGTGATGGCGGGTTTTCCTTGTTTTTGTTTGGTTCGGGGGGAAAAGTGATAGTTTTGAAATGATTGGCACTTGATGTCATGTGCATTCAAATATTTTATGGCCTTGTTTAGATCTAGCCTACACTACTGTTAAAAAGCTTGGGATCAGTAAGATTTTATACTTTTTTCTTTTTTTTTCAAAAATACTTTAATATTGTTAAATATTATTACAATTTAAAATAAACTGTTTTCTACTGTAATATATTTTAAATATAACTGAATTTTCAGCAGCCATTACTCCAGTCTTCAGTGTCACATGATCCTTCTGAAATCATTCTAATTTGCTGCTTAAAAAACATTTTTGCAAAAAATATGATAATTCTTTTCTTGGGATTCTTTTATAAAAAGTTAAGAAGAACAGCATTTATTTGAAATATAAATCTTTTGTAACATTTTTTTATTTACTGTCACCTAATATCAGTTTAATGCATCCTTGCTAAATAAAAGTATTAATGAAAAAAATAATAATCTTACTGACTCCAAACTAAATGATAGTGCAGCTTTTCTTGAGTAACTTATTAGCCAGTGGCATTGACATATTATTGAGAGGAATTAACCTGTGACAGGGTTTTCTTTTATCTTTGGATTGGTGAAATTGATATCACTTGATATCATCTGCATTCAAATATGTTATGTTGTGGTTTCAACATTTAGCTTTTAACTTATTCCCAAATCATTAATTAGCTGTATGTATTAGCATATTGTCAGTGAGAGAATAAAAACCAAATTAGAAACCAAAATTTGAAATAAAATATTTAATTTCAAATAAAATACTTGGATTCTGAAATAATGACAGCTTTCTCCAGTCTACCTATAAAAATCTTTCAAGCTGGCCATAATAATAATTAGATTATTATGCAGTTGTTATCACATTATAATAGTAATGCCAATTTTGACTGGACAACAAGAGGGAGGAAAATGGCACATGGGAGAAACAGACATTAACTGCTTTGGAAGCTCAGACATTGGTTCAATGGAGAATAACATTTAGTTGTATTTTGTCCTTGGAATATTTTGTATTTTAATGGAACTAGTGACTTTTGTGTTGGGTATCAGAATTCTCTTGTGTGAAACTTTTGTCATTTGTTTACACATCCTCATACTGTATTTTTTTCTGTGGAATATTAAATTAAAAACTTTGGATTGTATTCCTAGTCATTTAAATACATCAGGGAAATGAGTTTGTTTCCAATCATTCATTCATTGTGGATTTAATTTTATTTAGATGGTTTTGTTTGTCACCATTTACAGTGTTTGTTTTCCCTTTCAGAATATTCTGTGGTTACATGCAAGAATTTAAAAAGGACTGACATTTTCCACACCTAAATGAAGAGCTCTCAGCATGTCTCAGACAGCTTAACCTTCAGTCTGTTGATAGGACCACACTGAGAACCCTCTCAAGCGTTCTCTCCTCTCTTCTGTTTTACGTGGCCACGCATTAGCGCTGCTAGCATAACAGCACTCTGTCCTCTAGAGCTGCCTCTTAGGATCGAGCAGCGCCTCTCTTTCCTCAAGTGACTGGAGAGGATTGTGTCAGTGGTGCTTTGAGTCAAGTTGATAAGTGGTGTCGGACACATTTTTGTTTCATCTGTTGGAAGTATCATGCGAGATAGGTCTCTTTCTTGTGTCTTCTCACATTTTTCGAGTTATTTACGTGGTGTTTTTAATTATTTGGTGACAGACTGAGTCTCTGGTATCCAGTGAGCAGCTCTCAGCAGAGTGTTTCCGCCAGAGTCACGACTGACTCTTATTCTCAGATTGCTCCGAGGGAAGTTTTCCTGCAATTAGCAAATAAACATTAGCTTAAAATGCATCTGCTAAATGGCTTATGGGGAGAATGGGAAGAATTGTGTCACCCTCTGAATCTAGCAAACAGTGGACATTTTTTGTCATGTGACCATTTTTTTTATTAATTCATTCATTTTATTCTTTATTCATGTGACAATCTTTTTTGTTTATTTGTTTTATTATAATTTATATATTTGTATTTTTTGCTGAAATATAATTAGACTTAACTTTACAATTTAAGTTAAAGCTGGCACTGCTTTCCTGCAGTGACCCAGTAATGCACAACACAACAAAATCTCCACAACACAATGGAAGCAAGCCGCAATACAACAGAAACAAATCGCAACAACAGGAAAAAAAGCCACAGTACAATGAAATTAGAACAACACAATGGAAACAAGCCACAACACAACAAAATTAGCACAACACAACAGAAACAATCCGCAACACAACGAAATTAGAACAAAACAACAGAAACAAGCTTCAACACAACGCGATTACCACAACACAACAAAAACAAGTCACAACATAACAAGGTTAGCACAACACAACTAAAACAAGCCACAATACAACAGAAACAAGCCACAACACAACAAGGTTAGCACAACACAACAGAAACAAGCTGCAACACAACACGATTACCACAACACAACGAAAACAAGCCACAACACAACAGAAACAAGGCACAACGAAATTAGAACAAAACAACATAAACAAGCTGCAACACAACGCGATTACCACAACACAACGAAAACAAGCCACAACATAACACGGTTAGCACAACATAACGGAAACGTGTCACAGCACAACGAAATTAGCACAACACAACGGAAACAAGCAACAACACAACAAGATTAGCATAACACAACAGAAACAAGGCACAACACAACAAGATTAGCACAACACAACAAGATTAGCACAACACAACGGAAACAAGCCACAACACAACAGAAACAAGGCACAACACAACAAGATTAGCACAACACAACGGAAACAAGCCACAACACAACAGAAACAAGGCACAACACAACAAGATTAGCACAACACAACGGAAACAACATTTGTAACATTTTGTTTCTGTAGTAGCAGAGATTTTTGTTGTGCTGCTGCTGTGCCAGAAATGCTAATTTTGACCTTTCGTAATCTCCTGCTTCAGGGGTATATTTAGTATTGAGAAATTTCAAATAAGGGTGTTAAATCGTGAATTTTAACTTCATCTAGACATTTGAAAGGCCTGATTAGCTTCTTTTTTCCTCCGTAAAGCACAACTGTGTGGCAAGGAAAATAAAATTCAGATTATATTTTATGATATACTGAATTCACTTTGACACCTTTTCAGTGGATCTCTTCCCAGAAGTGATATCCATTTTCAATCTGTGAAGGGAGATGCATTTATCTTTGATACTATTGAATTTCCTGAAACAATATAGAAATTTGTGAAACAATTTAGAAACAAAATTTATAACAATTTAGAAATGTGTGTTGCATATGAAGTCAGACTTGGTAACATTTCTTCAGTTCAGACAATTAAAGCGAATAGAGATTATGTTTGACATATTCTTGTTTTACAATGTACAGTATTGCCAGACTTCTGCTTACACAGACAGTTTGATTACTAGAGGGATTAAAGCTAATCAATACAGGGATACTGTTTTATTGCACAAAGGGTAAAATTGCAAAGTCTTTCTCTCATTCATCTGTCAAGGTTAAACCACCAAGACAGTTTGCCATCTTATAGTGAACTTTAGTGAACCAGAACTGTAGTGTCCCAGTAGTAATTTTACCAGTCTCTGATAACCAGGGGCTTGATTCACAAATATCTTCTTTAAGAATTTAGTTAGAAAGTAGTTTGTACGAATGTTAAATTCTTGAAAAATTTCATGCCAAGTTTAATCATGAGCAATCATTCTTTATATTACTCATAATTAGTGTCACTTCATATGTTTTCACACACTAATATGTATTATATGTAACTAATTTAGCGTTACCATGCTTAATATTTGAAACATTCAACAAATTCAATAAACATCTCACCTTTGGGTATTTAAGACGAGTTGGAGGATATCCTAACTTTAGGAGGTTATTACAATGATTGTCTTAAGAGTAAAGATAAAAACAACATTCTTTGGGGCGTTCACACAAAATGCATTTTGCATTTCACTGTGCGGCTTTCCATTGTTTTTCTATGTGGACATTTACTAGATGGATGTGTTTGACTGTTGCGCTCAAGTTAAACTAGTTATTTTGATATAACTTGTTTCTAGACCTTGCTTTTTTTGGCCACTGCCGCAAGTCTCACATTTTTAATTGCAAAAATGCATTGTGTTAATATTTTTGGGAATACAAAATATTCTAAACTGCTATTTTCTTTTATTTTCCAACTTGAGAATAAAGATGAGAAGAAATTTGTTCCGTTTTATTTTGTGAATCCAGCCCCAGTATTGTTATCAGTTTAACTTAATGGATGAAATTTATAACAGTCTTAAGATTTACCATTGAAAAAAAGTTCAGCATAGCTGCAATTCACCATTAATGTCATATGATTACAACTTTGTGACGAGCCGTTTCTTCTCCTAATGCTTTAAGACTACAGCAGCCTTTGACTTTGAGAATCCACTCATTATTAAATAATCTGCTGCTGTGACACATCTGTCAGCCAGAGATATTAAAGTCACTGGCCCAAGTAGGGCCACCCGCGACTCCTTTCACTTCTGTGTGACCCGACAGATTAAAGAAAAGCCATTTCTTGCCAAGAACGCGGTAAAAGACAATGTCGCTCACAGAAGAGGAAGATGGTTGATTCTGAATGACTGATGCATGATTTGTATGGGAAAGCACCATTCTCATTTAGTCCACGGCCTCTTCGAGTGACTTGATGAGGCTTAAAACTCTAATTAGAAATTCATGAAGCATGGCTCCATCTCTTTGATCCACCCCTCCCCCACACCCTCATTACCAGCCCAGCAAAGTGGATGCAAAGCACACCATTAATATCATTTAGAGTCTATTTTAAGAGCCTGAGGAAGTGCAAAGTAAGCAAACGTGGGCTTAACCTTTCAGACAACTTTGTAAGGTACGGTAGGATTTATTGGCAACTCGGGAAGTAAATTACAGCTGCCCCATCATCCCTGAAAATTTTGATCTACATAAACAGTCAGGTTGACCTTTACTTTTGGAAAATGGATTTATGGATTTGCTTTTAATACCTTACACACAGTGCTGGAGATGTGCAGCTGTAGTCAGTGGGCATACAATTCACAGGCGTTTGATTGCACAGTTGGGCATCAGAAAATGTATTTACTATTTCAATACAAATCTACTTTCATTATATTGTGTATATTTAATTATTTTTTAATATTTTTTTAAGATGATACTTAGTTAATATTTAGTCCATTATTAAATTAATTTAATCAATTAATATTAATATAATGTATGAAAATTATTCTGATAATTTTCATTTTAATGATAATTTTGACTCCTGAAGGTCAAACTCTTGGAATTGTCTTCTAAATTGCAGAAAATGCACATGGAAATGACATGCAGATGAAGTTATGCATAATAAAAAAGGTGGTGTAATCTCCATTTTAGTTACTTTGGGCAGGAGACAGAATGAGGATTAAAATTTATACATGTATGCACAATCTTCTGCTAACTTGGTTTTCATAAATTGAACAAGTGTTTGTAAAACATTTATGGGCGGGATATAATTCTGGAATCTTGGTTATGCAAAATCTGCTGCAAAGATTTTTATGCATGAGGTCTCAGGACCATTTGAATGAACGTTGATTTATATGTAAAGCATTAGAGACTGTGATGTTTGAGATTGTGTTAAATGGAACTGCAGTGATCGTCTCAGACATCTTTTCTTTTGTGCAGTAGACACTTTATGGGCAATATGAGAGAGAGCCCATAATCCGATTTTCTCTAATGGCTTATCTTTTCCAAATGTACATAAATGGATTTTGTTTTTGTTGTTTACTTGAGACTGACAAACCTCTTTCAGATTAGAAGTATTTTTATAAGTATGTTTTTTTTTTTTTCTGCAGCCCTGCAGTCACATCAGTGCCCCTTCATGAACACCAAACCAAAAATATCTTCCTAATAACCAAAACTCTTAGTACTATTGCTACAACTACTATTTTTATTTTAATACATGCCTGTTACAAACGTTAATGAGAAGAGGACTTTTGTAACATCTGCAAAACTTCTGCAAACCATGACTTTTTAAAAAAAATAAGTATTCATAAAAATGTGAAAATTGATTCTGCACAAATCTCGCTTTGGTTTACATTTATGAAACAAGCAGAATTAATTCATGTGGATATGATATGTAAAACCATTATTGCATAAATTATTGCATTCAAATCAGTGGGACAGTTAACAAAAGAATAGATTTATGAATGATTTAAACCGAAATTAGTAAAGTGTAGTAAAGAACTGAAAAAAAATCATGACATTATTAATATATATATTTTTTCCCTTTTGTCCATTTTATAAGTTTAACTTTCTAAATACTACATGTACCTCAGGGTTGGGAATAATTTACAGGTTGTCAAATTCTAGCTGTTATCAATTTTCTAATCTCCTGACTAATTATCTGTTAAAAATAATATAATGTGATGTTCTTAATGAAAGTTATAATACAGTGATACTGAGTAAATCTTGCTTTTTGATTTGAAAGTCTGTATGGGGGATCGCTGAGACTAAAATACACTGAAAAAAACGGATCAATGGTCCAGCTGAGCTTATATATAGATGACTGTCTTTACTTTTGAGTACAGTTGGGATTGACTTTATTGGCATTTACTCATCCGGTCTTCAAAGTTTTTTTACTTTATTCATTTGATGAAATCCATTAAAAGTTCACAGCGGCTCGGGCAGGATTTCTTCCAGAGGCCTCTCTGCTTTATACCACTGGCTTTGCTATTATGAATAATACTTCAAAGTTCCTTTTCGGAGTGCCTTCTTTCTTAAAGCCATCCTTGTTTTTCAACAAAACCCTTCAATTTTTCAAGGTCCTAGTGCTTTCTGCCATTTCTAGGTCTCAACAATGCATAGTCTTTATGGTCTTGGAGGTTTTGCTTATGCAGAAGGATCCATGTATTACAATAAGAGCCCATTTTGAGGACTTCAGATTTCACTCTTCTTTCCAGAACTACTTGATTTTTCTTAGAGATAATAATACCCACTGAAATTCAGGCTCTTTCCTGTGCGAGTGCCGACAATGGTGCTTTCTATTGTCATTCGACTTACACGTATAGCAGTAGATGCTGTTTTGTGTGAATCACAATTGCATTTTGGTGATCATATATCACTTCACTTCATTTCATCCACTCATAAAAGAATCCTTGTGCGTCTTTACTACTACTAATGATGGAACATGTATATAACCCCTCGAAGCTCAAAGATGCTTCTTTGAGCGAACAGTGGAGTTTAAAACCACAAAAAAAAAAAAAATTTGAAGCTGTCCAGTTGTAATTGATAGATGTATTGATCATGTTCCCAGGAAAACATCAAGGTTACATCGGATCACTGGAGAGATCTGATTTAGTCTGTATGTACAATTCTGTGTGACTACCAAGATCACAAGCTCCACCATTTATCTAGAATCAATTGATTCCTGTGTTTCAACTTTGATACTGTACCTATGAGGCTGTTCTTTTAAAAGCACAGTTTTCCAGCTCATGGAGTAAAGGGGAGTTTTGTTTGGAGCGTCGGAGCGCCTTTCTTATCAGCAGCTGCATTACAGTGAGACGGCTGTGCTAGAGGTTTTTGTATTAATATTTTATTTTTGTTTGCAACTCAACTACAATTGAATTTTATGAATAACCTCACTTATTAAAAATCACCTTTTTCTAGCCATGCCATTTTACAGCATCTTAAAGCTCTCCAAAGGTCGAGTAATTAGCATGAAGTGTCAAATGTGTTTATCATACCACTATGCTGAAGCTCTTAAAGGCTGTTGAGACAGACTCAGTTTGAAACGTGTTGATGTAATCTGGTTTAATTGGGTTATAGTTGTTATAGTGTATGTCAGCTGTATGTGTAGTCAGCACTGTCAATGCAATGCTCTGTGAAAACCACTTTTCTCAGCAGTGAAGTGGCATTTTTTTAAATCATGTAGCTTTTCAGTAGCAGTGTTGTTTTGTTAAGTTGCAGGCTAGTGTTAATAGACACTACATTACATTTTACATGATACCATGGTACATAAATGTGGTAGTTATTCAGTGCTATCTGATGACTTCTAATTATCACTGTACCATCACAGTAAGCTACATTTTTCTGGAAGAAAATTTTGAGAAGCTTGCTGCTGCATATGAAAATGTATTTTAGCTATTTTACATACCTAGCAACTACTAGTAATACAGTTTTTATGGTTTACTAATTTTGTGGATGTTTTTGTTTGTTTGTTTTCTAATAAATTTGCATACTACTGTTCAAAAGTTTGGGGTCAGTAGATTTTTTTAGGAAATTAATAGTTTTATTTAGCAAAGGTGCATTAAATCAGTCAAAAGTGACAGTAAATACATTTATAATGTTACAAAATATTTATTTTTTTATGTTTAAAATGTAAAATGTCGTTTTGGAACTAGCAAAGATGGTGTTGGGGGAGATGCGTAAGATATTAATCCTACTCACAAGTAAAATCTAATTAATGGATAAAAACCTAATTAATGTCTTTAAATACAACATCTGAACAATATTTGAGGTGTGTTAACCATAGTATGTGCGGAATAATTGCCTCCAGTAAGTTGAATTATTAGAAAATAATGCACATCCCACGTGTGTGCATTATTTTCTAATAATTCAACAGACCGGAGTCAATTATTGCTTACTGACAGTATTTATAAAAGTACTAGTATAATATTAGTTATATAAGATGCTACAACAAGTATAACATATTGCCAGCATATAGAAGAAATTACAGAGGGTACCTTTGACCTCCTCAGAAGACCCTTGGCTTTGAAACACTGTGATTCATTGAGCACGTTGCAGAGTCTGAATCTGGAATGTTAAAATGTCATCTGGTGTAATTGAGTTATAGTTTGTTCAGTGTATATTACTGTGTGTATAGCCAGCAGTGTCAATGCAGGGCTCTGTGAAATCAATCCGTTGTGACTTGTAAATTCACTTAGAAAGAAAAATAAGCAGCTATTAAGGTTAAATCCCTCTGGACTGAATATGTTAAGAACTCACACAGTCCATTACGTTCAGACAACACAAGGAAATCACTGTTGTAAATATCATCTAATTTTTTCCTCCGACACAATATTTTTGATTGTCAAATACACATACATGTCAGAATCCCCAATTTAAAGCAATTGAACCGGTTTTGTTATTTTTGCATGTGGCTCAGAGGCGCTGTGAGAGCATGATGCTTCTGATCTGGTGCTTGTATTCACATTGAGACACTTTTACCTGAGAGCCATCACAGAATCAGGGGAAGATCTGAACACAGCTGCTGGGAGGAAGTTTTCTGTGCAAATGTCTCAGGGAAGGTAAATGTTGAGTCTTGTGTTTTACATCAGTATTATGTGAGGAGAGAGACTGTGTGGTTAGACATTTGTCATATTTAACCTTTTTGGAGGATATTGCAGTTTGCAGATTGTGGCATTTGGAATCATTAAATCCAAAAGTACTGCAGAAAATGACTTTTTCCTCTTTGATTTCTTCATATGCCGCAGGGTTAGCTGCTAGAGTTAATTTAGCATGAATAAGTATAATCACCAAAAAATCACAGCTGGCATTGTTAATGCTCATCACACTGACAGATGTACGCTCCATGACACACTTAATGTTTTTTAAATAAACGTATAATGTATTAATGAGCTGTTTATGTCATATTTACAACCATAACATTGCTGTTGAGTTTGACTGAAAGCATCGAGTCTCAATATATCAATCAGCAAGTGTCAGAAAGAGGGTGGAAATTACACCATCCTAAATAGATTTCCCGCAGTGTTGCATTTACGTTGATTTTCTAGTCATTTGTTGCATAATAGAGATTGAAGCATCAGGTTAATGTATGCAACTACAGTATGCTAATTCTCGCTCTCTCGCTCTATTCATGTCCCTCCCCCTTCATTAGCAGAACATTATTTATGGCTTGCTTTACAGTTTGACACTTCGTGAGTGCAGCAATGCAGATACATCAACAGACTTTGCCTTCTGAAACGTTACTACTAAAAATATAAAGATATTTTAAATATTTAAAATTAAATGTAATAATTTACATTTTTATTTTCGTTACTTTTAAAAATACTTATAGAAGTATACTTTTTAGAGCGCAGCAAAATAAAGTAAATGAGAATATGTTTTTAAAAAATAAGAATTAGCTCTTTGGTAAACATTATTATTACTTTCTTGTCAGAAAACTCCATTAATGAAGTCTTTCAATCAGGTTTTAAAGCTCTACATAGCACTGAATCGGCTCTATGGAACGATTTTCCGGACTATTTTCAAATGGAATTGCAAAATGTATTTTCAATTGCGTTTTCCACATGTAGGCGCATAAATTGTGACATAATTCAAATGCAATTGCAAATCTTGCATTACCGTTTGCATTTTCGCTTTTGCGAACGCACAGTGACTGCCACATTTCAAATGAAAAAGCAAAGTCCATTTGCAACTGTATTATGAGCTATGAGCCTGTCATATTTAATAGCAATATTAATTACCACATTTGCTTTTTCACTCTCTCTGCGCTGCGCATTTAACCTGCCAAAACTCAAATGGAATTGCAATTCCTTTTGTATTTGAATTTCCGATGTCTACACGGAAATCTGCCAATCATGGTCAGGGGCGGGACTATACTAGGGGGCGTGTTTGTTTTGGGAGGTGACGTCACTCAAAGACGACCGTGCCGAATGCTTTGATCAATGCGGGTAATCGGTAAAGGCTTCGCTAAAGCTGCCAATCAGTTCGTGCCTGTGAACGAACAGACAGTGCAACTTTCTTGGCACAATACATAATTCTCTTTTTTACCCCAAATACAGCGATTATCCCCTGCTAACAGAGCCACAAACGGTATGCACAATAGGTCAATATTCACTATTACCCAAACGCTTTTCATCTGTCTCAACATCTCTCACTCGCAAATGAGTAAACAGACAGTGCAATTCTACACTTATGGTTTCCTGCAATGAAATGTAGAAAAAAATACATTTCTTTTATTTTTAACAATTAGGCTACAACACTGTATAACATCACTGAACTAAATTATACACATATGCAAATCACATTTCTTATTAATATACATTTATTAACAAGAAAGATTAAAAATAAAGATGCACATTACAAATACGTCGTTGTAAATTAGAAACTGTGATGAGTAGTGCAGCAGTAATAACGTAACGATAACATACAATACAATACAAAACAATAAAATTTCAAGCAAAACAATCATATTTATTCAAGCATTTAACATTTATAATTAATTAAATGTCAGTAATGAACTGCATAAATTATAGCGATCACGAAGAAGGTCTTCTGTCCCAAACGCATACAGTAGGCTATAGTTGATACAGTATACAACTCCCCATCAGTAGTTCTATACTGCCACCTGTTGGCGCAGTTGTGTAACTTAGAGAACAAGTTTTGTTATGTTGAAATCTCGAAAAAAAATGTTGTGTTCACGAGAAAACAAGAAGGGGAAAAAAATGCATGGCCGCTTAGAACTTCCGTAGTAATAGAGAGCGCATCACCTGCTTCAAGATCTTTTACTGTTTGCACTCCGATTGAGGCACATAAACAAACAAACTGTGCAAATCTGCACATATTTACCTATTCGCCACCTATATCTTATTCCTATCTAATAGAGCACCTGCCTCAAGATCTCTCAGTCTGTTTACACACCAATTGATGCACGTGACAAAACAGAAAATGCTGCTACTCCTACTCTGCCTGCCCTAGATGAGACTTCACTTTACACCAACGATAGGCACAGCTGTCACAGAATATGCCACAGCCAAGGTGAAGTAATATTAAAAATCATGTGCATCAATCGCAGTGTCCGGTGGCTGTAAACAGTGAGAGATATTGAGACTCGCGCTGCGCTTTGGTGCCACTGCCCACGAGACGTGTGCTCCATAACGGATTAAAACTGTTAAAATATTAAATAATATAAAATATTAAGGTGGAAAATGGGTAAATAAATATAGATTGGCACTGTTTTTTTTTTTCAAACAGTAAAAAATCTTGAGGCAGGTGAGACGTGCTTTTTTACAGATTAAAAGAAAACAATAAAATGTACTGTAGAATTGCACTGTCTGTTTACTCATTTGCGAGTGAGAGATGTTGAGACAGATGAAAAGCGTTTGGGTAATAGTGAATATTGACCTATTGCGCGTACCGTTCGTGGCTCTGTTAGCAGGGGATAATCGCTGTATTTGGGGTAAAAAAGACAGAATTATATATTGTGCCAAGAAGGTTTCACTGTCTGTTCGTTCACAGGCACGAACTGATTGGCAGCTGCCTTTAGCGAAGCCTTTACCGATTACCTGCATTGATCAAAGCATTCGGCACAGTCGTCTGTGAGTGACGTCACCTCCCAAAACAAACACGCACCCTAGTATAGTCCCGCCCCTGACCATGATTGGCAGCTTTCCATGAAGACATCGGAAATTCAAATGCAAAAGGAATTGCAATTCCATTTGAGTTTTGGCAGGTTAAATGCGCAGTGAATAGAGAGTGAAAAAGCAAATGTGGTAATTAATATTGCTATTAAATATGACAGGCTCATAAGACATGGTTATTGGACTTTGCTTTTTCATTTGAAATGTGGCAGTCACTGTGCGTTCGCGAAAGTGAAAATGCAAACGGTAATGCAAGATCACAATTTATGCGCCTACATGTGGAAAACGCAATTGAAAATACATTTTGCAATTCTATTTTAAAATAGTCCGGAAATTCCTTCCATACGGCTCTGTTAAGAGTCTTAAATGACGTATTTCTCACGACAGATTCAGGGAAACCCATGGCTCTTGTCCTCTTAGATTTAAGCGCTGCATTTTACTTAGTCGACCAGAACATTCTTCTGTCACACCTGGAGTCTTGTGTAGGACTTCGTGGTATGGTTTACCAGTGGTTTCGTTCTTATTTGTCAAATAGGTGTTTTACTGTTCAAATAGGGCATTGCGTTTCTATTGACATTCCTCTTGGTTGTGGTGTTCCGCAAGGTTTGATCCTTGGTCCTCTGTTGTTTTCAATGTATTTGCTCCCCTTGGCCTCCATTTTTTAAAAATACGGTGTCTCCTTTCATCTATATGCTGATGATACCCAGCTTTATCTTCCCCTACAGCGTAATAAGTATTCTCTTCAACCATTGTTAGATTGCCTAAACGAACTTAAGCTATGGCTTTCAAGCAATTTTTTACACCTGAACGACAACAAATCAGAAATTATTTTGTTTGGTCCTAGGGAAAATGTTGCTTTTAATTTTGATCTTGGTTTCCTTACTCCATACAATGCACAGTGTGCCAGGAACTTGGGCGTTTTATTTGACTCCAGTTTA
This sequence comes from Aspiorhynchus laticeps, assembly GCA_023376895.1. Taxonomy (NCBI): domain Eukaryota; kingdom Metazoa; phylum Chordata; class Actinopteri; order Cypriniformes; family Cyprinidae; genus Aspiorhynchus; species Aspiorhynchus laticeps. The sequence goes on from CM041804.1 coordinate 19,012,004, forward strand.
AAGTTTGATGAACAGATTTCAGCTGTAGTTAAGTCATGTTTTTATCAACTTCGCCTTCTCAGTAAAGTTAAACCCTTCCTATCTAGGAAAAATCTTGAAACAGATATCCATGCCTTTATAACATCTCGGCTTGATTATTGTAACTCTTTGTATTCTGGTATTTCTCAGTCTTCAATTTCTCATCTTAAGTTAGTTCAGAACGCAGCCGCTAGACTGCTTGAAGGGAAGTGAAAATATGAACATATTACGCCTATTTTAATGTCCCTACACTGGCTTCCTGTCAAGTTGGATTGATTTTAAAATGTTATTATTTGTTTACCAAGTTCTCAATAATCTGGCTCCTCAATACTTAACCGATTTGTTGCTTCTGTATACCCCGTCTAGAACCTTGAGATCATGTGACCTTGGCCTACTCATAGTCCCTAGAGTTAAACTTAAAAATCGTGGTGATCGCGCCTTTGCTGCTGCGGGACCGAAGCTTTGGAATAGCCTTCCTCCTTTTATCAGACGTGCCTCATCTATTAGTATTTTTAAATCTTATCTAAAGACATATTTTTTCACCCTGGCTTCTAACATTCCTTAGTATGTTTCCTTGTGTTTTTACTGTACTCTGTTGATTTTATTTGTCTGTTGATTTCCTTGTTACTCTTATTTTATTTGTGTCTTATTCTTTGTAAATCACTTTGGTCAACCTCGGTTGTGTTTAAATGTGCTATATAAATAAACGTTGTTGTTGTACTGTTTTTATTATTACTCATATTAAAGGATGTGTTTGATTAAATTAAAGTTGAATAACAGGAATGATGCATGTTTCTTTTCTAAACGAATTTACTTTTTTTGCCTGGTGGACCATAAAATGATCAAAAATACTGCAGTAGTTTAACTTTTGTACTTTCGTATTGAGAGACTCACAAAAAAAAACTTTTTTTTTCTTCAAAAAACAACCGTGGGCACTCAAAATTGAAGCCAAATATAAAAAAATAAAATAATTAAATATAAATGAATAAGAGTGCATCTGGAATCATGATTGTGGCCTGTTCAGCTCATGCTTATGGAAGAAAAGCTATTCAGGCAGAAGAGGATGTAACAGAAAACGGTTTCTATCCCACTGCACAGTTTGAATCATTTTATCAATAAACCCTAATCATGTATTATGTTTCCCAGTGTATGACAGAAAGAAAGTGTTATACTGCTTTGTCTGCGCAATGGAAAGCAAACTCAATTAATGAATTGATCTTAATGAGGGTCTAGACTTCAGCCCTTTGTTTTAGCGCAGTCGGCCACAGCAGTGATTAGCATATAAATACTGAGAGAGAATGAGTGTCTCATGTTTTCATTTCAGTCTTCATGTGTTAAGTCACATGTGATATGAGCTCGGATCAATGCCTTTGCTTTAACACCAAGAAAATTCCTTCACAATTGTCTTCTGACGTGTGTCACTGTCTCTGTCCTCCAACAAATACGCCAAACAGATATGCATGTTGAATATATATTGAATAGATTTTTATGTATTAAAAAGGAGAACAGAAAAGTATGCTTAAGATCATGTTCCAGTATTGAACCTAACAAAAACACATTTGTTTCTTTTCCTCTTCAATGTCATTTTTATTTGTCTTTTATCAAAGCAGTTCTTTAACAAAACTCAAAAAAGGGCTTTTGTTTCAGTTTTTCATTTGCTATTTTAGCGTGATGTTTGTTGTCATTGTACTTTTTCTGCAAGCAGGTGGATATTTTATTGGGTAATTCTAATGCAGGGTCTCATATTTCATTTATTTTTTTATCTTGGTATGATCTCTTTTTTGTGTTAAGTGCTTTATTACTTCATTGCAGTTCCGCATCCTGATATTAAAATCATCCATTCACTCTTATAAACTCACTCTGGGCTTATTCTGAAAGTCTGATTCTCTAGTCTTACACTGGCATCCCATAACTCACATTCTGTTTGTTTTTGTGAAGTGTCGAAGATCTGACATTTGGCACATGCCAAGTTTAAAATAGACACTAAAATTTTATATTTTTTGTCTTTATTATTATTCCCCACCAAATAGTCAGTGAAAAGGAGGAAAATGTATATCAAAATCAGGAGGACAATCAAATATATATATACATATACATACATATACATATATATATATATTTATTTATTTATTTATTTATTTATTTATTTAAATTTCTAGCAAAACATAATAAAATCCATGAAATATGTTTTTCCCCCCTCTATAGCTGGGTCTTGAGGACCCTGTGCACAGCGTCTCTCTTCAGCAGTTTGTCTACGAGAAGCTGAAGGCTCAGCAGATGTTGATGGGGGACCAGGGCTTTCAGGCTCTCATGGAGACGGTGGACACAGAGATTGTGCGACAGCTGCAAGAGTTCATCCACGGCATGTGAGGAAGAGACGACAGCAGACGGTTAAAACCAGTCCTCTGAGGCCAGAGATGTCAAAGTTTTAATGATAACCCAGAGAAAAGATCTTCCATATTTTTTAAACACACACTTTCATTTGCTTCCTCAAACACACCTTTTTCAAAGTTTGAGACGGGGCAGAGAGGAAATCTATCCTTAGACTGAAAAAAGAGACACTGTAAGATGGTAATATGTTGTGCTGCCAAGTTTTTGTAATGGGAAAAGAGTTTTGAAAGCGCCAAGGGCCCAAGCAGTGTTTACACTGAGTCTTCATATAAAAAGTTGTAATTTTTGTATTTATGTAAAATACACTGCATGACAACATTACGTTTTTTTTTTTTCTTTTTCCTCGGGTGGCTTTTCCCAATTACATTTGCTCCTAGATCAGTATTTCAGGAACTACTGAAAAGTCATTAACATTTTTGTTTGAAAGTATTTTCATATCAGATACACCTAATGAAAAATGAATGGATGTAAATGTTTACCTTCCTGTAACTATTGCTGCTAATGCTCCAACACTGTACCTCTCACATGAGGTTCACAGGAGATCATAAGAACCAAATACATCAGAAACAAATGTCTATTTTAATCACAAGTACAGCGCATATGTATGAGTGAATATTCTTAATGCCGTAGCAAGCTTTCTTTTTTTTTTAAGTTCATGCAATAAGTGCGTATACATTCATAGAAATGTTTTTGGTTGAAAATGGGATGTTAAAAAGCACAGTCATACAGTACAACGACTGTCACTGTGAAATTAATTTAGAGTCTGAATAAAAGCCTTATGCTTTAAGCCTTATTTATCCACCACTAACACACCTGATATTGTATCTCACATCTGTAGTAACATGCATATGTTACATTACAGCACTCTGTAGTTTTCATGTATGAACCCTATTTTTTCATTGATGCAGCTTCAATAAAGTTCAGTACAGTCTGAAAATCACTGCTCACTTTGGTAGCTTGCTTGTATAAACCTAATGGTTGACATTTTCTGAATGTTTACCATGACCCGAGGAGCAGAGATCAGAGGCGCTCAGATCTGAGCTTTTGAGTGTAGTAGTAAAAATAGCTAAAACAAAAAGCATTTAATCCACTTGGGTGAATAGTATGAATAGTTATGGCCTAGCAGCTTCCAATGATCTCGCTTTCCTAACTATATAAAAGCCCACACTTTCATGCTGATGTAATAACCAGAAACAGTCCCTGGTGGCAAGATGTGTGAATCAGATATGTGACATTTCTGGAATTGCTGTTATTATTTATGTCTCTCACTTTCAGCCTCCATATTGATTAAGTTCTTGGCTACTACTTGACTTTAAAGCAGAAGTCTTAAGTGTTGCTAGTAATTTAAAAGGGCTCACTAACCTTAAGGTGATCTGTTTATAAACCGGCTTTCTAAGCAAAATGGTTTCTGAGATTGATTCAAGCAAACCCATTGCTGGTTCATTTCTATTGTATAATAGGTCTGCCATCAAAGTCTTGAAGTATTAGTCTCAACTTCACTCACCGACGGGCTGCCCGCCATCTGTTGACTGAACACCTGATTGTACTGAAACACAGCAGAAACTGTGCGCTAATCTTTTCCAAGGAAAGCAGCTCATTTTCTATATTTTAGTGATGTCTGCTGTCATTAATGGACTGGGACTGATAAACCAATATTTGAATCAGAAATATGCAAGGAAAAACCAGCTAAACATTTCCATTCTCATAGAGACTAACATATTTTTATGAAAAATACTGCATCTAGAATTTCATTGACGTAATGAAATAATTATGGCCAGTAAAAAGTTACATTTGGACCCTGATTCTTGATTCAGATTAATACGATTGTCTGTCTGGATGTGTATCCTTACTTGTTGACTGGCAAAAATCATAAAACCAGCTGAACTATAATAATAATAATAATAATACATTTTATTTGTAATGCGCCTTTCTTAAACTCAAAGCGCTACAATATATACAACAAAATAACAAATCAACCAAAACTACATAATATCAAAATAGAATCACAGTAAATAATCATACATTAAAAGCTTTACTAAAAAGGTGTTTCTTAAAACAATCCAAGGAAACAGTATTCCTAATAAACGCAGGTAATGCGTTCCATAGCTTAGGCCCATTATAAGAAAAAGCCCTCCCCCCATAGTTTTTAATTTACAATGAGGCTGATACAAGGAGAGACAACCAGCAGAGCGGAGAGAGCGAGAAGGAGTGGAAAGAGTGACCAAGTTACAGATGTAATCTGGAGCCTGCCTATGCACTGCTTTATAGGTTAAAATCAGAGTTTTAAATTCAATACGTGATTGAACCGGGAGCCAATGAAGTTGCTGGAGCACTGGGGAAAACGTTTTGAATTTGAAGAAGATTTCCAACTTTTTTCTTTTGTTGAAATATATATTTTTTTCCATTTATTACTGCCCTTCGGAAGCAACAGAAGATACTTGCATGTTTCCCGGAAGACAAATTAAGTACAATTTACCTTGATCTTCAAATTCAAAAAGTTTTCACCCCCCGGCTCTTAATGCATCGTGTTTCCTTCTGGAGCATCAGTGAATGTTTGAACCTTTTTTAATAGTTGTGTTTGAGTCCATCAATTGTCCTCAGTGTGAAAAGATGGATCTCAAAATCATACAGTCACTGCTGGAAAGGGTTCAAATATGCAAAAATGCTGGAAAACTGCAGAATCTACAGAACGTGGAGGATTTGTCTGAAGAACAGTGCTCAGTTCAACTGTTCAGAACAAACAAGGGACTCATGAACAACCAACACAAAACAAAAGAACAGTCGTGGATCATCCAGGTAACCTCACACAGTATTAAGAACCAAGGGTTCCCAAACTTTTGAGGGGGGTTATTTGAATAATTTCAGCTATTTTTTTGTCTTGTGGACTATATGTAAACATATTTTATGTAAAATATCTTACTCAGGACAGTACTAAATAAAAAATAACATGCATTTTGTATGATCTCTCTTATTTTGTTAAAATTATTCACATTTTCACAGATTCTGCAAGGGGTTCCCAAACTTTTGCATGCCACTGTATATATATATACACACATATATACATATATATATATATATATACACACACACATATATATGTTCAGTGGGGGGGGGGGGGGTTATTTGATCCTCTGCTGATTTTGTATGTTTGCCCACTGACAAAAAAAATTATCAGTATATAATTTTAATGGTAGGTTTATTTGAACAGTGAGAGACAGAATAACAAAAATAATCCGGAAAAACGCAATTCCAAAAAGTTATAAATTGATTTGCATTTTAATGAGTCAAATAAGTATTTGATCCCCTATCAATCAGCAAGATTTCTGGCTCCCAGGTGTCTTTTATATAGGTAAGGAGCTGAGCTCAGTTTTTTACCTGTATAAAAGACACCTGTCCACAGAAGCAATCAATCAATCAGATTCCAAACTCTCCACCATGGACAAGACCAAAGAGCTGTCCAAGGATGTCAGGGACAAGATTGTAGACCTAAACAAGGCTGGAATGAGCTACAAGACCATCGCCAAGCAGCTTGGTGAGAAGGTGACAACAGCTGGTGCGGTTATTCGCAAATGGAAGAAACACAAAATAAATGTCAATCTCCCTCGGCCTGGGGCTCCATGCAAGATCTCACCTCGTGGAGTTTCAATGATCATGAGAACGGTGAGGAATCATCCCAGAACTACACGGGAGGATCTTGTCAATGATCTCAAGGCAGCTGAGACAATAGTCACCAAGAAAACAACTGGTAACACTACGCCGTGAAGGACTGAAATCCTGCAGCGCCCGCAAGGTCCCCCTGCTCAAGAAAGCACACGTACAGGTCCGTCTGAAGTTTGCCAATGATTCAGAGGAGAACTGGGTGAAAGTGTTGTGGTCAGATGAGACCAAAATCCAGCTCTTTGGCATCAGCTCAACTCGCCGTGTTTGGAGGAGGAGGAATGCTGCCTATGACCCCAAGAACAACATCCCCACCATCAAACATGGAGGTGGAAACATTATGCTTTGGAGGTGTTTTTCTGCTAAGGGGACAGGACAACTGCACCGCATCAAAGGGACGATGGACGGGGCTATGTACCGTCAGGGCCAGGGCATTGAAAATGGGTCGTGGATGGGTATTCCAGCATGACAATGACCCAAAACACACGGCCAAGGCAACAAAGGAGTGGCTCAAGAAGAAGCACATTAAGGTCCTGGAGTGGCCTAGCCAGTCTCCAGACCTTAACCCCATAGAAAATCTGTGGAGGGAGCTGAAGGTTCGAGTTGCCAAACGTCAGCCTCGAAACCTTAATGACTTGGAGAGGATCTGCAAAGAGGAGTGGAACAAAATCCCTCCTGAGATGTGTGCAAACCTGGTGGCCAACAACAAGAAACGTCTGACCTCTGTGATTGCCAACAAGGGTTATGCCACCAAGTACTAAGTCATGTTTTGCAAAGGGGTCAAATACTTATTTGACTCATTAAAATGCAAATCAATTTATAACTTTTTTTTAAATGCGTTTTTCTGGATTTTTTTTTTGTTGTTATTCTGTAATTGATCATTTCTTTGTCATAGACTGATCATTTCTTTGTCAGTGGGCAAACGTACAAAATCAGCAGGGGATCAAATATATTTTTCCCCACTGTATGTATATATATATATATATATATACAGTGCACAGCATAAATGAGTACACCCCCTCTGAATAAATATAAAATATGATCACTCCCAGCAGGCACCAGACGTCTATGTAACGTCAGGTTGACGTTGGACATGACGTCAAACAGACGTTGGATTTTGGTTGAAAATGAAAATCGGGTTGACGTCAATATTTGACGTCAATTTGACGTTGGCTTAACGTTGGATTTTGGTTACACAACCTAAAAACAACTAAATCTCAATGTCACCTGACGTCGGTATTGGACATCAATTTAACATTGACATTAGACGTTGGATTTACATTGGATTTTGGTCACCAAATACCAACGTCTTATGACGTTGTGTGCCTGCTGGGCTAATATAATTCATGGAAAGATGGCAAAATTGAAATGTATTAAACATACTTAATAAAAACGACAAAATATATGCCAATATTTTCTATAAGATAAGTAAATTAGCCAATTTTGTTTAAATGAAGGATTGCAGAAATGAGTACACCCTAGATTTAATTCCGCAAATGTATAATATTCTAGTACTTAGTATGTCCTCCAGAACTTTAAGTATACTGCTCTGACCCTTCTTGGCACTGAGTGTACAAGTTCATGACAAATTTTCACATCTGTCCTGTTTAACTCCTGGAGGACGACCTCCTTGAATGCTCTGGTCTGTAATGGGGAGTTTTGCTCAGCTCGTCTCCACAAAATCCCCCACAGCTGCTCAAGAACACTAAGACTGAGTGAAATACATGTCCACTGAAGGATTTTCACCTTGGGAGAATGAATATCTTCATTGTCCTGCTGAAAAAATGCCCAATAATGCAGGGAATGAGGGGAGGGTAGCATCTTCTGTTTCAACTTTTTGTATTACATCACACAGTAGTGTGTGAATTCATGAAAGCATTGATAAAGCACAACTCCCTCACACCTTCAGCACTCATTCATCCCTTTATAAGAGCTTTACTACCACTGAATATCACTGTGGGTACCAAGCACTTCTCACTGTACTCCTCCTCTAGCAACAACAGAACATTTTGGATGCTTTTGGATCCGAAATGATTGACTTGGTCTCTTGAGACCAGAGTATGGATTCCCAGAAGTCTCTATTTTGTAAATATGGGCCTTGGAAGAGGTTAAATGAGTTTATTTTGCTTTGGCTACAGTAGGAGATTCTAGTGGTGACAACAACCATGCATGTCACTTCTGCAGGCTGCGTCATACTCTGTGAGATAAAGTGTCACTCTTTTCATAGCTTTTGCTGGCTCTGAGACACTTGCATGTTATTTCTCCTGCTCTTTTTCTAACAAAAATTCACTCATCACTAAATTAAATCTTAAAGTAAAGACCTGATTATTTCAGGAGCCTTGTCACAAGTCCATTGTTTTTGAATGTCAGTGCTACTTTGCTATATTTTCATACTTAAAACAATAATTTGGTATTCCTCTTGTACCATTGTCCTCTTTTATACTAAGGAATAAGTCACCTGGCAGTTCTCTCTCAAGTGGTTCCACTGCTGCCAGCATTAAGTCTGAGTATGATTCAGAGGATTATGTAACACTTTTAATTGTCAGGAAATTACTGGTCTTTAAAAGTTTTGGTTCAATATACTCACCTGTTGATCAAAAATAGCCTTAAACCTATACACTTATTTTTTTTTTTGTAACTTTCAGGAGGGTGTACTCATTTTTGCAACACAACATTTTATCACTTTGATAAGAAAATCTTATTTTGCTGGATAATTTTGACATTCTTCTTTGGTAATTGATCAAGCAGGTTTGTTGGAACATTAAATCTCCAAAGAACCCTAACATGTCATCCAAGTAAAGAGTAATTGCTGAATTTGTTAAGTATTAGAGGGGGTGTACTCATTTATGCTGTGCACTGTATATATATATAATTAAAATTTTCATTACCACTCTGTAAAAAATATTTGAAAACAAGTAGCTTTTTCATTGCAGCAGAAGAACCAGAAATATTTTATCATAAATTGTGGTGCTTGGAATATTGTCTTGGACAATTAGGAGACGTTGAATCCCAAATATTGGGGGGGGGGGACTGCTGTTATACACTATTTGCATGTTATTTTACGTAACAACTCGTTCAGTTTCACACATTTTATGCGATTGATGAAACAAAAAACAGTTCAGGGCAAGCTACCTCATCACACTGATAAGGAGACATTCTGCGTCAATACTACGAAAAAGATAACGACACAAAATGAGGACAGATTGACTTCAGAATGTATAGGAGATGATTATGATATAATTAAATCCCCCTCTGGGCACACAAGCACTGAACAACAAGCATCTTATTTGAGCAGTCGTTTCAGTTCCCACAATGCAGCGTTGTGTTGCTATTTTAAGAGTGACTTCAGTGTGAGGCAATCACTTGAGAATAATGACTAGGGAATCAATGCTTGACGGTGGACTTTAGGATTTCAGTCTAAATTATAAGAGTTTACTCAATGGTAAATACTGTTATCAATTAAGTGAAGTGTTCGGCCTGTCGCCCTGATCGTTTAAAGGAGCAGTTTAAGTGTACACTGAACTGCCGGAGGCTGAGACTCATGCGGAAAGTGCTTATTTATCATGTGAGATGTGAAGATAGAGTTTGTGTCACTTATATAAGGTTATTATCTACGCTCTTGTAAGCACTTTTGCTAGTATTTAAATGTAAACAACTACTAAAACTCAAATTGTAGTAAACTATAGAGTAACAAAAAACAAAAGCAGCATTTTACTGGAACCAACAGATGGTTTATCAGATCCATCCACATTCAGACAGGTTTTTGGCCCATCTCTTCCTCAGCTTGATCTCGCTTCCTGTCATGCTGCTTGTTACAGCGGCCTACTTAAATCAATTAAAGGGACATTTCTGTCTGCAGTGCTAAATAAACAAGTATAAATTGCTCAAGTTTAGTCAACTTATTTTCCATTCAGCTGGAGTAATAATTGTCCAGAATTTGAGTTAATAGTCAAGAGTGACTGTGCCAGGCATTGGCAGGAACAGAGCTTCGTGCCCAGGGAGATTTATGTGAAGCAGAACATCCTGGAAGACTCTTGTGAGACACACAGCAATCCAATTGTTGTGGTATTGACCGAACAACATCGTTCACACTGAAAATCACTTTCAGCACAAGTGGGGTTTACTTGAAAGTGTTTTAAGGGCAGAAAGTAATGCGTTATCTATATAAAAACAAGCAGAGATCAACAAAAATCATTTTTTGTTTTCTTCTGGGACAGTCGGGTCAGTAGTTCAAGTTTTGCTTGCCATGCCAATGCTTTCACATTTTATTTTTTAGACCTATATTTATGTCTCTAAAATGTACAACTTTTTTTTTACTTTAATATGAAAGCTTTGTATAATTTCATAAACACAATTTTGTAGGAAAAGCAGATCATCAGTCAATCAATGTCATATTCAACCCCTTCCTACTGACTTCCAGGACTAAATTTCTTGCGATCCAACAACTGTTTAAAGAAGACAGACCTAAGTGGAACTGAATGCCGTGTCTGAGAGAGTGAAATGTTTTATTTTGTGTCGCTGCTGTCATTGCTATGCAGATGATACTCAATTGTATCTCTATCCTCCATTCTGTCTCCACAAATGCAATCTCAAAGAGGATCTCAGCATGCCTCTGACATATCAAACTGGCTGCCTACTCATCACCTCAAGCCTAATCTTGACAAGACTGAGCTCCTTTTCCTCCTTCACCAAATCTCTCAATGTCCTAGTTGAAGGTCACATAGCTGTTGCCTCCAGGTGTGCAAAAATGCTTGATGTCATATTAGATGACCTTTGAAAATGCAGGCTGCCAAGCTACAATCTATAAGTACTGCAAGAACTTCTGGAAACTCTTTTGAGTGATGACTTAAACAAATCAGTGAATCGTTGTTTGATTCATTGTGCTTCATATACTTTTCTATTGTGCCTTATAGTGTTTTTAGCATGGAATTTTTTTTTGTCAAATTTACTTTGTAAAAAATAGTGCTGTTTTTAAAATCCTATTTTGTTCTTTTTAAAAATATTTTACATCTAAATACAAATCGTAAACATAATTCTAAATTATACATTGCATAATGAATTTTTTTCCATTATTAATTTGCTATCTATTATTAATTTGCGTGAAAAGTTCAGTTACTTTTAACAATTTAAAAAGTCACTTACAATTTAAATGTAGATATTATAATATATTATATTATATTTTGTGCTGTCAAATGATTAATCGCACCCAAAATAAAAGTTTTTGTTTACATAATATATGTACAGTGGCATGCGAAAGTTTGGGAACCAATTATAGAATCTGTGAAAATGTGAATAATTTTAACAAAATAAGAGAGATCATACAAAATGCATGTTATTTTTTATTTAGTACTGTCCTGAATAAGATATTTTACATAAAATATGTTTACATATAGTCCACAAGACAAAAAAATAGCTGAAATTATTCAAATAACCCCCTGCAAAAGTTTGGGAACCCTTGGTTCTTAATACTGTGTGAGGTTACCTGGATGATCCACGACTGTTCTTTTGTTTTGTGTTGGTTGTTCATGAGTCCCTTGTTTGTTCTGAACAGTTGAACTGAGCACTGTTCTTCAGACAAATCCTCCACGTTCTGTAGATTCTGCAGTTTTCCAGCATTTTTGCATATTTGAACCCTTTCCAGCAGTGACTGTATGATTTTGAGATCCATCTTTTCACACTGAGGACAATTGATGGACTCAAACACAACTATTAAAAAAGGTTCAAACATTCACTGATGCTCCAGAAGGAAACACGATGCATTAAGAGCCGGGGGGTGAAAACTTTTGAACAGGATGAAGATTTCCAACTTTTTTCTTTTGTTGAAATATATATATTTTTTCCATTTATTACTGCCCTTCGGAAGCAACAGAAGATACTTGCATGTTTCCCGGATGACAAATTAAGTACAATTTACCTTGATCTTCAAATTCAAAAAGTTTTCACCCCCCGGCTCTTAATGCATCGTGTTTCCTTCTGGAGCATCAGTGAATGTTTGAACCTTTTTTAATAGTTGTGTTTGAGTAAAATGCTGGAATATGCAAAAATGCTGGAAAACTGCAGAATCTACAGAACGTGGAGGATTTGTCTGAAGAACAGTGCTCAGTTCAACTGTTCAGAACAAACAAGGGACTCATGAACAACCAACACAAAACAAAAGAACAGTCGTGGATCATCCAGGTAACCTCACACAGTATTAAGAACCAAGGGTTCCCAAACTTTTGAAGGGGGTTATTTGAATAATTTCAGCTATTTTTTTGTCTTGTGGACTATATGTAAACATATTTTATGTAAAATATCTTACTCAGGACAGTACTAAATAAAAAATAACATGCATTTTGTATGATCTCTCTTATTTTGTTAAAATTATTCACATTTTCACAGATTCTACAAGGGGTTCCCAAACTTTCGCATGCCACTGTATGTGTACTGTGCAGATTTATTATGTATATATAAATAAACACACATACAGTATATATTTTGGAAATATTTACATGCATATACATTTATATTCTTATGTTTTATATTATATATACATATATTTAATATATAAACAACATATTTTTCTTAAATATATAGATGCATGTGTTTGTATTTATATACATAATAAATATACACAGCACACACATATATTATGTAAACAAAAACTTTTATTTTTGATGCGCTTAATCATGATTAATCGTTTGACAGCACTAATTGTATTATATTATACTATATTATATTAATCCAGGGATTCTAGCTCATCTGTTAATCTATGCCATTGTGCGCATGACCAGAAAAACGTGCAGAAGAGGCGACGCACGACGAAAGCACCAATAGTAGTCAGCATGAAATATTCCAATTCGTATTGTGTAATTATAACTGCACAGGTAATGTTTTTGTGACACGAAACCAGTTATAAAGCCATTTACATTTATGCATTTAGCAGACGCTTTTATCCAAAGCGACTTACATTGCAATCAAGTTACAGTTTATACATTTTATCAGCTCTTGCTTTCCCTGGGAATTGAACCCATGATCTTGGCGTTGCTAGCGCCATGCTCTACCATTTGAGCTACAGGAAAGCTACATTTAGCACACCTATTTGTTGGAAACAGTACAGTGTTACTGGAAAACCTTTGCAATTTTGAAACAATTATTTACGTTTGCTGCCAACATTTAGGCTACTTACTGTACTAACAACACTAGTATAATTCACTTATTGTTCAGGTCCAAAAGTCTTCACTGCTGCTGCTCATTGGTGGAATGGATTCTTAGTAACAAAACAGGTGACTTACTAGACACATTCAGACAAGGCTTTAAGAAAGGCTCTAGAACTTATATAAATCACTTATGTAAAACAAAACTTTGTATCAGTTTAGTGACTACTTGATATAGAACTTCAGTTCATTCACAATTAAATGTTTATGGTTTTGAAAAGACAGTGATTATACGAAGTGAGGTGTTAAAGATGAGCACATTAAATCCTTAAAACATGTTTTGTCTGGCAAAGTATGATTACACAGAAGCACAAACAAAGCTTACATTGTGACAGGAAAGCCACTATCTTTTATCCATTCGAGTGTCAAATCAATTTAAAGTTTCTAAACTGGAGGAGGAACAAAACGATGTGTCGAGGTGTCAAAACAGAGAAATGGGAAGCTGGTGTACTTGGCTTGCAGGCGTGGGTGGCTAGAATCTTTTGTGCACTAAAGACGGTCGACCTGAAATGTGATTCAGTGTGTTCGTGCACATGCACTCGAAAAAGGAGCTGGAGCGAGACAGAAGACAGATGTTTTCTCCTTTAGGCTGAATTTGCAATTTACATTCAAGAAAAAAAATAGACGCTGCTAAAAACAAAATATAGATCTACAGTTTTATTTAAATAATCGTATAAGCTGAATGTCATTGTACTTGGTGCAGGAAAAAAGCAAATTTGGGTTTTATATGAAAAATTAACATCCCAAAGTGTCAATCTACAGTGAAGAAAAATGAACTATGAAAACTGATGAATAGTCATGCAACCCGTTATTTTTGTGTTGTATTTATTTTTTAAAGATTTTTTTAATGAGCAGCAAAAAGTGAAAAAGGCAAATGTAAAAATTAAAAAATAGTGGTAATGCACATAATGTTTTCAGTTATTCTCTTAAAAATGAAAGTTTCTTCATTGGCATTGATGGTTTCATGATACATCCATGGAAACTTTCTATTCCACTTCAAATTCTTTATAGTGAAAAAGGATTTTTGATGTTCTTCAGACTAAGAAAAAAAGTGGTTCTTTTAAGAACTGCTCACTGAAAGGTTCTTTGGGGAACTAAAAAACAGTTAATCTATGGCATTACTGTGAAAACCCCCTTTTGGAAACTTTATTTTTAAGAGTCTGCAAGAATAACATTACCCCTAAAGCGTTTTGAGAGTGGAAAGATGTTATATTAATGCTAGCAATCCTCGTGGCTCTGTGGGACTCCACTTGCTGTGTACTACTGCTGTTAGAGTTAAAAGTTGCAATTAAGAGTCTGTGTAATTGTGCAATTGAAGTGAAGCAAATGATCGCTCCAGGTGTTGTTGAACTCAGCTCACATGAACACAACAATGTGCTTAATCAGTGCTGTCTCTTTCTTTTTGTTATGAGCAGCCAGAAGAATTTAGTTATGTGACATGTCTGGAATAGGTCAATACTTTTTCATTAACAATGTCTTTATGCCTTTAGGCTCTCAATGTGTCCATTCACGCCTCCAGCAAAGCTTATTAGCCGCATACACCCTGAGACTCCTATCAGAGATTTCAAATGAATCATTTGTATGGTTTCATCTCTCTGATGTATTTTGCACTGAATCGTGGTTTGAATTTTTTTTACATTTTCATATGGATTATAAATAAATAGCTTTATATGAACAGCTGGTATCACATGCGAAAGGAAAATAGCTGCTATAAGAGGTCATTATAGTATTTTTGTAAAGCCTGTAGGCGGTTAATTAAGACCACAATCTTGCAAAGTTCATTTCGCAGTTTGTTTCAAATGATTATAGTTCTTTTGAAAGTGATAAACCAGCACAAACATCAGACGGTGACTTGATTATTCTCTTTAAAAAGGCCCTTTGATGTCATTCTGAAACTTTTTAGTCTGTCAAGAGCTTTCCATATAGCGATGTTAAACTTGAACTCTTATGCTGATGTTGAACTGTTCAGCTCAGGTTTGATGATTTCTGATTGCAGTCATGTTTATTTGCACCAGGCGTCCTCCCACCCTTTGATTTGCACTACTTTTCAATCCCGTTCCAATGATTCCTTCGGGGAATTACACAGCTCCCCTGTGGTTAAGAGATGAGGAAATGACTCCAGACAGTCACCTATATTACTCTTCTCTCCTCAATTAGGACCTGGAGATGCTGGTCTTGATGAGACATTTTGACGCCAAAAGAATTCATTACAGCTCCTTTGACATGAGCGTCAGCGATCTGTTATCTCTCTGAGGGGGCGTCTGCGCTGCTGGAGAAGCGTGTGTTCTCGGCATCATATCACTGAAATCAGGGCTCAGAAATGCGATGGGGGGATCGTTGAAGCCGAAACGCCTCAGCTAGGTCAACGAAAGGGAATTTCACAAAGTGAAACAGTGTAGCAGAATTTAGTCTTGAATGATACAAAAATAAATCAGGACAAATAATGTTCTATTCCTTTATTTTATCAAAAATACAATAAAAGCAGTAATATTGTGAAATATCATTACAAGATATTTTAAAATGTAATTTATTCCTGTGATAGAATAGCTCATTTTTTAGCAGCCATTACTCCAGCCTTCAGTCTCACATGATCCTTCAGAAATCATATGCTGTATAGAAAATCCAAGAGAATATCTTGCAATATTATTAGAAATGCCTTTACTGTCAAATTTAAATCTGGTAATGCATCTTTGCTGAATAAAAAAAGTATTATTTTAAAGGTAATATCTTAAAATATAATAAATGCAATAAATAAAATACTGCGTACAGTAGTACTATGAAATCAATGCATCTGCCATCTAGATTTTATCCATGTTTTAAGTTAGTATAGCTCAACACCAAGGTCATGGGTTTGTAAGGCACATGATTAAAGTAAAGTAAAGTGCTTAAATGCACTCTTAGTCATTTTATATAAGAACATCTGCCAAATGAATGAGTTTTATGTTGCTAAAATATCAATTTCATTATATTTTGCCATTACAAATATGTTTGCAGTCTGTGCATTTATCTAACAGCAGTTGGTAAAATACATTTTGAATCTGAATTAATTAACTGTATAAGCCTCTCTCCATCACTCAGACCAGTATTTCACCTTAAGTAATCTTAAACCAAGGACTGACTGTTACATTACCCTTTACGAAATATACTCTACAAACAGAACCTCCTTGGACTTTGTCAAGATCTCTTGTCTTAGCTAACGGTGGCATTTGTTCAGAACCCATATGAACACAAAAGGGGAGAAATGCTGAATGCACTGGCCACTCTTTTCAAAGCATTACAATGAATGGGGACTGAGGCTTTAAGCTTTAAACAGTGCACAAAAGGACGAAGTATCATAAATATGATCAATATAGGACTAGTATGCTACGCATTGTATGTTAATCTAATTTATAAAGGGAAGCAAATACTTTAATAGAAATAGTATGAATATTACATTATTAAATAGTTATATTTCATTTGGTTGTGTCTGTGATAATGCTGGTCTCAGTGAATAATGGCTCAAGTTTCAGTCTGTTCCTATATTGGTATCTAGCACACGAGTCACATGGACCAATTTTTATGGTGCTTCTGCACCCTTTTGAAGCTTGAAAGCTCCAGTAATAATAGGGACTGATTGCATGGAAAAGTGTGGCCAGTACAATTCATTAAAGCTTCTCCTTTTGTGTTCAGACAGAAAGGCATGCAGGTTTGGAACAACATGATGTAAGCTGAGGTAAGTAAATGATGACAGAAGTCCAATTTTTGTGGAAAACTTACCCTTTAAGATCTCCCATCACAGTATGGGCTTAGTTTCTTGTGTTGGATGATAAGGCTGGTGTATTTCTTGTGTCTTAGTTTGCTGTGATCTTCGACTGATCCTGACAGTTGCCCTTTGCATCTCTCCTGCAGCTTTCTGGCCCTCAGCTTCGTGTCGGCTTCAAAGAGCACACAGACTTCAAACTAGTGACAAGGTTTTAATTCTTATATCTTGACATCTTAAATAACCTCCAATGTGTTGCTGATTGGGTGATTTCCAAAAACGCTCCTGGGGCTCGCTGTTGAGAGGAAGTCCCCTGAGAACACTGCTCAACAGGCAAGACTAGATGCAGGCTTTGTGGGATATACTGCAGGTGGCATTCCTGCTGCCAAAAAAACTCAATTTCCTTAACAAGCTGCCATTAGACACACTATTACTGGTTATAAACAGCTTGTGAAATCTGCAGAGTTCAAAAGGACTCTCCTATTCTGCTTTTCACCATCCATCTTTAATTAAGCTACATAATCCTTTAGTTTTCGTCTTTCTGTGTGTTCACCCACTCATATTGGTGTGGATTTCATTTAAGATGCTTCTCAAAAATTAAAGCCATTGATACACTGAATTGGAAGGAATGGCAGGCATTTTGGGTTCAACAGCTAAAACAGCTTGGTTTGAATTTACAGAGAACAATCTAAAATAGAGTTGTTGTTTTTTTCATGCCCCCAAATATTTTCTTTTCCAGTTTGAAAACCCCGGGTCTATTTCATTTAATTGGCTTGAGCAGTCATGTAAGCAGTTCTTCAATTATTTACACTGCCAGTAACCCCGACATTTAATACTTGGCCAGAAGTATATGGACACCCCTATCTAATTAATGGGTTTAATTAACAATATCTTAATTCTACTAATCTTAAAGTTGTGGCATACAATTGCATTAAAGAGGAAAGAGTGCTTCCATCTTTACTGCCAGAGTTTGGACAGGACACTTTTCCCTTCCAGCTAAGCGAAAATGAAAACTTTAATTAAATTTAGCTTTATTTTTCGTTTACTGAAAATCATTCTGAGAGCTCAAGCTTTCAACTCCAAGTAATTTGCTTTGGGTTTAACAAGCTTTGCTAAGTTTAGGTTCAGATTTGAAAGCAATATTTTCAGGTCCATATAGGATAGATGACAAATTTAGGTGGATTAGCTCAAATACCTGGATCATAATCACAAAACTCATGTGTCTGATTCTTGTAGAGTACCAGACGTGCCTATGTGTGCCTTGATTCCACAATGCCTTTTTTAGATGCCGTCTTTCCATTCATAAAGTAAAAATACAGCACATTTTTGTTGGGCTTATTCTTGAAAAACATTCAGATTTATATAATGTCAGATGAATGGGGCTTCATTTCCTTGCGGTTTTATTTTTACTGGTTTATCTTGGTATCCTGGTGTTGTTGGCTTCCGAAGCAGTTGTTTGGTCTGGACAAATACATTCTATTTCTGGACCGCTGGTTTGTTCCCCTTCCTACTCATTGTTTGCATGGACCATAAATCCACGCAAATACAAATTCAGGATGAGTGCTTTAAATCTTGGCATTATTAAGCCTTATTTTACTATTATTTGGCCTCCTATTATTAGTTTGACGAGCCATTTTGAGATCTGAGTGGTAGAACCGGATAACAAGAAGTGTTTTATGTCTAGCTACCAACATCTGTGAATGTACACTGTCAGTAAAAAATGGTACCTTAATGGGTTTGTTAACTTGCCAGGTGGGAAATTAGGGAAATCAAAAGGATTTCTTTCCTTTATCCAATCCTTGCAATGAAGGAATGTGCAAATACCCCATTCTTTGCTCACAGACCACAAATACACAAAAGTGTATGAAACATAATACACAAATAAATACTGAAACATATTGGTCTGCTTCCTCAAGATGTCTGTATGAAGTCCCAAGAAAGCATATAATTTAGTTGAAGTAGGTTTTCAAATGATTTGATGTCAGGGACACACTTACATGTAAAAAATGTAAGTGTGATATTATGAATGAAATAATTGGCACTTTATGTTGCTGTATAAAAAAAAAAAAAAAAAGTATTTTCTAGAAAATTATTTTATCAAAATTATCTTTATAGCACCTTTCACAATAAATATTTCTCCAATATTGGCTTTTTTATTTTCCTGATGGTCTTAATATATTATAGAGGTACTGTTTGAATAGACTTCCCCAACTATAGGTTCCCCCAGCGAATCTTGGCTATTTCCAGCAATGTGTATATGATATAATATATAAAATGCCCTGAGCTGCTGCATACACTCAAGGCTGAATATGCAAAATGTCCCATTTAAAGCTGCTTGTGTGCAACAAACTGTACTTTTAAAGGTTGGTTTTAAGTACTGAGGTTCAGTTTCCATTCTTTTGATGTGGTGGCAAGCCGGAAAATTGTCTGCCAGGACTACCATAGCTCTTACATGACACAACGTAAGCAAAAAAGTACATCAAGGCCAGCTACGAGACAAATAGCACTCTGAGTGAAAAACACATGCCTCCATCGAGCTCCTGAGGAGCTGTGCTGACATATTTCAAAGATGTTTATGTTTCATGACTCCTTGCTGATGCCTTCTGACAAACTACGAAGCAATAGGGGGAATGAACCTGAAGTGTAAAGGTCATGAACAAAGGCACTCAGTTCATTGAGAATTCACATTCGGTAATACTGCATGAGGAAATCGTGAAATTACACTGGTGAGAAATCTCAGTGGAATTGTGATTATGGAAATTATTTTGATATGACTCGAGGCAACATTAAAATTGAATGAAGCATGCATAAGCAAAACTGACATATTCACATAGTTAAAACCCACACAAACACAGAGTTCACAAATAAGCGAGCATGCAATATTAAACTCTTCTTGGCCTCACGGTCTGGTCGTTATGCTGCATTCAGTCACTATATCTTAACTGATTGGCGACAGCTATTTCACATTCAAGGTCTGCTCTCATCCTGGTGCATTTTGTCATTGCTTTATTACCACAACTAATTTTCTGTTGGGACGTCTCAGCATGACAGCAATGTAGCAAGTCTTTATTCCTCCACATGAGCAATATTTGGCCCTCGGTTACACAAATCAATTATTAATAAGTATGGCCTGCCAGATATATTTTGTGTGGACTTCCATCTTATATTTTAGAAGATGGAGCAGCACTAACCAAGGTTAGAGAGTTGCAGCCCATCTTTTTGAAGATTTAGGACTCTGTAATGCTCAGTCGGTTGGGATATTAAAAGCTCTGAATTAATTTTTTCAGCGTAGACAGCTTATTGATTACTGCTTCATGCAATCTCGTTCCTCTCCCTCTGCATGTTCAGCGGGTCTGATCATCTGGCAGCCTGGGTGTTTTGTCAGTCATTGCAAACGCTCGCCGCCTCGCCTGCTCTTAATCCAGGTCACATGGTCCTGATCGATCGTGCTACTACATGGAAGATGTTGTTCGGAGGACCTTGACATAATGTACTGTGCTTTAACAAAAGCCTGTTTGTCAGGTTTATGCCAGGAGATGATTTCTAGTAGCGCTGTCGCTATGCACTTGTTGGCTGTCGAGCAAGTTCTCATCACAGACAAGTCAATGAATCGATGATCGTTGATTTAATCCCTCAGCGCTGAGAATGAATCACTGCATCTAGGATTACGGGGGTTTTGTTAATTTAAACAAGAAGAGACTTGAATCATGGTTCAATTTTCAAGAGACGATATGGTCTGAATGAATTGATCAATTCTGACCTTCCGGCGAAGTGAGCATACTTAGTTGCTTTTCAGGATCAAAGAATCACTTTATTCATGGTTATATAGTGACAGTAGCTGGGTATGATGCAAACATCAGGCAATGTGAGATGGATGTGATCTCATTGGGTTTTTGGAATATTTTGGGCAAATTTACAAACTTTTGCAATCTTGAAGGTCACTGCAGGAACGGGATGTAGTGTTCAAAAGGCAAACACTGAATCAACTACATCTGAAATGAAGTAGTTTTGTTATTTATTATCATGTGATCTTTGAAAATAAGTACACTTTAGTATAATTAGCATAAAAAAGGATGTAATGTTTTCTGACACAATTGCATGTTAATTGCATGTTGAAAATGAACTTTAATGAGTTCTTTCTGACCCACTGATGTAGGACTTAAGTACATCCTTGTATATAATTTCATTATTACTTCTGTTGTCTTTGAAATATGGTTAAATGTGCTAAAAAGCATTTGTTTAACTAAAATATACTTTTGTAATTTCTATTAAAACTGTGTAATATATTGAAATAATGAATACCCTTAATTCTTTTTCTATGAAAATTATATTATCTCAAGCAAAGACACTAATGCACATTCAATACAATCAAGCACACTCCTTTTTCATGTTTAGCACACCCTCACAGCTTTAGTTAATTTATTTAGTGAGTATTTAGTTTATTTAGTGAACATTTATAATTATAATCTTGAGGCCAGCAGCACCTATTGACCAGCAAACATAAATAGCGCTCCCTTTTTTTCCCCTCTTTTTGGCTAATTTTCAAATTCAGATTTAGAAGATTTATACAGAGACAAAATGTTATGTTTTGACCTTGCCTGTATTTTTTTCTTCCCTTGTCTCTGTTTCTTTTGTGTGTGTGTGTGTGTGTGTGTGTGTGTGTGTGTGTGTGTGTGTGTGTGTGTGTGTGTGTGTGTGCATGCGTGTGTGTGTGTGTCTGTAGAAGTAAGAGTGTTTCAGCTGATACTTTAAAGAATGAGAGATTGTGCTGCTGAATGCTGCAACACAATTGTTGTTCAAAATAGCCTGGAGGAGCTGGAGTTTTATTGCTTTCTGATTCTCTAATTAGATAAAATGACACTGCATCCAAGATCATAATAAGTGAATACTTAATATACTACTGGTTTTCTGTATTATTCTAGAGTATACTAATGTAATACATTGATTTGTATGTATTTCGTGCAAGATAAAAAAAAATCAGTAATATAAATAATGAATTTACTGTTGCATGTGCATGCAGATTTTTATTACAGTATTTTTTTTTTTTGTCCTTACACTCTCAACAGGAAATTCTGGATGCCTCAAGCGCACACATTACAAAGCAGAGAGGAAAAAAAAACAAGCGGATATGATTGCAAAGGTATTTTACACAAGCCCCAGAGCCTGAAACAGAGTTTTGTCAGGGAGAACATCAGATTCATCTCGTTTCAGAAAGCAAGATCAGACGAGCAGGAAATGAAGACTTAATTCACAAAGATTATAATGGATTTGGACAGGTCTGTTTCCTTGTACGTGACCAAACATAATGTGCTTTCAGAAACACTTGCTTTTTAAAACAAAAGAAGTGAATTATACCATTTTTGAGCAAGCAGCCAACCGTCTTATACATATTAAATAGTACATATTAAAATGTCAGTATTTATTTTGTGCCTATAAGGACAGACTTATTCAAATGATTGTCTGAACTATTAAAGCAGTAATTACAGCTCAAAAATACCTCAAAGGTAGCAAAGTGTTCTTGGCGCTGAAGGATGTTATTTCATTAAACTACCGACTGTGAAGCCTTTTATTGTGCTTTTTTTTCAAAGCCTCTGAGTGCTCGTTTTTTTTTTTTTTTTTTTTGCTATTTCTGAAGCCCAGTTGACTCTTTTCTCTTTCAATTTTGACAGGTTTCAAACGTGTTCTACGTTGGACTTTTTCAGCTCTGAGTGAAGTACTTTCATTCTTTTTCTTTCTTGCCCCCACAATGTCCTCCCACTGCTCCTTACTTCTTTCAGATTAAATGTGGTCATGCTTTACTTTAGTCTTCATGTTGGAGTTTAATTACATAAGTGCTGAATAATTTTAATGAACAACTTTTAATTATTTTGGTTAATCGCCTATAATTACACCTGATTGTTACTTTTTGTATTTAATTAATTATATTAGTGGAGTAAATCTTTATAATAATACTTATATGTGACACCTTAAATGAATTGGTTTTATGATGCAATGGTCAAAGAATTAATAAAAGAAAGACTGAATATAAAGCCTTAAGCATGCTTTCAAGCACAGTGTGAGCATACGTTTCCTTTATGAGAATAAAAAAGAACTGAGAAATCACATTTTCTCTCTTACATTAATATTGCAGTGTCAGATTGGCTTGAATGAAAAATGACTGCTTGCGTTTGCACTTTCTACTAAGTAAAGTTTTAATGCTTGGATGTTTTTACCAGTTTAGAATCAGGTTTATTCTTTATGCAGAGAGAAATATCAGTGGAAGATTTGCATTGACAAAGGATCTCTTTTCTCAGTTCTCGTATGGGTTGGGCTCTTCATTTCCTCTCGCTGTCAGTCTCTTTCTGTCCCCTGCCCTCCTTGAGATACAGCGGCATTTCTCTTTACCCAGAGTTCCTTACTGTCTGCCACCTTTAAGGCTTCTACTTTTTGAGCTCCAGGCAAAGGAACTCGCAAGAGAGATTCGTACCTCTTAAAAGGATAGACTACAAAGAACAAGGGAACAAGGCCCGGTGACTCAGAACAGAGCAGCGAAGGGAATACATGAATGCCAATGGAATCCCAAAGAATCCCATAATGATCATGGGATTGACTGGGGGTGAAATTTGATGGGTTCAAACAGAAAATGTTATTAGTGAAGTGTAATGAGACCAAAAATTAAGACGAGCCACCAAATTGAGGGGTTCTATTTGAACTATAAATATATGAAGCTTCTAAGCATCAATATGACCTATATCCTTTTCAAATATTTATGATCTTGAACTATATTGTAATAATGATGATTGTTTCCCAAACATTCTCACTCCGCACCATTAAGTCCTTTCTTTTTCTCTATTGTAGTAGTACAAAATTGAAGTCCTGTCTGAACACACATGCTGTGGGTTGGTGTGTGAGAGCTCTCCTGGGGTAAGTGCGCTGTCTCTTAAAATCAGTCAAGTCCTGTGAAGAAGTGCTTGTGTTTTCTGCGATACACTCAAAATGGAGTTTTCCGATAAGAGCTGAAGGGATAAGGTCTGTTCTTTAATGGCCTCCTCTTGTGCTTTCCACATAGTAAATCAATCTAAAATAATATAAACAGCTTCACCATAATAGGAGACAAACATCATATATTTGAAATCAGTTTAAGGTTAGTCTTCCAGCTGTGTGATAAAACCGTTTAAAGTCCTTAAAATTGAATCAGGCTGGGAAGTTGCTGGACCTCAGAGATTTTCAATTCAGTTTATTTGTATCGTGCTTCACAATACATATTGTTCCAAAGCAGCTTTGCAAATATAATGATTATTTGAACATTGACTTCAACCTCATGGAATAATGACATCTAATGAAATAAAATATTATAAAATGTAGACCAAAAAAAGAAGCAAAAATGTTTTTCTCCCTGGCCAAATCAAAATATGTAATAAAATATTATTAATTATATGAATAACATTGTGATATGATGTGACAAGTATGAGTAAATGGCGTATGTTTGCAGTTTCCTACATAATCCATCTTGACCAAGGTTATTTTAGTATACCAGAGATCATAATTATAAACAATAAAAAAAAAATATATATATATATATAATGATATTATAATAAAATAATCTTATTGTCAGACCTGTGTTCCCTATGTCCTGTGTTTCCCTCCCTCTTGTGACCATATTTTGGTTTTCCTGTCCCCATTTAGTTCATTAGTCTCCGTCCGTGTTTGATTGCTCCCCATCTGTTTCAGTTCTCCTCGTTTGATTTCCTTCTGTTTATAAGCCCTGTGTTTCCCTGAGTCTAGCGTCCGCTGTTATATGTCTTCACGCCTCCGTGTTGTGTTCCTGCCTGCCCTGTATTCACTTTGGTGTGTTGATTAAAAGGAAAGTTTAAGTTATACGTGTCCACGTTCTCCTTGCTCCGCCGCAGTTGTGACACTTATGAATATTTTCTTAAAAATTAACATTTTAAGTTTTTATTTTGTCTGTTTTCATTTTAATTTTAGTTAAAGTTTTAGTAATCTTGTTGAGTCTTTTGTTTTGTAATTTCTATCAGTTTTTTTTATATGTATAAACTATATTGTTTTAATTTGTATTTCATTGTTAGTTTTAGTACGTCAGTTTTAGTACATCAAGATTAGCTAAATAAAAATAAGAAATATATCCTTGGCGACTATAGCTGAAATAAAATAAGTTTAAGATTTTTTAAAAATATATACAGTATTTTATTTCAATTAAAGCTGCTGTATGGTTTGTTAGGTATAATCAATTATTATATAATAATATAAATTATTGCAGGTTTATTAAAGTGTATTTGTCTTTACCCAAATACACTTTAATAAACCTGCAATAATTTATATTATTATATAATAATATAAATTATTGCAGGTTTATTAAAGTGTATTTGGGTAAAGACATTGATTTGTAAGATGGAATTTATATATTTTTTATTTTTTCAAACATGTTACTTAGAACTACTTTTTTTTTCATCAGAACTGTTAAAACCACAGGTCATGATCTTGAACCGTAAACATTACAGTCTGTAGCTTGTCATAAATACAACAGACATAATCTGCTATGATGCTGGATTCTTATTAATAATTAGTTTTTATCTGAGCACAAACTTCAGTCTTGTTTCTGTTTATGCATTCTGTTAGTTTGATGTCTCTGTGTTGCCCATAATCATGTTAATCCTCTGTACATATAGAGCTTCCAGGTTAATATTGCAGAGGCTTTTACAGATCAAAGACATGTAGAAAAGAAATGTGACACATTAATCTGTGACATTTTATGACACATTATACAAACATTTAAATGTGCACATCACATCACAGGATATTTGCCTGATATTTGCTTTCTAAAATTTGCATGAAACTTTTTTTTCCCTGGCAGGAAACTTTGTGCACATTAGCTAACAGCACTGATTTTTAATGCTTGACTAAGAGATATGTTATCTATTGCATGCAGAACAAAACATCCACTAACAACAACAGGATTATAGGAGAGGAATTTGCATTGTGAAGCAGAGTTAATTATCACTCTTTGTATAAATGCAGGTATGGATACAGGAGGATTAAGGTGTGTTGCTGCTTTACTGACTGACTCGTGCAGGTCACAGTAGAGGATGAATGTGGGGCGTCACAGAGAGCTGAGTGATCTTGCTCTTTGTAGTAACAAATATGTGTGCAGTGTGTGTGTGCCGAGGCTATTACAGCTAGGGCGTTAAAACTTTAAAGGGATATTTCACCCTCCAAAAATGCTGAAAATTTACTTACACTCAGGCCAAAGATATAGATGAGTTCATTTTTTCATCAGAACAGATTTGGAGAAATTTAACATCACTTGCTCTCAAATGGATCCTCTGCAGTGAATGGGTGCCATCAGAATGAGAGTCCAAATAGCTGATAAAAACATCACATTATTCCACAAGTAATCCACATGACTCCAGTCCATCAGTTAAAATCCTGTGGATCAAATTGAATGTAGCTTTTCATTTCACAAGATTTTAATAGATTGTCTAAAGTCATGTGGATTACTTGTGGATTATTGTGATGTTTTTTATCAGCTGTTTGGACTCTCATTTTGATGGCACCCATTCACTGCAGAGGATCCATTTGAGAGCAAGTGATGTAATGCTAAATTTCTCCTGTTTTGACCTGTTTTGATGAAAATGGATAGCATGAGGGTGAGTTCATCTTCAGCAGTTTTTCGTTTTTAGGTGTACTATTCCTTTAAGGGAGCAAATCTAAGACCACGGACCACTTACTGAGTTTGAGAATCCCAGTATCAGATGTGTCAGTAATTGAATTAAAATTATTAGATTTTTTTTGTCTATCACTATTTGACAGATGAAATGGCTGCAGATTCTGTCTTGAATAGAAGAAAGAAATTCAGACAGATGTGGAATGACATGAGGGTGAGTAAATGATTTTCATTTTTAGGTGAATGATCCCTTTAAAGTAAGACTTGTTAAGTGTCATATTAAAAGCAATGAGTTTGACCGAAAGAGATCAATAGAATCTTTCACCCTTTCATGTTTTATAAATGACTTCTGCACATGTTTTGCGTCTCCCTTAATGAGGACAACACGATGTATAGAGCCACTGTACAGAACATTGCCCACTGGAGATGTGAGCTATACACAAGATTACCCTGAACGCATTTTTCACCTTATACAAGGTGAGAAACAACACATTAGCACTGCGTAGTAATAAACAATGATGTACTTTGAAAGTTGCTCATAGTTTATTAGACAGATCATTTGGATTCAGAGTGACTTTTTGTACACTAGTTGCAAGGACAGGTCCCACTGGAGCAATGTGGTATTAAGTAGCCCAAGGACACAATTGTGTGGAAGACTGTGATCTCTGACTCAATTACCGGCCGATCCCTGTTCACAACTGAACTCACATCCTGTGTTCCAGTAACTCAGACTTAACCACTACGATACTACCACACATATGATTCTGAGCCTTACGCTCACCAAGGCTGCATTTATTTGATGAAAAAAACTGTAATATTACGAAATATTATTACAATTTAAAATAACAGTTTTTTATTTGAATATATTTTAAAATGTAATTATTCCTGTAATGGTCATTACTCCAGTCTTCAGATTATTAATGTCTTGTCTGTCACTTTTGATCAATTTAATGCATCCTTACTAAATAAAAGCATTAATTTCTCTCAAGAAAAAAATTCTAATGACTACAAATTTTGTGGTAGTTTAAGTTTTAATTAATTTATTTATTTTACAGTAGTTTACATTATATTTATTAGAAAAAATATCACCTGCAAAATATTACTGTTGCTACTATGTGCTAGTTGTATAAAAATAAACCCACTAAAATACTTGCAGCAGCAAGCAATTATTTTGTTTTTAAAATAATATTTTTGTCCTTTTTTCACAGGTGAAATATTCAGCTGATTTGTTTCCTTGCATATGCAGTAAGTAACAGACAGCATCATATTGCTTGCGCTCTTTTTCTCTTATATTGGTGTTTTAGGGGTTATTGCAGAGAAGAAAATTTGGGTTTGTGCATGAGAACAGATTGTGTAAGGTAAAGTGACAAGTTTCAGTGAGTGATCACTGAAGAAATGAGCGGCGCTGTTCCCTTCCTGCCAGAACCCTATGCAACATATGTCTGTTACTTAATTTTGAGTTGCATGCCAAACAAATAGGTTAGCATGCTAGTGTTTGCAACTGTTTCGTTTCATGTTTTCCCCACTCTAACTGAATCAAGTTGAGCCGGAGAGATCTTGCTCTCACTGTGTCACTGTAAGGAACTGTTGGTACTCGTTGTACCCTTGCAAAGAACTTTTGAGTGTTAACAAGAGAACTACATCGCCTGCCTTCCCGGAATGCTTCAATAATGCTACTAATTTCCTTCACTCTCAACAAGCGTAAATGTACTTCCCAGTACATCAAATATTATTTACTCTTAACATTTGATTTGCATCCTGCTGTTGCTCTCTGCTCCGTGGACACGGAGTGGAAATGTAATGCAAATGAGGAGAATCTTCAGACTAATTTGTTTGAAGCCTGTCTGTCCTGCATGATTCTATTGTGCTGCTGAAGGGCTTTGATGTCATCAGGTAATTGCTCCCTTAGAACTGCAGAGGTTCGGCTTTAGAGCATCTCCATGGTGACCAGCACAGCTCTCAACACTGCCTACAAGTATCCAAATAGCTGGGTATAATTTCTTATGAATGGGGGGAAAGGACACAGCTTATCCACAGACATTTCTGAGCACCACGAGGGGTCCGGTCTAATAAAGTGCGATACTTCTTGCATGTTCAGTGTTGGTCTGATGGCAGTGGCTGGAGAACAGACCTTTGTGCTACTCGTCTGAATGAAATTTTAGTATTGTACCCTGCATGTGGACAATTTAAATAGATTAGCATGTCATTAAAGATAATCTGCTGCCTAACAATGTCAACATGATACAGAAAGTTGTGAAGTTGTTTCAGTAGACTGAAAATTGCACTGCACAAGTGTATTTATTAATTGGTTTGTAAATTTTTTTTATATAATTGATACATTTTTATATACTTATAAATTATAAATATATAGTTATAAATTATTATATAATATTATTTATATTATATAATATTATTTTTTTCATATTTTATAAACATCTATATATTTATATTTCTTTACATATTTATAATAAATTGTTATAATTAATTAGTAAATATATATTGTCTATTATTACAGTTCTTTTCATAATTATTTTTATAATTTTTACAAATATATTTGATCAATTATTAAATATATTTGATAAATTATTGCATTGTTAAGTATTACACATTCAAAATGTACCTATCACTAATTGCTGTTTTTGATCTTGGCTAAATTGAATGCAATTACAAAGTATTATGATTAAATGTGTCATAAAATATATGAAGACAGAGGCCATGCTGTGATTATTCATCAGCTATGTCTTCTCCGTGCCCCACATTCTCTGTATTTTAATGTTCAGATGCACTCTCTCTGAGCAAACCACTGGCACTTAGGGAAAGTTGGCTGGAATGTGCTACAGGTCAATAGCAGCGAGACCTTCAGCTGAATCTTAAACGGCTGGGTCAAATGTGTGAATGAAAGCTAATGGAATTACTCATTTAATGGAGCCGTTAGTAGAGCAGTCAAGCAGTGCGGCTGAAGCCCAACACCATGAAGACAAAGAGAGCAGTGAAGAAAATCTGTCTCATGTTATTAAGAACAGTCTGTATTCAAACATTATTAAAACTGTGTCGGAACAAACAATCGTTTAAGATAAAAATAAGGAGATCACGACATCAAGCTCTGAAGTAAACAAGAGCTCTGCGGCCCTGGAGCCAGACAGAGAGAATCAAAAACATGACTTCAGTGACCAATCACCAATGACATTTTTGTGTCCCTTGGCTAGTCTCTATAGACATGCAAAGAAGATGTAAAATTGCTATTTTTGCTGTTGCTCATTTTTTCACTTTTCATTTTGTTCATGTTCAGTTCATTTCAGCTGAAGCACCATGAATAAGAGAAAGAGATAGCAATAAGGAAAATCTACATTTTACTAAAAACAGTTTGCATTCAAATGTAAAACGTCTTTTAGATTCCGTCAAATGAAATTACTCGTTTGTCTGCCCCCCCCCCCTTCTCCTTTTCTGCTGTATCTATAGGGCTTAAATCAAACAAGATATACTGTATGTGTGTGTGTGTGTGTGTGTGTGTGTGTGTGTGTGTGATCCTGGACCACAAAACCAGTCTTAAGTTGCACGGGGATATTTGTAGCAATAGCCAAAAATACATTGTCTGGGTCAAAATTATCGATTTTTCTTTTATGCCAAAAATAATTAGGATATTAAGTAAAGATCATGTTCCATGAAGATATTTTGTAAATTTCCTACCATAAATATATCAAAACATTGTTTTTGATTAGTAATATGCATTGCTAAGGACTTCATTTTGACAACTTTAAAGGTGATTTTCTCAATATTTGGATTTTTTTGCATCCTCAGATTCCAGATTTTCAAATAGTTGTATCTCAGCCAAATATCGTCCTATAACAAACCATACATCAATGGAAAGCTTATTTATTCAGCTTTCAGATGATGTACATATCTCAATTTTGAAAAATTTACACTTAAGACTGGTTTTGTGGTCCATGGTCACACAAATATATAAACCATATATGTGTGTGTATATATATATATATACACTGTATATATATAAACTTGCCTGTGCTGAACAGAAATATCTGTCTATTTAATGAACTAGCTTGCATTCTGTTTCTTTTTGAATAAATGTTGTCATGATCCCAGCGGAGGACTTTTGATCCCATAAAGCTCTTTGGTTTGACCCTCTCCAAAACCAACACTGAAACAGAAGCTGAAGTGACTGAGATAATGACTCACTAAACATGCATTAGCGTGAGCTCATCTTTACATTAGGGCCTTTCACTTTAACAGCCTTAAAAGGAGTTTGTTGTCATCCCTTTTGTAAATTTACCTCTAAAATTAGCTCACTGAAATACCATAATACAACATTTGATAAAACATATTGAAAGTGCCATTGGGAGAGATCAATGCATTGCATAATTATTCATTATGTTCAAAAGAGCCTAGTTTATAGCTTAGTTGATGGATTTTTTTTTTAATTAATGCTAATTCAGTAAGGATGCATTAAATTGATCAAAAGTGACATTTATAATGTTTCAAATTAATTCTGTTTCAAATAAATGCTGTTCTTTTAAACTTTTTTTATTCATCAAAAACCCTTGACAAAAATGATCATGTTCCCAATTAATAATAAAGTAATATTGTTATTATTAAAGTAATATACAACTGTTTCTTAATCACCAAATCAGCATATTAGAGTGATTTCTAAAGTATCATGTGACACTGAAGACTTTGCCATCATAGGGATAAATATTACAATAGAAGACAGTTATTATAAAATATATTTTTTAACAGTATTACAGTTTTTACTGTATTTTTCATCAAATAACAACTTGGTCACCATAAGAATGATCTTTCATAAACATTAAACATTCTTATCGACCCCAAACTTTTACCCTACACTAGTCTGAATTGTAAAGGAATTAAACATCCATTCGAGCAGCTGATTTTTTTAATCTAGGATAATGTGATGATTTTAGATGTCCTTTTTTATAGGAGCGCTCAACAAGGTCATGTGCTACAATCCAGAGATTTAACACTGCTTTGTTTTTATCACAACTTATCGTACAGATACAGCTTGTTATAATAATTTCATATGCTTTCAACTATTCAGCAGGGGAAAGATCCATCAGAGCTTGTTTAAGTTCAAGGAAGTGATGATTCATAGGTTATAGACAATATTTCACTTTTTTTAAAAGAAAGAAAGAAATGACAAACGTGCAGCTTAATCTCTTCTTAATACTCCAAAGCAAAGGTCAGCTGAGTAACTATAAGCCACATTAAAAAACTAGCTGTCTCTAGACTGAGACTTTCCTCAGAAGATGAGAGTGACTTCAAAATGTTCTTTCACTGTCATTTAGCCTCACAAATAGTCGTATCAAGGTTAGAATGACCTTGCGAATGTCCCTCGTGGCCATTTCAATTTACTCCAGGGCACAAGGGGGAGGAATACATATTGTGCCTTTCCCCTATAGTTTCCAATCAAGCCAAAGTTTGTGGCTGGTCATTTATAACTTTGACACGAGGGCATGACCACTGTCATGAGAAGTGCTGGAACATTTAAAAAATGTCACAAGTGAAAATGGGTCAAATTAGTCCTCTATGTGCTAAAGGAGTGAGTCAGCAAAATTTCACTCCTACAGAGGATATTACAGCGAGGGCTTTGTGTTCATTCACAATATCCATTGTCATGTTATCAATGCTGTCAGCTCCTCCGAACGTCCTCGTCACATGGCAGTGTCAGTAAAATAGCACGTTTGCAAATGTAGGGGGAAAAGCAAATCATAAACATTACATTGAGTATTTTCCATTTATCTTTTCTGACATTTATATTTTGCCAGGGTTCTGTGTGGGCAGATCCTTAGGATGTTATTTGAATAACATTCCTGCACCATTGCCTCTCCCATCACACTGTGCATGTGGCCACTGACTTGATACATTGAAAATGTCACTGAAAGTGGAGGAGGTTTATAAGCTATAGGACTAGCTTTAAAGAATTAAACATCTGGAGACACGTGTAAAAGATGTTTGGGGTGACATAAGCCAATTCAATTTACCAGAGGAGATCTGTAACGATAGCTGAAGTCATTTTATTTGCCTTAGACTTTAAAGGAACAGTTCACCCAAAAATGAAAATTTGCTGAAAATGTACTCACCCTGAAGTCATCCAAGATGTAGAAGAGTTTGTTTGTTCATCGGAACAGATTTGGAGAAATTTAGTAGCATTACATCACTTGCTCACCAATGAATCCTCTGTAGTGAATGGGTGCCGTCGGAATGAGTCCAAACAGATAATAAAATATCACAATAACATCACAACAACTGTAGTCCATCAATTAACAATTAAAAAAATACCAGTGCATAATCCATAATAACGCTTCCTTCAGTGTAAAAGTGCATACCTTTCACATCAAAATCTATCAACATATTCGTTTAGAAGTGTTTTAGACTGTTTTGGCTTGTAAATGGTGCTTGATGTGCTTATATATATAAAAAAAACAGTACACGGAATCTCTTGGATTACAATTTGCAACTAGACGGATGTCCTGTTACTTCCTCTACAGTCAAAAATCTGGGTGTTATATTAGACAGCAACTTGTCTTTTGAAAATCATATTTCCAATGTTACAAAAACAGCATTCTTCCATCTTAGAAACATTGCCAAGCTACGGAACATGTTACCTGTTTCTGATGCAGAAAAGCTAGTTCATGCATTCATGACCTCTAGACTGGACTATTGTAATGCACTGCTAGGTGGTTGTCCTGCATCTTCAATAAACAAGCTACAGATAGTACAAAATGCAGCGGCTAGAGTCCTTACCAGGTCAAGAAAATATGATCATATTACCTCAATTTTACAGTCTCTGCACTGGCTACCTATTACGTTCTGTATCAGTTACAAAATATTATTACTTACCTATAAGGCCCTAAATGGTTTAGCTCCTGCATACCTAACTAGTCTTCTATCACGCTACAATCCAACCCGCTCCCTAAGTTGAACAAATCATTTTTGCTTGGATGGAACAACAGCTACGCTTATTATGTCTCTATTTGTTTCTCTGTTTCTAATCCCGTGGTAACAAGGAATTACACAAGCTTCAGTCTGGATCCAACCCTTAAATGATCTGAGATGACCAAACACCTGAGAAGAGATGATGCCAACCCCTCAGAGGATGTCAACCCTCAGACAACATACAGAATTACCAAATTTTTCCATAAGTTAAATATATTAAGTTTATACAATATATAAATATATTGTAGAAACTTAATTTCCTGTAAAGCTGCTTTGCAACGATTGTATCGTAAAAGGTGCTATACAAATAAACTTGAATTGAATTGAATTGAATATATTACTCTTATGATTTAGATTAAATGACTTTTTCACTGAAGCAAGAAATATTATGAACAGAGGCCTCGTATTTTGGCTGAAAGCAATGGTTTAAAGTTAAAAACATCTTAACGATTGGATTTGTTTCTTACAAACACGTACCTTCACGTTCGATTTGATTCACAGGATGTTAATTGATGGATAGGAGTCCTGTGAATTATTGTGATGTTTTTATCAGGTGTTTGGACTCTCATTCTGACGGCACCCATTCACTGATCCATTGGAGAGCAAGTGATGTAATAAATTTCTCCAAATCTCCAAATAAATAAACTCATCTACATTGTGGATGACCTGAGG
This sequence comes from Aspiorhynchus laticeps, assembly GCA_023376895.1. Lineage (NCBI taxonomy): Eukaryota > Metazoa > Chordata > Actinopteri > Cypriniformes > Cyprinidae > Aspiorhynchus > Aspiorhynchus laticeps. Next base: position 19,046,307 of record CM041804.1, read on the forward strand.
GTGAGTACATTTTTATCAATTTTTTTATTTTTGGGTGAACTATTTCTATTAGGCTCTTTAAAACCTTCAAGAACAAACAGAAGGGTTTTCATTTTTAATCACTTGAATTGGTTTATGGGTTCTAAGTTTCTTTTTAATGCAGCGTGGCATGACTGCAGAATTAGAGGAACAAAGGCCCCATGGTTAATGGCCTAGCTGTGCCTGAGGCAAACTGATCGTTGCGTACTCTCTGCATTTCTGATACTAACCTGACATTTAACACACGCTTTATAGTGCTTTATTATCTAAGTGCACATATTTGAATGCAAATTAATTATTTTTGGCTTACCTAGAGCTTCTTTATATGCCAAAGGAAAAAGAACATAATACTTTTAGGGAAGTTGCATTATACGGTCATACTAACTGATATTTAAATATAATTTATATTTTTGTTCATGACTGTTAAATTATATACCTGAACAGTGTGTGGTTAACCACGTGAGTTTTTTTTTCATTCCAACCTCATTATAGAGCCCCATCCCAAATGCAATGATTCAAATACAGTCCATTTTTGTGATCTAGATTTATGTTTTATTTCAAGGTATTTCCAGTCAGTCCATATCATATGAGAAAACTGCTGAAAATAAATAGAAATGAGAAATGGTTTCACATTACATTTTTCTACATAAATGATTGGCTGGATCTTGACATCTCTGTGTGCTTACAATCCCACCAACAGCTCCCTGCTTGGTGAAAGGTGACTTTCATCATATACAGTAAAATAAAATATTTTTTTTGTTTAAGGGCTTTATTATTGAATGCACACAGCTGGACTGAGTGTTCTGGTCTAATCTGAATCCATCCAGTTGTATATGCAATTTTTTTTTGTGTGGTGGAAGCAGATAAACTTCACAGATAAACAAATACACAAGGACAGAGCTCTACCTCTTCTTGTGCTGTACTGTCCCGCACTGGGTCCGTTCGTATTAATGCCTTTAGAGCAGTTCTTTAACAATCAATATCTGCATATTAGCATCCGTTAAACAGCATCGTTCACTGTCTAATACATTTGCATTTCAAGATCTTCTTGAATGCGTTCTGGAAGTCTTTGTTAAAGTACGCGTATATGATGGGGTTCAAAAGTGAGTTGGAGTATCCAAGCCAGTTAATGACCGCACTCAACCACTCAGGCATGAAACAGTCTTGACAGAAAGGCAAAACAAGCGCCACGATGAAGAAGGGCAGCCAGCAGAAAATGAACGTGCCCATAATGATTCCCAGAGTCTTGACCGTTTTGCGCTCTCTGGCCAGAGCCACTTTGCGCTTCGCTTCCGTGTTTTTCTCGTTCCTGCTCTCGAAGCACGGCTGAGGGTTGTTGGGCAGGCTCAGGTGGTTTCTGGAGACGGTCTGAACTTCTGTAATCTCGAACGACTCTCCGTCGTCCGAGTGTTTGAGCGCTCCGTTTATGCACGGTCCCGGCTGCGGCTCCACGCTTCGCCTCCAAGTTTTGCTCACCTCGCCGTTCGCTTTCCTCGGGAACAGCGCCGGAGACACCGCCAGGCATTTGTCCGCGATTTTAGCTTTCTCGGGTTTCTTCACGGTTTTCCTTATGCGAAACCTCGCCGCTCGGAATATCCGCCCGTAGAGGACCAGCATGAGGATGAGGGGGATGTAGAAAGCTCCAAAAGTTGAGTAGATGGTGTACCCGTGGTCTTGGCTGATTGTGCACGCGTCGGGATCTGCCCGGTCCTCTGGTTTCCTCCAGCCCAACATGGGAGGAATGGAAATGGAAAATCCTATTAGCCAAGTGAGGCTGATCAAGATAGCCGCTCGTCTCGGGGTCCTTTTATTCACATAGTCTATGGGATCAGTGATGGCCCAGTATCTATCCAAAGCGATTGCGCACAGGTGCAGGATGGAAGAGGTGCAGCACAACACGTCTAAAGAGATGAAAATATCGCACATCTCCTGTCCCAAAGTCCATTTGTTCAGAACCTGATACAGGGCTGCCATGGGTAACACTAGAACCGACACCATGAGGTCTGTGACGGCCAGGGAGCCGATGAGATAGTTGGCCACATTCTGAAGCGATCTCTCCAAGGCGATGGCAGAGATGACAAACGTGTTTCCCAATATGGCAAACAGAATTAACGCGGCCAGGAAAAGCGAGCCGATTATTTGGTAACTCAAAGCAACTTCGCTAACTGTCGTCGCGTTCCCGCTCCAGACTTGGCTTTCTGTGGTGTTGTTGTAACTCTCCATGGTGAGAGCGGTCACTCAGAGACAGTCCCTCGCGCCGGTCACCTCGCTGCTCTGAAGACGCATGGCGGGCTCCGGGCTCCGGAAGTGCCGCACGCTCGAGCTGCGATCATTTGCGCCCAGTGACGAAGTGAATTCATTTATACGAGTCGTGCTAAGTGCGTCAGAGATGGCGCGTGCACTTTGCAGAGCGGCCGTGCAAGCTTTGCAGCAGGACAAACTAAGTTGTCCTTTTGGATGTGAGCTGATCTAGTACAACATGTTTTGAGATATTCAACAGTTGCTGTTATGAAAGTTGCGCAGGCATATTCAACAATGTGCTGCGTCTGGTAAATTGTTTCTGAGGTACTTGTTTAGCTGACAAAGGCACTGCAAACATGTTATATGAAAATCGATTTTATTTATTCACACAGCCGTCTGAAACGTTTTTATTTGTTTATTATAGTTTTGCAGTATTAAAAGTCCTTGCACTCTTTCAACCAATTTGATTTTTGTTGCAGATAAAGAAAATAAGCTTGAAATTTTAAACTTGAGACAAATTAATGTGTATAAGTTTAATTTTTGGAAATAAAGATAATTATGACGAAATTATGAAAAAATACAGTGCATATAGCTAGATCTGATGAATAAATTACAGTAATTTAAAAATGTGTATACAAATAATGTAATTTTTTAAAAATGTAACCGTTAATAGGCTATTATATGATTACACTCTAAAAAGTCGTAACCTGCAATTGTTGCCTTAAAGATCTATTTTTACCTGTTTTTATTAATAAAAAAATAGTTTTGCTTGTATTAATGTACTTAGGTCTATTCAGTGATGCTAAATAATATTTTTTGATTGGAATAATAGGCTTTCAGTTAATTTAGAACCATTTTTAGGGTACCATTTTTTTCAGTAATATATCATGACAGTAATAATGTTTTGAATATCACAAACCTTTTGATGATAATTAGATTATTAGATGTACTCTATAGGCCTGTTGCAGAGACGCTTTCAGCACCGCGGACAGTTCCATGAGTTCCCCAGAACGGAAATCTGCTGCCATCTGGTGAGAACATGACAAAAAGATGAGAGAAAATAATGAGGGCGTATTGTGGAACGAGACCCCTCTTCCCAACGATTCAGATCACTCTTAACTTCATGCAGCATAGACTTTCCTTCTCCCACATCATTTAATACTGAAAAAGTGCTGGAATATAAATAATATCAATGCATTTTTTTTTTTACTACGGCTATCGTAAAGCCTATCAATATGTATGATTAATAATGAAAAATGTGCAATAACATGCCTTACGTAACCTTATGTAATGGCATTCAACTTGTATGTGTCTTTGAAAACATGCCAAAGTTGTGAGAGGTGTGAAAAAAAAACTGAGCTCAACGAAAGTTTGCATATATTTACAACTGTGCAGAGGACAATTAAAGAGACATCACCATTTTACCCGTTATGCCCTTTACTCTGGAGGACATAAGCTAAGACAGATGTTTATCGCATTAAAAAAATATTATTATTCAATATTTTTTACATGCATCTTTTATCTGTTTCCATCAATGAAGTTGAAAAAAATGCAATATTCAATAACCGAATAATTAAGATAATAATATCATAATTGAATAATCTATTGTTTGAATTTTGCAATGTTTTGTTAAAATAATTTTGCATTAACTTATAACTGATTTAAGATTTTCTTGAAATTACCTACAAAACATCAATATGAACAAATATTTTGTTATTAAATTTTAAAACGATATTAAAATATATCATACATTTTAAAATATTTTAATATGAATGAACTATTAAGAATATATAAATAATTATATTAATATTATATAATATTTAATTCAAATTCTAATTCTAATTTAAATAAAATAATTGTTTAAAACTTGCCCTTATAACTTAATGAGTGTATGAAAAAAAAAAAAAAATGAAGCGTCAAGTAGAAGCCACTCATGCAAACTGTATAAAATGACCACAGATTTCATTTCAGTCAGCGTGACTGTCATATTCCCATATGCTGCCGATTGTTCAGATAGAAAAAGAGCTGACGGTGTCTGTTGAAAAAGGTTGGTCTAGTTATTTCACCTAATTTTGCCACCCTTATAACACAATGCATGCATTGTGGGTTGTTTGAATTCTTTAGGCCTCCAGAGACAATCGGGTCGCTGAACTGCCACTATTTAGGGGAATTTATCTTTGTCAACAGTGCAAAATACCTCAGGGGGCCAGTATGTTCCTGCTCACCTCTTCAACAATGAACTCAAATGTTTCCTGGCCTGCTGCAGAGTTGGGAGTAGTGGGGTGGGGGGGGGAGGTTTCGGTTCAACAGAGAGTTATCCGATCTGAGATGGACTCACATCTCACATGGAGAAGAGAACTTTGGGCGCACGGCGGAGGCCCTGTATTTGGAGGTCAGTCCTCTGCAGAAGGCCAAACTTGGAGCCAGTCTAGCCCACAGGAAGACGTTCTATACAAACGTCCACCGGGAGGCTCATTACAGGGGGCAAAACTCCCCACGAGGCTACTCTGATATGCACTTTCCAGGCCGTGATCTCCAGGCAGGGCATATGCTGAGGTCCACAGCCAGCCAGCAGGCCTCCACTTCCCCATGCCATAGGACAAGCCCTGCTCCCTATAGCAGGGCTGTGATGCTTTCGAGGAGGTCTGATCTAGAACCTGTTAGGTCGGATATTATTAGAGGCTCACACATCTCTCGCGAGGATCAGGAAGCGGGCGGCTCCTTCAACCGCAGAGTTCCTCTGATGTCTCTCAGCAGCTCTGAGGATGAACAGGAGGCTGGAGAACAGGCTGGCAGAGCTCCAGCCGGGCTCAGCGTGGCTTCATCCCTGCTTACACCCACTCCCACTGGGGAACGCAGGCCGGGTAAGAGAGAGAGGAAGCGACTGAAGAGCCTGAGGAGGAGACAGAGGAGGAGAGAGCGCTGCAGACAGAGTCAGCAGCAGGAGAACGTGCAGGTGAAACAGAAATGCAATCAAGCATGTATTTACACACTCATACATGCTGTCTGAGCTGTAATACGACCAAAGCTTTTCTGTCAGAATATTAGCTCTTTTCAGCTGCATTTCTAGAGAAGCGAACCCTGACAGCAAATTAAGTTAAGAAGAACTGGTAACACTTTATTCTGATAGTCCACTTTAGACACTAACATTAAGTAACTTTGCAACTACATGTAAACTAGCAGTCTTTAGAGTATTAGTAAACTGTCTGCTTAATATCTTCTAACACTTTATTTTGATGGATCCACAACATACAACATACTGACTATGAGAATCCTTGCACGTATACAGTATATCAACTTATTCTAGTAACCCTAAACCTAACCTAACAGTCAACTCTGAGATTTAGTAGATATGTTGCTGCAAATTAATGAGAATTAGTTGACATGTAGTTGCAAAGTTACTTATAGTTAAGTGGACTATCAAAATAAAGTGTAACCGAAAAACTTCTGCAATTGGCAAGTCTCTGTCAAATGTGATACAAATGAAAAGGTCAAACAATGCAACAAATTAAAGACATTATTCTATGAAGTTGTAGTATTTTTCTGTAAATTTAGAGCTAATGATTAAATTATTATAGAATAAATAACTTGTCTAGTTAATAAATAAAATTTATTTAATTGATTTATCATCAGCTTGATTTATCATCAGTGTTCATGAAAAACTAATCATTAAATAAATAATAATGTAAAATTAAAATAAATTATTTTATGATAAAACAGTCAGAATTAAAAATATAAAAAAATTCAAATATTCAAATGTAATATTTTATTTCATTTGTTTACCTGCATGTTTATTGTGTATATTTGTTAAATATTGTTACAAGGTCTTACATATAAAATCTATATATACTGTATATATAATGTTTTATAAAATTATTTAGCCCAGAGATTCCCCAAATTATTTTATATAATACCTATATTCTGTAAATGCTGGTATTTATATAAAATAAATAAATTAGTATTTATATGCAAAAAAAAAAAACTTAAAACAAGACAATACAAACATCACCCAGAAAAACATCAAACTAGTAAGAGACAAAGAGCTGGATGAGAGTAAACCTAGAGGAAAACGTACTTTTGTACATAACTTTGATTTGCAGATATAATAATAATAATGTAGGCCTATATATTACTATATGATATTACTATATTAAAATACTATACTATACTATATATTTTATATTACTTTTTTCAGTGTTTGTCTTGTTTCTAGACTGATTGTTTTCTACATAGTAATGGGTCATTCTTCTTCAAATATTTGTTCTCAAATTAATCTTTAATGTTGGGCTTTATTTTGTGATAATGGTCAACTGGCTGTACATTTTCTCTCACATATATTCCTATATTCGTATATTATTAATTACTTCTTCCTTTTTTCTCTAGCTCATTATAAAGCTGAATAATCACTCAAAGATCATTAATTCAAAATGTATAATTTTCCAGCAGAGGGCATCTTTCAACAATCAACTCTGAATTCACTGCAATAAACACACCAGCATTAATGCTCACTCTATCATTGATGAAAAAATTCAAATGTAGTTCTCTTCACAATGATTTTGTTTATCCTTTAATGCACATAACACCCCAAAGTGTCTCCTATGAAATCAAAACCCACAGAAGACAGCTCTTAGAAAGCGCTGGTCCTATAATTCCTGGTTTTGGTCTGGTTACTAGTACTCAAATGCAGTCTTTTGCTCCTTCATTTGTCAGTGTCCACTATCTAGAAGTGGGGTGGGTTGTGATTTGGCAGATGAAGTAAGGACCCTTCATAATACAGTGACGAGAAAAATAAATCCTACATTTTCATTTCACTGGTGGTAGGCTGTATATTTTCCCTTTGGAGTGCACACACTTCAAGTGTGACATACCATATCAATTAAAATACTATAAATGCTCTCATCTTCATTTATATAAAAGAGGAGGGGTTTTTACTTTATTATAGGCACTAACAGATTCCATGTGAGATGTTGATGTTAGGATTCTGGTGTCCACAGGAAGCGTTTCTGGGTTGTCAAGTGGGATGTGGAGGCTTTTATGAGATGTGTATTTGGTGATAATGACACACCTAGGGAACAAGGGGCATGGGCTCTGGAGGTCCCCATGGGTGGGAGAGCTGTGATTATGCAGACAGGCCCTGTGCACCATCATGTGTGGGACACAACACCCCTGTGGGCTGCATGTGACACAATCCAAAACATGACAGTTCAGGGAATCTTACTGTGTGTTTGACAGTCCAACAAGTCAAGTCTAAACACTGTTTATACGAGCCACTGCAAGCGATGCTCCCTAGTAAAGGTGAAGCTCAGCAGATTGTTGAGTTTAATAGCAGCACTGAGTCATCTCTTCTGCTCTCTCACTCTGCTGAAGAGCTCTACAGGGAACCCATCTAGCAGCAGTGAGGATGAGGAGCTGCCCGGCCGGGATCGTGAAGGCTATATCTGTGCTGTGTGTCTGGATGTCTACTTCAGTCCCTACATGTGCCATCCCTGCTGCCACGTCTTCTGTGAGCCTTGTCTGCGGACGCTGGCTAAGAACTGCCCCACCAACACACCCTGTCCATTGTGCAGAACCACCATAACACATGTCTTCTTCCAGAAAGGTTTGTTTCAGAAGAAAGGCATCTTAAATTTTCTGTTATCTTTTTGCAAATGTGAGTAGTTGTACTACTACTACTAGTAGTAGTAGTAGTAACAAAAATAATAATAATGTTGTAATTTTCAGGAATCATTTTTGAGAATTTGACAAAAACAGCTAATATAATATAATAATTTATAATAATATATTATATATATACTTATAATAATAATTTATTTAATTTGTTGTTGATGTTGATGATGCTGTTTTTTTTAAAATCTTTTTGGGAATTTGTCAAAGAAGTTAGCCAAAAGTAATTAAATTTAATTAAATTAAATTATTTTGTATAATTTACTATTATTATTATTATTGCTGTTGTTGTTGTGATTTGTCAAAGGGTTTGCAAAAACAGCTAATAATATTTTATCATGATATTTTATCATTTGTTATTTTGTAATCTAATTTTAAATATTATTTTAATCTTAATCTTTGTCAAAAACAGCTAATAATCATAATTTATTTGTAATTTGTTATTGTTATTGTTGTTGTTGTTGTTGTTGTTGTTGACGATGATGTTGATGATGATGATGCTTTTTTAGAGTTAAAAGAAATACAACTTTAGCTAATAAAAAATAGCTAGCTAATAGCCAACAGAAAAACTACTAATATTGTTTTTTTATAATTTATGATTATTATTATTATTGTGATTTGTCAAATTGGTGGCAAAAACAGCTAATAATATATATATATTTTTATCATTTGTTATTGTTGTTGTGATTTTTTGTAATCTTATTTGGGAATTTGTCAAAAAGAGCTAATTATAATAACACTATTATTATTGTTGTTAAATATTACTGTTACTATTACTA